>CM076980.1:45977976-46167976 GCA_039105355.1 Benthosema pterotum | reverse complement strand
CGTGCGCGCGCCAAAAAAAACACACACCTGTGAAAGCACACCACCCGAAAACGTCGATGTGTCGCGGGAAATCGCGAAAGGATCTATAATTGGACACCGCGGTATAGGGGCTCCTGCACCTCTCGTGCAGGCGAACACCTGCACCCTTAAAGTAGATCTCACACACATCTCGCCTCATGACGCCATAATATATATATATAGATATATACAGTACGTTCGCCACCGGAACTGTGGCGGGATCTACAAGCCCAGAAAGTGTGGTCACGTGTAACGGACGGACGGCGATGATGCGCTCGCAAAAGTCGTAAATAGAGGCAGCGTATTAAACGCAAGCAACACGACTCGCGCGCGCGCGAGAGAGAATGTCTCTCGCCTCGCGACGCGAGCGAGCGAGCGACACGTTGGGTTCGACTGCGGAGACCGAAAACCCTCTCTCTCTCTCTCTCTCTCTCTCTCTCTCTCTCTCTCTCTCTCTCTCTCCTTTAAACACACACACAGACTCACTCTCTCCGCCGCCCTTCCCTGGCACTCACCTCGCTGTCAGACTCTGAAGACTTGTCTTCTTCGCTTCCATGCCCTCTCTTCTCTCTCTCTCTCTCTCTCTCTCTCTCTCTCTCTCTCTCTCTCTCTCTCATCCTAATCAGCTCATCTCTTATCCGTCAGTCTCTCCTCGCTCTATCTCTCTCTCTCTCTCTCGTCCGCACGCAGGCTAACTGTCGTCATCCTCTCTCTCTCTTCTCTCCTTTTCTCTTCTCCTCTATATCTCGGACCATCAGCGGCGCACAACCATTGTCTCCTCCTCGCGCTCGACGCACTGTTTTATCGACCGACGCACTCTCACACTCTCACACACACACACACATCACACGGCAGGAATGTAGCCTCTTCTACAAAGAGCCAGCGGTTGCCACGGTAACAAGTACAAACCCTCCCTCGCTATCTCTCTCTCTCTATCTCTCTCTCTCTCTCGCCCCAACCTGTCCTCCTCCTCCTCCTCCTCCTCCTCCTCCTCCTCCTCCATATCATCTCTTCTGAAAGTGGGGGTCTATTTGGGGCCACGGGAAGGTGGGGGTCAGTAGGGAGAAGGTCCCCGGCTGGCAAAAATGGGTTTAGATCAGTGGTTTTCAACCTTTTTGACTCCAGGGACCACCATCTATTCAGCATTTGAGCCACGGACCACCACTTGATGGCATTTTAGCCCCACAGACCCCCAAAAACTAAAGATTTCTTTCATCTTCTAGTTGTGTAGACTTGGGGCTAATTCCAGATGATGAATATTTTAACTCTTGAGAGTGTAAAAATGAAACCAAATGGACCCGCAAGGGTCCATTTGGTTTCATTTTTACGTTCTCAAGAGTTACATCTGGTTAACCAACTTAGCTGGGGACCACCTGGAACCCTCTCAGGGACCACTGGTGCTCCCCGGACCACCTGTTGAAAACCCCTGGTTTAGATGGTTTTATATATAGGCATCAAATAATAATAATAATAACAAATAAAATCACACGCACGTGAAATGATTGGAATGCCCGTCGCCTGTGAGTGGTTTCGCCGATTTGCTCGTTAGCAATAAGACGTCAAATTTAGCTCAATGGCAGTGGTGTTCAATGTTTTTTGATGTTTAATTCACTTCATATTTAGCATATTTTAATAGTGTCCCTTAGGAATCAGTCACTGTAGATATTGCTTTCCCCATGTCCCCTATATTGTAGGTACTCTCATAAAAAAGTATATATATATATATATATATATATATATAAGACCAGAAATCCTGGACCCTAGACTGCCTCCCCCTGGCCAGCCGGGGCGCCTGATGGAGGGGACAGGAACTGGTTGGAATAACGTGTTCCTTCCACGTGCTACGTCCAACCAGGGAAACTCCCCCCTGTCAGGTGAAGCTTCGATTCCTCATGCATTGAAGGAAGCTGTCGTGGAAAATGTTGGTAAACATTCTAAAACGTCCCTAGAAGTGTTGTTATTTCAGTTGCCTAATGCTCCATTCCTGTCAGGGATGGGGGGTTTCATTTGTGAATGACCATCTGTTGACATATGTCCTGAGTGCTAAACATGGGAGGACTCTTACGCTATAAAAGCTTTGTGAAGACATTGTAATTTGAACCATTTACTGGAGGGTTTCCGTTACGTGATGTTGTCATGTAAGTAGCTGGTTCCTACTCGAGTAAAAATCAATGATACATTTCAATCTGAGTTGTGGTCTTGCTTCATATTTTGTATATCTTGTTTTTCTGAGCACACGCAGGTCTGCAGTTTTCTTGGACATAATTGGAGGTTCCACCGAGATGATGAGTTTGGTGTACTTATCTTGACGGGTGTCGGCCTGTGAGTATTAAGGGGATTTGTGGGTGCTCAGAAAGATTAGATGTTGCTTGATCAGGATTGTAATGTATCAGTGATTGTTGTTGTTTGACCGGTTATTCATAGGCGTCCACTGAGAAGAGTACTTTGTATTGCTTCTGGTATGACAGAGAGGTATTTTTACCTGCTGCTAGTCGAATAAATGTAGGTTGGAGAACCATGTATGTGGTTCTGCCAGACCTGTAGTGGACGGCCTAGAAGTGAGGCCTGTAGGGAGACAAGGTGTCTCGCCTGAAATCGTATATGCATTTACGCTCAGAAGCAGGGACTAAATGTCGCCGTGCTGTCTAGTGAAAGGCAAGCAAGAGATGCTTGGCCTAGGGTCCTTTGCTAAGAAAAAGCATAAAAATGCACAATTGTGGGTGTGAATGGAGTCAAGAGAGTTGTTCTATGTCTGACTGGGTGAGAGCAAAGGTGTTTGAAGGCAGACAGGCGTGTTTGACAAGAAAATGTGAGAATGATTGGAGTGATTTAGCCTTGGCAAATATTTTTTTGTTTTGTTGTAACTAGTTAAAATTGGCATTAAATAGGAAAATTAGTAACTCTAAGATTGTAAAAAAGAGAAAATCAAAATCTATCACTAGGTGAGTTTCTGAAAGGAAGCTAAAGAAAAATAGAATTTATGAAGTACCTTCTGATTCGGTTGAAATGTTTAAATTAGATTCTGCGTGTTAATGTGACTGTACAGTCTGTGTTTCCTGTCTGTGGATGTTTGTTCTGTACTAAGTTCATTTGTTAACTGTGTAGTAAGTCTCCGTTTGAAAGGAAGTGAAAAGGAAATCCTAGCAAATCCTAATTTTTTAAAAAAAATGAAGATACCGATTATAACAGGAATATATAGATTCTTCTAATTTAGGAACAAGTATAAATTTTGGATCAACACATGTAATGAGGTGTGATCGTATATAGTAACAAAGAGAGATAATAGTATAATAAGTGACAATTTATGAAAGTGTTTAAGATAAAAAGTAGAATAAAATAGTAAAAATTATATCATATATATGCACACCTGTGTCAAGAATGATTTGGCATGTTTGTGTGTGTGAAGTGTGCACACATCTGTAACCAAGTATGTAAAAGTGAAAAAGAAAAGGTGTAAGATCTGAAAAGTGAGATGGTCTTGTGTAGTTAACAGACCCACATGCTTATTTAATTATAATATGGGTTGTGACGTGTGTTAACAACTGTAGAAAATAATTACTAAATGTTCGCCCATACCTGGTGTATATATATTGATGTCATATACAGTATGTCAAACTTAAGGCTCCGAGGCCCGAAACAGGCCGCAAATGATTTATCTTCGGCCCGGGATGATGTTTTATTACAATTAGAATTGGCCCTTTAGTAAATTATACACACCATTCAGATTTTCTTTCTCATTTCACGATGATGCAGTGCTTAGTGTGGAGCATAGAACAGGAAACTGAGCTTTAATGACAATCAGTAGTGAAAACATGAAGATTCATCTTTGCATTTATCTTGTGATTACTGATTAAGTGATTCATGATTTTTGATGTTGTATCAATTGTTGTGTTGTGGCCTGCTGTGTATTTGAGATTGACATTCCTGGGTTTAAAATAGAAAGGGCTGAGTAATAGTTTAAGCAACATACCAGATTATGACTGATAGAGACAGTGAAGTAAACTATAAATTGATTATAAACCCCCCCAACATGTTTAGGGTAGTATTGTTGTAAATCGCTCTGGTTAGAAGGGCGTCTGTTGGTGAAATGGGACAGTTAGTGAAGTTTGAAATTTGAGAAAACATTGAGTGATAGAGTACAACAAAGTTCAATAGAAAAATCAACTCTGTTGTCAACTGATTAGTTACCGGTAAATAGGATCAGCAGCAATCACTGATTGCGATTTATCGTCTGTGATTTCTCGTTTCGTCATAGTTTTCCAATGTTGGTGTAAGTACACTAAAGGAGTGTAGTGACTTATTGTTTTGTCTGTTTTGTTTGTTTCTTAAACAATATATACGATTTGGTTGGTTAAAAGGGAGAGAAATTGACCAGGTGTTACCTCCTGTAAATGACAGTTGTTTTTTTAGTGCTCTCATAGGCTGTGACCACCAGCTGTTATTGTCTTTTTTTGGAGATAGTAGGTTGAGGGTGAAGATGACACCCTAAGGAAATAGTTTGTGTTTTTTTGGGAGCTGTAAAAAAAAGTGAAAAAAGGAGTGAAAATAGATGTCTTACAACAAGAGATTTTGGGTATAGTTAGTTGAGCTAATATTGATTTTTTATCTTAAGAATCTTTTGTCACATTTGCTATTATGTAATCCAACAGAGCCCTACAAAAATATTTGTTACCCACTGAAACTAGGAAAATTGCAAGTTGTAGTGACCACAGTACTAGTTCATCACCCTTTTAATATTATAGTGTGGAATTAAGCAGCTTATGAAAATAGTAGCAATGATAATAGTTAATAAATTGGTTATTAACTCTATTCTGATCACTCAGAAAAGTAGCAGCACCTAGAGAGTGTTACCCTTAGCATAGGCTGTTTGTAAATGTAAATGTTATTGTTTTCTTATAGTTTTCACAAAAGACCAAAAGACAAAATAGCAGGTTGATGATAGCTTTTCTTGAGAGAAAATAGGTTCTTAAAGAGGTAAATGTTGTACTATTGTGATGCCTGAAGCCAGAGTGACTCGTTGTAGTATGCCTTTTTATTTGATAGCTGTATATATTGTGTTTGGATACATTAAAGAAGCTTGCTCATGCACTGTGTATTACGTAAGGAATATAGGAGATTTCATTTATAGGATACTATTGACTAGGCCAAGTGACAAATGACTGAAAGATTTAGGTCTGCAAATAGGGAAATTATCAAAAATAGTAGCAGCCATATTTGCTGATTTTAAATTATATGGTGGGAGTTGCAATTGTGCAAACATATGCATTCATCAAGTAAGCCCATAATCTACCCATTACTTTGAGAGAGATACAAAGCATGCAAGGCTGTAAAATATTGGAGTCTTCTTCCTTGAGCGGCTGGGATGGCATCAGGAAGCTGTGGGCAGTGGAGTTTCTTACTGGACTTTGAGGCACTGAAACTGAGACACTAAGCTAGCACCATCAAAACCATGATGATTTGTGGGGATTGGGGACCCCCACGGCTGGCAGAGAACTTTCGTGAAATGGGAGCTATTTCTGACTGATGCAGCAAAGGAATATATGGAGGACAATTTTTGGACTATGCAGATTTTGTGGCGAGCAAGAAAACTGTATTCTTCTTTCTGTAGTGATGGGGAGAGGTTGGTAAAGATTGACGGATGTATATGTACTGTATAGAAATCATGTGGGAGAAGTAATTATGGCTGCTATGAAACTACTGAGTGGGACAAGTGTCCCTGGCAAATTACTGACTTATGACAGAAATTGACCTCATGTTGAGTTAACAGAGTAACAAGACAGCTGCAGTCCTATTTTCGAGTTGCAGGACATGCAGGACAAACAGACACCCCCCATTTACTGAAGCCCTGTGCCCCCAGGGGGCCAAGAATAATTGACAGATGGCTGGCTAACCAGCCTAGTGTGATTGGAATGTTAGCACCTTTGTTAAGGTGAAGATCCTAAATATATAGTAGTGGCTGGAGAAAAGTTAGATTAATAAGGAAAGGCATACTGTGATCTGATCAGGCCAGGTATTACAATAGAGCATTTACTGTTATGAATAGAAATTAGCATTCTAAGACTATAGTAGCATTGCGGTATGGAACCAAATATTATACTGGTGAGAACTGAATGGTGGTAATAATATTGTTACTTGGCCCATTAAGAGGGTTTTCTATGAAATTGGAACAAAGGATTTGTATACTGAATATACTGTAACTGCCAAAAGTAACTTCTGACTTCTGTGCTTTTTGACTACAAGCTACTATTTTGCAGATGAAAGTTGATCGGTAGCCAGCTGGTTGAAAGCATTACAGATTTGTTTGTTACTTTGTGGGTAATTTGAGATTGGGACCCAGTGAAATAGGAAGTATCGGTTATTGGTTATTATAGTGGCTACATTAGTGATTCAATGCTGAAAACTTTGTCTGTGATTCTGCAACGGATTGAATAACCAGTGAGTTTTAACTTGCTCTGTAAGATTTCTTAAGATTGAGCCTCAGAAGTGGCAATTACATTGCTTATGATTTGTGGCAACTAGTGTTAGGCCGATTATCGAATTCGATATTCATGATTTTATTAATAATCGGTATCGGTGCTCAAAATAAATAATCGAAAAAAGAGCAGCCGATTAGTTATATTTATTATAAATGTTCAAAATTGGACATCGACCTATCCGGTAGATTGTGGTGGTAAGGAGATGTATAGCTGTGTGTCTCTGACTCTCTCACCTCATGTAATTATAGGTTTGTCCAAATTATCCAAAATGTATTTTCTCTTTTTCTTTTATGTCTGAAGCTCTGTGCCTGTACTTGAATTAAAAAAGATGCATTCGATGGAGGGGAAACTGAAACACTTTTGCTGTTTCCGCACTTTTATTCTATTAAAGTAAATAATAATCGTATCGGCTGATATCGGCTATCGGCCTTTTTGATGTTCCACTAATCGGTGATCAGAAACATCGGCCAAAAGTCTGATCGGTCGATCTCTAGTGGCAACCTTTGCTTGATGCTTAAAAGCATAAGTACTATACTATGTATTGTCAGAAAATGAACTAAATGGGGGAAAGTAGGCAACTACAGATGAGGAATGAATATTTTTAGAGGATCATAATCTTGATTGTGAAGTCACTTTGGTTCGTGGTTGCTTGGGTGCGCCCAGTAGCAACTGGTCTATGACATATTCTGTGCACAATACAGATATGAACTTGATGCGAGTTGACTTCGATTGGGTTATCGGATGACTCTTTTTGACAAAAGTAGAGTTCTGTTGCATCCCGAGAGTTTGTATATACAGTATGACGTTTTTCCTGCCTGCAGGATTTAAGCGGGCTAAACAAAATGAGAAGTGTGTAAGTATCCGGTAAGTATACCTTGGTAGTTCAGGTTAAAAAGGGGACGCCCTTTTCTTGAACCTACAGTACTGTTGCGTTGTGTATCTTTTCGAGTCATGATTTCATTGATGTTGTCAAATGTACTATGCGATGAGTGTTTTTCAGGATTCTAAGTTCGCGGTGAAGGTAGAGTGTCATTTTTCCCGTGAGATGATGGCATGTGTTGACTAATCCCTAACAAGAAAACAACAAAATCGGTCGTATGTGTGTTGTGTGATTTTGCGCCGCGATGATTTGCTGTATTTGCAGAGAGGATGTTCTGGGATATGGACGCCGCGATCTGTAAGTATGGAGTTTGCTTGATTTGAGGTTTCTGGGTGCTGTGCATGCTGTTGTGTGCCGTATGTGCGTCTTTCAGTTTGAATATCTACAGATATGAGAAGCCACCGGGATTCGACTATCCGGAATCAGACTGAGGGGAATGGATGGAGGACATGGTTTGAGGCTGAGTATTCTGTCAAAAATGTGCGTTACGATAACATATTACGAGTTCTATTTCGCGGAGTTGAGCTGAGTTGAAAGTGAGGTGCTCTGCTGTGGCTTACACAGCCATGCTAAATCTCTACTGTTAAAGAAGCTGATGTTGGTAGAAGATACAGATACAGATTCTGTCTAGTATGGCTATAGGGTGTAGCCTAATGGATGATTTCTATTTTGGATAAATAGGAGTGCCGAATTGGTACATATTGTCTGTTGACCCATCTGATGAAGATCCCAGTCTGTTGGGGTGCTTCTGGGTTTCAGCTGGTTCGGCTTGGCTCAACTCTGTTTGGTTCTGGTCAATGGATTGTGATGTGTGTCCACTGTGGCAAAATGTGGGATACTTGCACTGGGTTTTTTTCTTTTTCAGAGAGATGAACCGTCGGTAGTGAAAGAGGATATGGAAATAGCAACCTTCTGTATGATGTCGAGGAAAGGATGCATTGAGGGACCCTGTTCCTGCCGGGGCGCTGGTAGCGTCCCCTGTCCAAATGATGGCCGGCGGTTCCAAGGCGACGTGACGGTGGGCACTGTGTGCTTGCCCTGGGCGAGATGGGATGCTCCAAGTCTACACTGCGATGTTTATCACCTGAGCCGGCTTTGTTGCTGTGACGCGTGCAGCTACAGAGCTTGGACTGTGACAGATCTGCAAGCTCTCTACGTTGGGAGTTTGAGGGTTAGGATCTGCCAGTGACACTGGTGTGAGGTCGTGAGTGGGGGTTGTACTCCTCGAACCCTGGATTCTGCGATCCTGTGCTGTGATGTTGGGTCACCTGTGGGTGATTGTCTGTCACTGTTGGCTGCCAAATGGCCGACAACTGCGAGTGGCAGTTTTCACTGGATGTTCACTGGAGTGGAAGCACAGTAGTGCTTGTTCTGGAATTCATGGAGCTTTAAAGACTTTTAGGGCTGATCTGCTCCATGCAGGTTATGCTCTACGGCGGCTGCAGTATGAAATGCAGTACAATGGGTCGATTCTCTGGAACGGACACTTTGAGTGCTGAGTCAACTTTTCTGATGCTTGTATCGTAGGCCTAATATGGTGATCGCTCAAAAAGAGGGTCATGTAGGAATTTTCCCTGTTTGTCTAATTCGGTATTATACAGGTTTTTTTGTCTACATCTGCGGTACATTGATAGCTATTGATCGGGATTTTTAAATGTTTAAAATGGGGGTATGTCGTGGAAAATGTTGGTAAACATTCTAAAACGTCCCTAGAAGTGTTGTTATTTCAGTTGCCTAATGCTCCATTCCTGTCAGGGATGGGGGGTTTCATTTGTGAATGACCATCTGTTGACATATGTCCTGAGTGCTAAACATGGGAGGACTCTTACGCTATAAAAGCTTTGTGAAGACATTGTAATTTGAACCATTTACTGGAGGGTTTCCGTTACGTGATGTTGTCATGTAAGTAGCTGGTTCCTACTCGAGTAAAAATCAATGATACATTTCAATCTGAGTTGTGGTCTTGCTTCATATTTTGTATATCTTGTTTTTCTGAGCACACGCAGGTCTGCAGTTTTCTTGGACGAAGCATGAGGCTGGTCCGCTGCCTCCCCAGGTTGGCGGAGGGTGTGTAGAGACCATGGATCACATTAGGACAGGGGTTTTCAACAGGTGGTCTGGGGACCACCAGTGGTCCTTGAGAGGGTTCCAGGTGGTCCCCAAGCTAAATGATGCACAGTTGGTTACCCAGATGTAACTCTTTGAGAGCGCAAAAATGAAACCAAATGGACCCTTGCGGGTCCATTTGGTTTCATTTTTACACTCTCAAGAGTTAAAATATTCATCAAAAAGGTTGAAAAACACTGCATTAGGATGTTGGCACTGGGTGAAAAGAATGGGTTACAAAATTGTGGGGAATAAAAAATGTAAAGTTCAAAGTAAAAAAAAAAAAAAAGCATTATTATTATCATTATTGTAGATATCTGTGCTTTAACGGAATTGAGTCGACATGTTGTGTTTTTAAGGGTGACATATAATGGCAACATTAGTATACCCTCGCGGGTGTACTTCGCCATCATTAACGCCCGCCTGGCTGCAGGAACGAAGCCCGCAGGGCCAGTTTCGTATAGGCAGTGTAATGTTGCCTCACTCGAATCTGTGTAAAGGTTGCCTGACGCTCAGCCTGAAATATCATATCCTTTCACGTCATTATTAGAATGATAAAATGTGGACGCACAGAACGGGACTTTTTTACAACTCTACAGGGTCCAAAAAAATGGATTCCCGTCCGGAGTCAGTTAACGACATTGTAAAAGGGGTGGAATTCCTCGTTAGCCACTATAGCCCTATTTAGGGCGGAGGAAAAAAAACAGAAATGGATGTGTTTATTTGTTTCTGTTGGTTTTCCATTGGCCGCACGACCGCGCTGCTTTCTCGCTCGCCTGTCATGACGCGCTCAATTTTGACAAATACTATAAACTATAAGGAAAATAATGTTTTTGTTTTTGTTTTTTTATCCGTTGAAACGCACATACTTATTTTTCCCCCGAAGGTATAACAGCAGTGCGCAACTGCGCATACAAGGTTTCCCTGGCCATGGGGGCCCTATAAAAGTCTGGTCTGGTTATAGCGCCAGGCTCTCCATACTGCCTCGCTATCCCGTCCAGTGTTGCCAACTGCCAAAATCCAAAATGCACTAGTGGCACTTCCAAAATGCACTAGAATGCACTAGAGCAGTGGGTTTTCAGCCATTTTCGTACCAGGGCTCACTGTTTATTCTGCATTTTAGCCACGGAGGAGGACCAAAAACCAAACCACCAGGAGGACCACGGAGGAGGACCAAAAACCAAACCAAACGGACCCGAAAGGGTCCGTTTGGTTTCATTTTACGATCTCAAGAGATCTATATGGGCCCATTTGGTTACCAATGGTTCTTTCTAGGAAGGAAGGAGGACTCTAGAAACTCGAGAAAAATGGTGAAAACTCACCAGCAAAAAAGCACCAGATTTTCCGCCAGGAGTTTTTCACTAATGTAGTCGCTAGGCGCTAGAGTCTGGAAAAAAAAAGCTAAATATAGCGAACAAATGTGCCAAGTTGGCAACACTGGCCCCGTCTAGCATTACATCTGTCTTACAACACACCTATATGTGTCAGGAGAGCCATATTTACTGTAGGCATGTCTCTGTCTGTGTGTGTGTGTGTGTGTGTGTGTGTGTGTGTGTGTGTGTGTGTATGTGTGTGTGTGTGTGTGTGTGTGTGTGTGTGTGTGTGTGTGTGCAGTCTCACATTTCCACTAAGGTCTAGTGTAGATGTGAGCGGCGGGCAATTATTTTCCCCAAGGAGCCAAACGAGCAGCAGAAAATATCGTGGAGGCTGAAGTCAATTGTGCATAATATTGATTTTATTTCTCTCTCCCTCTCGCTCTCTAAAAAAAAGGCATATAGCCTATAAATGCCATTGTCGACAAGTCGACAAGAGTATACGTTAATCCTATTTCCTTGGAACCTCCACTCAAAATACAACGTGTGGCTAAAAAGCATCTAAAGTTTGATGTTGATTGTCACATTCTCTGAAAAACAATATATATATATATATATTTTTTTAATATTGTTTTTGAAAATGTAGCCGCCTCCATGTTTGGTTATGCCCGCCCAAATGAATAAAACAATATTTTAAAAATGAATGAAAACGGTAAATTAAATTCCATGGCCGTCTCACATATTACGAGGACAATATCAGTCACCAGAAAAAACATGGGTTGTTTTCTGTCGTTGTATCTGTCACGGTTAAAATTGAGTTTTAAGTTATAATGGGTTTGTATAGGAAGGGGGGCATGGGGCAGCTAAAATGAACATCAAATATCTAAATACTGAATGGAGTAACTTATAAACTGCCTGGTGAGTTCACATGAGACTGAGTAGACCATAAAATGACCAAAAGTTTTTTTTTTTTTTTTTTTTAAGTGGAATACCCCTTTAAATGCAGACAAAACTCGGGTCCTAATTGTTGGCCCTGATGAAGTTGCTGCAGGTGTGTCCAACCACCTCGGCTCGCTAAAAAATAACATCTGCTCCAACCCTAGAAGTGTTATTCTGATCTAGTTATCCTGGCTCAGGCCTTGCTCCTGGACGAACATGTCAAATCCCTCCCTATAGTGCATGTTTCCACCACCTTCGCAACTAGGGTGACCAGATGTCCCTCTTTGCGTGGGACAGTCCCTCATTTCCAAGACTTTTCACGTGCATGTGCACCGTCCCATTCCATCCCGACCACCACCACGAAATAGCGCACGAGACGCTAAAGAACAGCAAGTGCACCGTTCTCTTTTTTTCTCCCCCCTACTCCTCCTTGGCCGCGGTGGAATGTTTGGGCAGCACTGTAGGGAATGAACAACTGAGCCAGGCCGAGCGTTTTGAGGCTTGTCATGGAAGCCCCGCCACGAGCGTTGGCCAGCGTGGCATTAGTCTATACAGACATCCATTTAATGGCAAAATCAATGTTAATTTAACTCTGAGAGTGTGCAAACGGAACTAAATGGACCCACTTAGGGGGTTTTGGTTTGGCTTGGTTCCATTTGGACAATCTCAGAGTTACAGACCCATAAAGGTTGGTATCATTTAGCTGGGGACCCCCTGGAACTCCATCAAGGGCCCCCGGACTTTGGGAACCACTATGCCCAAACCATGGCGTGCAGCCGTGCACAGCACACCGGCCAAGAAAGAAATCTCCACCTTAATAATACCAATTAGTATGGTATCTGATTTCGTTTTAATCATTAAAAGAACAGACAGAACGCTCCCTAAAAGACCGGATTACTTCAAACCCAAACTACTAGTGAAGAATAGATCAACGAACACCATGATAGGGATAAAAAAATATATAACAGCAACCACAAAAAAACTGTGTCTATCTAATCACATGTAACAAATGTAATCTACAATATGTAGGAGAAACATAACAGGAGACAGACTTAACCAGCATAGATATAACATAAAAAATGCCAAGGAGATGTCGCTAATAGTACAGCATTTTATGGGACATGGAATTGGACGATGGAAGTGTGTGGACTAGAATCCGACAAAAACGTGGACAGAGGGGGAGAGGACGTTTGCAGAGAAACAATGGATTTTAAAACTCAATACAACATTTCCACAGGGTTTAAACGATTTAAGTACGATTAGTTATCTCAGACATAGATAAGACTCTTCTTCAACAAAGACATTCTCTGTATTGTACTCATACATACATGT
Source organism: Benthosema pterotum (assembly GCA_039105355.1). Classification (NCBI taxonomy): domain Eukaryota; kingdom Metazoa; phylum Chordata; class Actinopteri; order Myctophiformes; family Myctophidae; genus Benthosema; species Benthosema pterotum. The sequence goes on along the minus strand of CM076980.1, from coordinate 46,154,912 downwards.
TGTAAGATACAAAACACTGACGTCTTATACCACAAACCTAACCCCTAACTCTAAATACAACCTCAATAAAACCTATGCCTAAACCTAACCTTAACCCTGGACCATATGCAAACCGTCGCTATGGTTATGCAAAGCGGTCGCGGCGTTGACGAAACAGTCGCGGTTGAGGAATGCTGTCGCCCTCATGGAGACAGCTAGGCCAGGGGTCAGCAACCTGCGGCTCAGGAGCTGCATGCGGCTCCAGAACACAGCGCTAGTGGCTCAATGGCTGTAGCATTATTACATACACACACAAAATAATATAAACATTTCAGTCACCCAAAACGCGTTGCGCTGTCTGACAGTTGCCAGGTAAAGTAGCACTTGGCCGAGGTGGAGCTTTCAATCTGAACCACCCCTTTTCAAAGGTTTACTCAGTTTACTATGTCATTAATATAACTTAGAGATGTTGTGTGGACTAGAAATGGAGTTCTGTAAAACTCCTTTATTTTTATTTTTTAGAAACTCCATCTCTGAAGAAAGGTTGTGTTTCACCATGTTAATGATTTTTCTTTGCGGACCTTTTTTTCTGAGAGCGTGCAAATGGAACCAAATGGACCCGCCAGGGTCCATTTGGTTCACATTTGCACGCTCTCAGGAAAAAAATAATAAAATGCGGCTCCAGACAGATTTTGAATTTAATTTTGGGTCGAAAATGGCTCTTTCAACATCTTGGGTTGCCGACCCCTGAGCTAGGCCATGCGGGCCACCTCCAATAATACAGGGCCATTCAGGCCCAAATTAACCCAGGGTTCAAGCCGCCCCCGTTGTCCGTGAGAACGTAGAATTTGCCCCGTGGGATTAATAAAAGTGTAATCGTTATTATGAGTGCGATTATTTGAGCTTCGTGGCAGCAACCCCCCCCCCCCTGCCGTGCAGCCCAGCTGTGTCGCAGGCTGCGCGCCGCTGCGCTAAACGCAGACATAAAGACAGAAAGGTAGTAACGCGAGGTGGTAAATGTCGACGCGTCTCTGTGCTTTATGGCTTATACTGTACACACCAGGGGCGGATCTAGGCATGGGCATGGGGGGGGGGGGGGGCAATGCCCCTTAAATGCCCAGTCTGCCCCACCAAACACGATGGCATGCAAAACAACCAAGATATTTCAAATGAAAGTGCTCATATTTGAAATGATTTGAAACACAACCACTGCTAACTAACTACCACTAAACCAATAGCATTTCATCAAAACATAGAAATCGAAAACTAAAAACTCTCCGAGTCAGACCTTTAGCTTTATGCATGCTGTCTGTTGCAACTTCAACAACAACTGATGTTATTATTGATGCTTTACTTGCCTAATAAAAGTCCTGTAACCGAAAATGGTATGGGTGCGGCTTCATCGCCCCCATACCATTTTCTCTTGCCCCTCCAACATGTTCTCTTGCCCCCCCAAATGGGGCATGTTACATCTGCCTCTGGCACGCATGCGCACACACACACACGCACGCGCACACGCGCACACACACACACACACACACACACACACACACACAGTATATTACTGTTGGGCATAAATCAGCTATATTTTCCAGCTTTTTCCAGGTTTTTTCTTCCCGTAAAATCGATGAAAAATGAATTATTAACAATGCACTTCTGGTGAAACCAGCCATCTCCACCCCCCCCCGCCGCGCGGCACACAGAGCTGCAGCCTGCCTGTTTACCAAACAGCGACGGATTCCAGTCAATAAAATTCGTCCTGTCTTGAAAATCATGGCGAGCGTGGGCGGGTGGGGGTGGGGGGGTGGGGGGCAAGCCTTTTCGGTTAGTTCCAGACAACCGTGTATCCACCAGACTCGAAGCAGTCGGTGTCTTTTTTTTTTTTGGTCTTATCTTTTTTTTTTATTCTTTTCAATTTGCTTTCTTTAGTTTTAGGGATTTTTAGTTTAGTTTAGTTTTCCACAGGAGGGCGGGAAAATTCGAAATACGAATTTGTTTACACGATTTGAAAGCATTTTCTTTATTTTTTTACTGTCCTAATAAACCCAGGAAATTATATCTGGCCAACGAAAGATTACAGAATCAACTGAATGTCACAAAGACACACACTGAGCCGCCTACAGTGTGGAGTGCACAGTGCAGCATGGTGGGCTGCCTACTTCACATTCACTAGATCAGGGGTGGCCAACCTGTGGCTCAAGAGCCGCATGCGGCTCTTCAGCTGGTTACATGCGGCTCTTAAGGGGCTTCCACATGAAGCCATCAAAAACGCTTGGCCTCATGGCCAAGCATTTTCAACCTTTTTTTCTACCAGGCCCACCATTTATTCAGAATTTGAGCCACAGGCCACCATTTTAGCTCCATAGACCCCAAAGCTAAAGATTTCGTTTACTTGTGTCAACAATTCCAGGCTGAATTTCAGAGAAAACAAAGCAATCAAACATGCAGATCAAAATGACCATTAATCTTCCACATTCTCTAGTAGTGTAGACTTGGGCTAATTCACATGATGCATATTTTAACTCTTGAGAGTGTCATATACTTTTTTGGACTGTAAACCCTGTTTCAAAATACATGTCTATATGTTTTAATAGTGTGTCTTTGCATTGCGCACCTGCACACAAATGCACATGTCTCATGGCAGGAGACATCTATTTGCGACCGTGACGACCGTCGCGGCGGTTTTCTAACCGTTGTGACCATTTGATGTGGCTCTTTGCCGTAACACAGTGAGAAACGTGGCTCTTAGTCTGTGCCCGGTTGGCCAACCCTGCACTAGATCCTGTGATATTTTGGGGCCATATATAATTTCTTGGGGTTTGTTAACTTAGGACAGCAGTAGATAATTTAAAAAAAAATCACTTTAAAAATGTGCAAACAAATACGTATTTAGCCCCATGTTTGAATGACCTGCAGCCCCTGTCAAAAACAGCTAAAATCCCTAAAGAAAAAAAAAAAAAAGAAAAAAAATGCGACTAAAAATATGACACCCATCTTTCTAATTTGCTATTGTAGGATAGTAATTGTGCTTTGGGGAAAGGCCCTGAACTGTCTCATCATGTTGTATAGCAGGGGTTTTCAACAGGTGGTCCGGGGACCACTAGTGGTCCCTGAGAGGGTTCCAGGTGGTCCCCAGCTATAAGTTGTTTAACCAGATGTAACTCTTGAGAACGTAAAAATGAAACCAAATGGACCCTGGCGGGTCCATTTGGATTCGTTTTTACACTCTCAAGAGTTAAAATATTCGTCATGCGAATTAGTCCAAATCTACACAACTAGAAGATTAATGGTCATGGACAGAAGCAAAAGAAATCTTTAGCTTGACGGTCCGTCGGGCTAAAATGTTGTCAAGTGGTGGTCCGTGACTCAAATGCTGAATAAATGGTGGGCCATGGGATGAAAAAGGTTGAAAACCCCTGTTGTATAGTGTAAGTCTTTGTATTGCAAAGTTCCATTGCCTTAACATTTTCTGTACAAATGCAACCAAATGAACCCTATAACAGGTAGATTCATTCGGTTCCATTTGTGCGCATTCCTAAAAAAACGGAATGTTTATGTGCACGTTATGGATGTATTGTAAATGTTCCGGGTAGTGGCGATTCCCCGCAAAATGGATCAACTTGCTGCATGACTGACATGATAATGACAATCATGTTTCAGGGGCTAGCTACACAGAGTTCAATCGTGTTTATTGATTACTTCCAAAACACACAGAAATGAACGGACTACAACAGGGGTTTTCAACCTTTTTCATCTCAGGGACCACCATTTATTCAGGATTTGAGCCACGGACCACCATTTGAGGGTATTTTAGCCCCACAGACCCCAAATCTAAAGATTTATTTTGCTTTTGTCCACAATTCCAGGCTGGATTTGGGAAACAAAACAAGCAAAACATACATTCCATACATTATGGCTAATTCAGATGATGAATATTTTAACTCTTGAGAGTGTAAAAATGTAACCAAATGGACCCGCAAGGGTCCATTTGGTTACATTTTTACGTTCTCAAGAGTTACATCTGGTTAACCAGCTTAGCTGGGGACCACCTGGAACCCTCTCAAGGACCACTGGTGGTCCCCGGACCACCTGTTGAAAACCCCTGAACTACAAGATTACAATCACAGCTATTTGTGGAACAAAAGTTGCCAAGTACGTTGTATGTGTGTGTGTGTGTGTGTGTGTGTGTGTGGTGGTGGTGGTGGGGGTTGATAGCAACGCAAGTATACAGTATTTTGACGGCAATACTTTTGTGATATTGCAAGTCTTCTAACTTTCCTCCCTGCAGGGGTTGAGCGTTTCGGAGGGGATTGTGCCGCACTGAATTAGATTAGAATGAAACCGTAGAGGATCTGACAGGCGAAAAGTGAGCCCCCGCGGAACAGTATTAAGCCAACGGGAGCACTAAGGCAGAACAGTGGGCTGTATCACACACACACACACGCACGCACGCACGCACACACACACACACACACACACACACACACACACACACACACACACACACACACACACACAGAAACCTATGGAATGGTGAAGCTTGCACTCGCTATATACGTTTTGCTAACAACAGTAGCGGTGGGGTAATAAAAGAAGCTATAGCGCAAAAGTGGGAACAATGCAAACGTATGGGGAGCGCGTGACCACACCACCCTATCATGTCACAGCCCTTGTAAGCGTCTGTCTGTCTGTCTGTCTGTCTGTCTGACTGTCTGTCTGTCTGTCTGTCTGTCTGTCTGTCTGTCTGTCTGTCTGTCTGTCTGTCTGTCTGTCTGTCTGTCTGACAATGAATGTTTTGTAAGAACGAACGAAAAAACAAACAAACAAATAAAGGAACGCATGAACGAACAAGGAACAAACAAAGGGAAATGAATGAAGGAACGAACAAACGAAAGAACGAACGAACAAACGAACGAACGTACAAACATACGAACAAACGTACGGACGAACGTACGGACGAACGAACGCACAAACGAACAAACAAACGTACAAACAAACATATGAACCAACGAACAAACGTACAAACGTATGTACGAATGACCGAACGAACAAAGCAATGAGCGTACAAGTGAACAAACATAAGAACGAAAGAACAAACAAACAAACAAATTGCTTCTGAGGTTTGGCGGTGAAAAATTACCTCAGCACTGTTCCTAAGTCATGCACTTTAGCGCCAGAAGAACATCTAAAAGGCAATACAACCAGGGGCTGATCTAGACATGAGCATGGGGTCGGCAATGCACCCTTAAATGCCCAGACTGCCCCACCAAACATGATGGCATGCAAAACAACCCACTGCTGCTAACTACAGCTGTGGCACCACTAAACCAACAGCGTTTCATCATTGAAAACAAAAAACTCTCTGAGTCAGACCTTAAGCTTTATGCATGCTGCGTGTCTGTTGCAACTTCAACAACAACTAATTATTATTAATGCTTATACTTCCCTAATAAAAGTCCTGTAACGGAAAATGTAATACCACCACCCCCCCCCCCCCCTCCCCGCAATTGGGAGATGTTACATCTGCCCCTGAACACAAACACACACACACACACACACACACACACACACACACACACACACACACACACACACACACACACACACACACACACACAGAGAAGGCGTCGAATGAAGAATGGGAGCCGAAACGCTACATTAGGTAAAAGCCTCCAGAGGACACTGACACTTAATGCACGGACACACACGCGTGGACACGCGCGCACAGACACGCGTACTGCACGCACTGTTGCCTTAATGCGATTTCTCTTCCCTCCCCGATAACATCACACACATCCACGCCGGCGCTTCCTGTCATGACTGTTGGGTGTCACTCGTATACACTCGTACAACGGGGTGAAATTGTGCACACGGTACGTTTGCACATGGACTGCATGGACTCCACTTCTCCCCGGGAGCTGTCCCTATGTACGGACGTATGAAAGGAACCCATGCGGGTGTTTTGGATTCAAGAAGAAAAGGAGCCTAGGGGGAGGTGAGCGCGAAGTCGGGTTTGGGGAGTGGGAGTGAAGGAACGAAGGAACGCACGAACGAACGAACGTACATACGATACCATACCCCCAAAAACAATGCCATGCAAAACAACCCAAGATATTTCAAATTAAAGTGCTTCTATTTAAAATGATATGAAACACTACTACTGCTACTAACTAACTACAGCTGTGTCACCACTAAACCAACAGCATTTCATCATTGAAAACAGAAAACTCTCTGAGTCAGACCTTTAGCTTTGTGCATGCTGCGTGTCTGTTGCAACTTCAACATCAACTGGTGTTATTATTGATGCTTATATTTGTCTAATAAAAGTCCTGTAACTGAAAATGGTATGGGTGTGGCCCCCATACCATTTTCCCTTGCCCTTCCAACATGTTATCTTGCCCCCCCCCCCCCCCCCCCCCCCCCCCCCCCCACCCAAAAAGGGACATGTTCTATCCGCCCCTGGTACATACGATCGTATGAATAAACGTACTGAGGTTTGGCGGACAATAATATAATATAATATAATATAATATAATATAATATAATATAATATAATATAATATAATATAATATAATATAATATAATATAATATAATATAATATAATAATGTTATATTATATTATATATAATGTAAGGGATAACACCCGACTAGCCGGTGATTTGTTTCCTAATAACTGACCGAGGTTCAGCCGAGGTTCAGCCGAGGTCAGTTATTAGGAAACAAATCACCGGTTCGAAGGGTGTTATCCCGCTTATTACATGGCTTACATCAGTGGTTTTCAACCAGTGGTCCGAGGACCACCAGTGGTCCTTGAGAGGGTGACGGAAACGGCATGTAAACGGCATGTAAGCGGCATGTAAACAACCAAATACTAAGCTAACCAAATGGACCCGCTAACGGCATGCTGGAACTAAATGCGGAAGCACACTGCGGTTTTCAACCAGTGGTCCGAGGACCACCAGTGGTCCTTGAGAGAGTGACGGCAACGGCATGTAAACATCCAAATACGTAGCTAACCAAATGGACCCGCTAACGGCATGTAAACAACCAAATACGTAGCTAACCAAATGGACCCGCTAACGGCATGTAAACATTAAACAACCAAATACGTAGCTAACCAAATGGACCCGCTAACGGCGTGCTGGAACTAAATGCGGAAGCGCAGCGCGGATTGATATGAACACAGCTGTTTGCACTTTGGGGACCTTGATTATGCAGCGGTCCAATATAGAGCGGAGCGGTGAATTATAGTGTAATATGTCACCGCTCACATGACCAGAACGCTGGTGTAATATAATATAATATAATATAATATAATATAATATAATATAATATAATATAATATAATATGATATAATATAATATAATATAATATAATATAATATAATATAATATAATATAATATAATATGATATGATATGATATAATATAATATAATATAATATAATATAATATAATATAATATAATATAATATAATATAATATAATAAATATAATATAATTAGGGCTATGACTTTAACTGATTAATTGAGAATAATTAATCACAGAAACAATAACGCGAAATTAACTCATTTTAATCGCCACACAGACCCCAAAACTAAAGATTTCTTTTGCTTTTGTCCACAATTCCAGGCTGGATTTCAGAAACAAAGTCACAGTCAAACATACAGATCAAAATGACCATTAATCTTCTACGTTCTCTAGTTGTGTAGAATTAGACTAATTCAGATGGTGAATATTTTAACTCTTGAGAGCGTAAACATGAAACCAAATGGACCCGTGAGGGTCCATTTGGTTTCATGTTTACGCTCTCAAAGAGTAACATCTGGTTAACCAACTTTTGATCTAGTAACCAACTTGCAGTGTCGACACAGTGATTTAGAAAAACTCTCACACGCTATACCAGCCTGTTTTAATTGGCGAAAAAAAAATGCTTCTTGGGTCAAATATTGGTATGCAATTAATTGAGATGAATTAATTACAAGGCTTCAAATTAATTAGATAAAAAAATAATAATCGAGTCCCACCCCTAAATATAATACATGAGATTAAGACAGTGATGCGGTCAGGAGAGAGACGTAACTTCGTTCCGCAAGCATCAGTGAAGTACCGTCGGGCCCCTCCAGCAGACCATGTCAACACGACACTGTGGAGCATATGAAAGCCCCCAGAGCTCGTAATACTGTATTACTGTACTGTATAGCTGTATAGCTGTCACATGAAAGGGGGAGTGGGGGGGGGAGGGGGACTTAATAAATGTTTCAGGCCACGGTAAATTATAGATTTCCACATGATTACGTATAAATTAATAATGAATTGTATTGACAGAAGTGAGCGGCTGGCACTTGTCGCGGGGCGGCGGCGGGGGGTAGGGGGTTTGGGTGGGGGTGGGGGTTGGTGCTGGTGCTTTGCCTGTCGAGCTGTCGAACGACGCTGTCAGCGAGTGCAGCTTTGTGTACTCGCGAGGACGTCCGACAGTTTGTGGGAACGTCGGGAAAACACCGCATATCAGGAGTTTTCAACCTTTTTGATATACCAGAGGCTGCTATTTATTCAGCATTTGAGCCACGGACCACCCATTTGAGGACATTTTAGCCCCAACAGAGCCCAAAACTAAAGATTTTACTTTGCTTCTGTCCACAGTTCCAGGTTGGATTTGGGAATGAAAACAGTCAAACATACAGATCAAAATGACCATTAATCTTCTACATTCACTAGTTGTGCAGACTTGGGACTAACTCACATGATGAATATTTTGAAACCAAATGGACCCTTGCAGGTCCATTTGGTTTATTTTTTACGCTCTCAAGAGTTACATACTGGTTAACCAACTTTTCATCTGGTTAAAGGTAGGGTAAGTGATTTGAAATTCATCCTGTAGTTCCAGCCTGGTGCACTAGGGGCGCCAAACAGTAGCTACACTATGTGAGCCTGCTGCTCGATCCTGATTGGAGGAGAATTCTTGGTATAAATTATTTTCGAAAAGTCTATGAGAAAAATGAATTGGGAAAAGACTTCCGGAACCGGGGCGGTGACGTCGCTGCGCATCTCCATAATAGAGCATTTTAACAGAAAAAAAATATTTTTTGGGTGATATCTGACAAAAGTGAAATCACTTCCCCTACCTTTAACCAACTTAGCTGGGGACCACCTCAAGGACCACTGGTGGTCCCCTGGACCGCTGGTTGAAAACCACTGCCGTATATACTTTGGACCAGGAATAAGCCCCAAAGCCCAACAGATAAGCAGAGCTGATTCACATAGCAGGCGGGTAAAACGCAGTGTAATTAGTTCACATATTGCATTGTAATAATATGGCCTATGGTGGTGATTAGTACGGTCGCCTGCGTCGCACCGCAACTCGGACAGAAGCCTCTTCTGCATGGTTCTTTTTTCAGCGTTGTTCTAGACCAGGGATTTTCAACCTTTTCGACTCCAGGGACCACCATTTATTCAGCATTTGAGCCACAGACCACCATTTGAGGACAGTTTAGTCCCACAGGTCCCAAAACTAAAGATTTATTTTTGCTTTTGTCCACAATACAAGACTGGGCGGGAAAAAAAAAAAAAAAAAAAGGCGAAACATAGGCTACAGACCAAAATGATCATTCATCTTCTAGTTGTGTAGACTTATGGGCTGATTAAGATGACTCTTGAGAGTGTAAAAATGAAACCAAATGGACCTGCAAGGGTCCATTTGGTTTCATTTTTATGTTCTCAAGAGTTATATCTGGTTAACCAACTTAGCTGGGGACCACCTGGAACCCTCCCAAGGACCACTGGGGGGTATTTCACGAAAGGTGGATTAGCAAATCGGGGATTTAAGCCAAAACCAGGCTTATTAAAGCCTGGTCTGTAGAGCCTGGTTTATTCTGTTCCACTAAAGCCAAGCAAGGCTTAAAATGGGAGGATTTAGCAAGCCAGGATAGTCAAGCCTGGCAAAAAAAACAGCTTGGCTTTTTCTTTCTAGACCCCTTTGGTAGAAGGCAGAATCACTGATCCTTCTTCTTCGTGGGGTATTATGGAAGCTGCCATCCTTAATAGTTGCACTACCCTCCTTCTGTATATCTTACTTAGTAGAAGAATTTCCGTCTACCCCACAGACTTACTGCTACATTGATACAAGGACTTAATCTTCTAAGACAAATACTGATGCCATAATAGATACATGTATTTCCACACAAGGGGGGCCACAATGCATATTACTGCCATTGCCAAAAAATAGAGCTTGTAGAGTGTTTATTTTTGCTATATTTGAATTGAAATCCTGAATAAAAATCCTCATATTTTTAAATGGAATCCTTAAAAGTAATCATTTTTATTTATTTTCAATGCAATTATTTATACCAGTAACTTTATGAACTTTATGACACAGTACTATATGTAGTATTGTATGACACAGTACTGTACTCAAAGTACAGTGAGTACAGTACAGTATAATACAGTACAGTACAGTATGTACAGTACTGTATGATACAGTACAGAGCAGACAATTGGACTTGAGTCCTACGACTCGGCTCAAGTCGAGTCCAAGTCGCATTTTTGCGGTGACTTGACTCGCTTTGGACTTGAAGGTAAAATACTTGAGACTCGGACTTGACTTGAGACAACCTGACTCGGCGACTCGTCCGAGTCATCGTCCGAGTCACCATTGCCGGGAGGCAACGGTGTGCAAATGAAACCAAATGTACCAGTCAGGGAGCTAACACGATCACCTATTTGCGGGGGTCCGGACTCACTCCGGATTCATTCCTTCCCTTTCCACCGGTACGTTCTTCTCGCTAAATAGTTTTATTTAGTCCAGTTATTATTTCGCCAGCTCTGCTCTCCGAAGGACTCCATCCCACCAAAACAAATGCACGTGTAGTCATAGACTCAGTGTTGCCAACTTTACGCATTTGACACTATATTTAGTTTTCCAGACCCCCCTAGCACCAAAATGATTGAAAAACTCAAGGTGATATTCACTAGATACTCATCTAGTGCTTTTATAGTGAGCTGGGTTGAAAAACACTGCTCTAGCTCCTTGTAGTGCGTTTTGGAAGTGCCACTAGTGCATTTTGGATTTTGGCAGTTGGCAACACTGCGTGTAGTACACAAGTAGGTAGCTAACTTAGTGCCTGATGAAAAATGAACACTATGTTAAATTAATGATCCGTGTGCGTGCAGGTATGCCTGCTCTACAAAATGCTACACAAGCACAATTGTACTGTAACTCTCATCTCTATTAATACATTTTTTCTTTCATTCATATAATTCAAGCTACACACTGCAACAAAACTGATAATTGATAAAACTGATATTTTTTTTACATTTGACCGTAGGAAGTTGTAACCTGTGACTTGACTTGAAAACCAGTGACTCGACTTGAAAACATTGTGACTCGACGCGACTCGAAACAACCATGCGACTTGACTCGACTTGACTCGCCCAACTGTGTGGACTCGACTCGACTTGACTCGCCCACAACCTAAAAAAAACTTGACTTGCTTGAGACTTGGGACCAAATGACTTGCGCTTGCTTGAGACTCGGCTCGGAGGGACTTGTGCAATTGTCTGGTACAGAGCATAGAATACGATACAGTGCATTGTGGTGCAATACAGTATGATACAGTACAGTGCATAGAGTACAGTACAGAGCATTGCGGTATAGTACTGTATGATGCAGTATAGGAAAGCACAAGGTGGTACTGTACTGTATCATACTGTACTGTACCACACTGTACTTCACTGTATTGTACTGCATCATACTGTACTGTGCCATATTGCACTGTGCCATACTGTATATACTGAAATATGGGACTTATGTTTTTTTTTCCTTTAATGACCAATATGGTGTTATTTATTGATCTGCAATATGACTGCAGGCTGATAAATAAGGCAACATAAACCCATAATAATTGAAGAAGTGTTAAAACTCATTGGTTTGTAATCAGATTGACTGTCTAATGCCCAGTAAAGACATCAGGATTAGATTAAACCTGACTGTTAGCCTGGTCCGGAGCAGGCTAGGTCCATAGCATTAGTTTCCATGGGAACTAATGTGGCATTGCTTTCATGAAACCAAATCAAGCCTCAACATATCCAGGTTAACTGGTCAAGTTAATCTGGCAAGATTAACCAGTTTTCATGAAACCGAATGAACGCTAATCCAGGATATAATAAACCGGGATATCAGTTAAATCCTGGCTTTTTCCCTAATCTACCTTTCGTGAAATAGGCCCCTGGTTGAAAACCCCTGTTCTAGGCAACCAAAACAAAAACTCAAAAGGCAGATATTAACGGCAGATGAAGGCTTGAAAAAGCAAATTTGGAAGCAATATTGGAAAATATTATTTTATATAAATATAAATATAAATATTATATATATGTATATATATATTTATATTTATATAAAATAATATTTTCCTATATATATATATATATATATATATATATATATATATATATATTATATATTATATATATATATATATATATATATATATATATATATATATATATTATATATATATATATATTAAGGCTGTTGAAAATAGTTAATTAATGGGATTAAATTAATTTTGTTGATTAATCTGATTAAAAATTTTAACGCAATTAACTCATGTGCACCGTGACTCAACCCACTGAGCATTTTCTCATTGAAAGAAATGGTTAGAGCACGTTTTTACAGAGACATATAGCTGTGTGTCTTCCTATAACCAGAGCCATAGAGTATAGCTGGAGGATCTACAAGCATTGAGGGCTTGTAGATCACCTATTTTGATAAATATTTTAAAGTTAAATAGTTATTTTTTTCACAGATTCTGTTTCTTTTTAAAATGTTGAAATCCTTTACAGGAAAACATGCATATTTTGGACATAGTTCGAATGGTGATTAATCATGATTAAATTAATTTTGAAGCTGTGATTAATTTGATTAAAATTTTTAATCATTCAACAGCCCTAATATATATATATATATATATATATATATATATATATATATATATATATATATATATATATATATATATATATATAATATATATATATATATATATATATATATATATATATATATATATTTTTTTTCTTTTTTTTTTTTTTTTTTTTTTGAAAAATCGTTATAACACCACTTACAGATATGTATAGAGCCACAAAATCGAGGGAAAAATATATGGGGAACCTTCCTCCAATCATGATCGAGTGGGGGCAGGCCTTGGTACACGTGCTGTTGGTCCGTTGGGGCGTTTTCCAAATCACCCTAATCACTAAATGCTCCCATAAGTAAGTGATACTAGTACACTGATACGTATTTGGTATACGGCCCAACACTGATTAGCTATAGCTTATGTACAATTCTAATCGGAGAAAGCAGCAAATGGAAATATTTCAATCGACCAATACTGCAGTGTCACATGACAGTAGCAGATCTCCCAAGCTCATAATACGTTTAAAGTACCACTTCCACACTTTTCAACGTACCTTCATATATTAATAGATCCTCACTACTGTACAGTACATGATAAAATACCACTGTTTGTTCCTACTATGGAATAGGGCTAGCTGTGTGTGCAGTTTTTTTTAAACATCATATCATAGTTTTATTATCGGGAGGACGACGGCTGCCATTTTTGCAACCTTCCAGGAACAGAAAGCCTGCAGTTTCTATTAGCTTGGATTCAGCATTGATGTCGTCGCTGGTGGAGCGGTTTCTGAACTGCCGGCATGAGAGTGTAAACGTTTCATCTTCACACTCTCAAGAGTTAAAATATTCATCATGTGAATTGGCTCAAGTCTACACAACTAGAGAATGGTAGAAGATTAATGGTCATTTTCATCGGTATGTTTGACTGTTTCCTAAATCCAGCCTGGAATTGTGAACAAAACCCAAAGAAATCTTTATATTTTGAGGTCTGTGGGGATAAAATGTCATCAAATGGTGCAGGTCGTCTGTGGCTGAAATGCCGAATAAATAGTGGGCCCTGGTGTCAAAAAGTGTGAAAGTGTGAAAACCACTGCTTCATATGAAAAACTTTGGAGGTGCCCATACACCAGGGGTGGGCAATTATTTTTCCCAAGGGGCCACATTAAATACATAAAATATTGTGGAGGGCCAAGACTAAAGGCTGAACTAAAGTCTGCGTAGGAGGACCACCATTTGATAAAATTTTAGACCCAGACGCCAAAACGAAAGATTTCTTTTGTTTTTGTTCACAATTCCAGGCTGGATTTGGGAAACAAAACAGTCAAACATAGATCAAAAATGACCATTCTTGGACATGATCTGATTGTGTAGATTTTTAGGATGATTCAGATGATGAATATTTTAACTCTTGAGAGCGTAAACATGAAACCAAATGGACCCGCAAGGGTCCATTTGGTTTCATTTTTACATCCTCAAAGAGTTACATCTGGTTAACCAACTTTCCACTTTCCACTCAAGGACCACTGGTGGTCCCCGGGCCGGTCAGAGGCAGCCAAAGGGCCGCATGATGCCCAGGTATGCCATACACCCTGCCATTCTTCCAGCCCACCCTAGTAGGGCTTGCTAAACCCGGCCCTGTCTACCGTTGTGAAGAAAGCAACACTAGGACATACGAGGATTCCAGCCAGTCTGCTAGCTTGTCCGCGGGTTGCGCTGGAGGCCGGCCAAGCAGACGCCCAGGCAACGTCACTCCAGCCCTGAGATTTGTTTTACTTTACATGTCCAAACCGCTGATGCATACCGTTGCTGCCGCCGCCGCCGCTCCCGGAACATTGTACATCTCCATATTTCAACGGAACGCGGCTGTCCAACATGTAAGTTATTCAACGGGTCTCTGAAGCCATGTGCTTGTGCTAGATTGCCACAATATACTATAGTTTGTGTGTGTGTGTGGTGGGGGGGATTTGCATTTTACGTAACATGCTTGTGTCATGGAGTTTGAAATGCTGTGGTAGTTATAGGATGATGCGTTATAGCAGGGGTTTTCAACAGGTGGTCCGGGGACCACCGCCAGTGGTCCTTGAGGGGGGTTCCAGGTGGTCCCCAGGCTAAATGATGGAATGCTTATGGACCAGATGTAACTCTTGAGAATGTAAAAAATGAAACCAAATGGACCCTTGTGGGGTCCATTTGGTTTCATTTTCACACTCTCAAGAGTTTGAAATATTCATCATCAGAATTAGCAGCACTTAATTATGACGTTTACACTGTTTTGTTGGCAAAATCAAGCCAGGAATTGTGGACAAAACGAAAAAGAATTCTTTAGCTGTAGGTCTTTGGGGTGAAAATGTAATCAAATGGTGGATCTCCGTGGCTCAGATGCTGAATAAACGGTGGTCCCTGGTGTGAAAAAGGTTGAAAACCCCTGCGTTATTGTCAAGCAATAAGCCAGTAGAAGGAGCAGGTTATGTACTGTGGGGGTAAAACGTGACCTTGAGTGGCGCATTGCTTTTCCAAAACTGTTACAAATATTACGGCAACACGAAAAATCTGACCAACAAATGAAGTAATTCACAGTGGGTACGTCCGATCGCACAATGTCGTATAACAGTTACTAAACAACGTAGTTCCCACATGGGTGGATTTAACTTTTCCCAATTGGGGGGGGCAGGAGAAAATGGTATGGGGGGGCGACTTCATCGCCCGCGTCGCTTCGCAGCACAGGCGATGAAGGCGCACCCATAACATTTTCATTTACAGGACTTTTATTAGTCAAGTAAAGCATCAATAATAACATCAGCTGTTGTTGAAGTTGCAACAGACACGCAGCATGCATAAAGCTAAAGGTCTGACTCAGAGAGTTTTCTGTTTTTAATGATGAAATGCTGTTGGTTTAGTGGTGACACAGCTGTAGTTAGTTAGTAGCAGTAGTAGTAGTGTTTCAAATCATTTTAAATAGAAACACGTTCATTGTTTGCCATCGTGTTTGGTGGGGCAGACTTGGCATTTAGGGGGGCATTGTTTTCTAGAACTAACTAAACCCAAAACTTCTTTACGAAAATAAAAACTAGCAAATGCACCCTAAAAACTAATTAAAACTAACTAAATTAAAAAAGAAAGAGTAAAAAACAAACTAAAACTAAAATGAAAGAAACTATAATAACCCTGGCACCAGTACGACAGTTAGAATGAGAGGAACCAGAGCCAACTAGTCTAAATGCGGGAAGAACAAAAGTGGAAGAAAAGTGGAAGAAAAAAAAAAACATCCTCAACGTTACGCGGGCCGCACGTGCTTAAGCTCATATTGGCGTGGACCTTTCAGTATGAATGGAGATGCGGGACATGTGGAGTGTGGAGGCTGGTATGAATTCTCGAGTTTTGTCCCTGTAGCCTAGCGTTATATTTTTTTGCGCAGAGAGGAGCCAACAAATGACATATCCCTCCCTCCCACGGTATGAACGAAGCGCACCGATTGCCGGATTTAATTATTCGCCCTTGTTTGACTATAGAGATGCGCAGTGACGTCACTACCCCGGTTCCGGAAGTCTTTTCCCCATTCATTTTTCTCATAGACTTTTCGAAAATAATTTATATCAAGACGATTGCGGCGCGGCCGAAGCCAACTCAGGTCGTGACAAATCATGACAACAAACACAATATCGTCATATAATATATAATTGGGAAGAAGTAGAAAATCGGCATGATACAAGACTTTTTGTTTCGTTTTTCATCTTAGAAATTATTTTATTGTCCCAAAAGTTTGTGTGTGTCATCATGATTCGTCACGACTCGAGTTGGCTTTGTCCGCGGCGTAATCGTCTTGATATAAATTATTTTCGAAAAGTCTATGAGAAAAAAATGAATTGGGAAAAGACTTCCGGAACCGGGTCGGTGACGTCACTGCGCATCTCTATAAGGGAGTGTTTGAACAAGTCGCCACAGCCTGGGGCGGCTGTAGCTCAGGAGGTAGAGCAGGTCGTCCAATGACCCGTGGGTCGGCGGTTCGAATCCCGGCTCCTCCTGTCTACGTGTCGAAGTGTCCTTGGGCAAGACACTGAACCCCAACTTGCCTCCAATGAGTTGGTTGGGTGAGCCTGTTGCCACCGTTGGTGTGTGAATGTGGGAAGTTTAGGACGCTGGCGTCGACTGTTCGCCGCTCTACTGCTATACTTCCAAAATGTATGAATGAATGGACCGTTGTAAAGCGCTTTGAGCACTTGGAAAAGCGCTAAAAAATGCAATCCATTATTACATGAGTATCATTGCAATATGCATAGGCGTGCATACATAGACGTCAAGGGGGGTTGAGCACCCCCTAGTGGCCCTCTCTGGACCAACATGCCCTTTTTTAAAAGAGCAAAAAGATGCTGAAATGCTGTTTTTTATGCGTTTTTAACCCCCCAAAACTCAATTTTCCTAGAGTGCCCTCCTGGTTACATATGAGCACCTGCCCTTGAAACTCTCTGTGCACGCCAGTGGCAATATGTTGTATTCTGTCTTCAATGCTAACCCAGCACCCGATCTCTCAAAGTGGGGCAAGGGTGAGGTGGGTTCAGGGGGGGGAGTGAGGCCAAGCAAACAGCCTGGCCAGTTTGTTTTGGGAGGTCTGTAGCCTTGTCTTCAGGAACTTTGAGGTGCTGCGGTATCAAGAGGTGCCAGGCATCGTCGAAAAAAAAAAAACTTGCGCTATTAGGCTCCTGGCATAATGTGTAGGCATGGAATATAATTGGCATAATAACTAAATTGAGGAGGAGTGTGTGTGTGTGTGTGTGTGTGGTGTGTGTGTGTGTGTGTGTGTGTGTGTGTGTGTGTGTGTGTGTGTGTGTGTGTGTGTGTGTAGGGGGGGGGGGGACTGGTCTAATGCAGGGTCTAAGTGGTTAGTGGCTAAATGAGGAATAACAGCCCAAAACACACACACACACACACACACACACACACACACACACACACACACACACACACACACACACACACACACACACACACACACACACACAATAAGCCAAATTACATTTTCCGTGCAGCGCGCACCAGTCGGCCACCCCGCCGAGCGTGAAATGTCAGGGGAGTTGCTGTCGACGTCGCGCAGTGCTTCTGCCGCTCTGTTTGTGTGTGTGTGTGTGTGTGTGTGTGTGTGTGTGTGTGTGTGTGTGTGTGTGTGTGTGCGTGCCCGCCCGCGTGCGTCTGCTCCGCCATGCTTCATTAGCGTCGGTGCATTCAAAGCGTGTTAATTAGAAACATCCTTTCTGCACCGGTGGTCACATTAGCCGCCAGGCATCGGCCTGTCGAGACGTCCGCGCACCCCCCCACCCACCCCCCCCCGCTCGTCTCTGTCTGCAGCCCCACCCGCCAGAGCACCTTTTACCCACCGTGCTTTGCGTGAGTATATTGGGCTTCTTTTTTTGCTTTTTTTTTTTTTTTCCTTAGCACTATTGCCACTGGCTCACGTGTCGGTGAGGAGCCCTCACCGGGCAGACATACTGTTGTATCCCATACGGACTCAACTCCCAGTGAGGAGCCCCCACCGGGAAGACACACGTGTTGTGAGGAGCCCCCACCGGGAGAACGCACTTGCTGTGAGGAGCCCCCACCGGGAGAACGCACTTGTTGTGAGGAGCCCCCACCGGGAGAACGCACTTGTTGTAACGAGCCCCCACCGGGAGAACGCACTTGCTGTGAGGAGCCCACCGGGAGAACGCACTTGTTGTGAGGAGCCCCCACGGGAGAACGCACTTGTTGTAACGAGCCCCCCCACGGAGAACGCACTTGTTGTGAGGAGCCCCCACCGGGAGAGAACGCACTTGTTGTAAGGAGCCCCCACCGGGAGAACGCACTTGTTGTGAGGAGCCCCCACCGGGAGAACGCACTTGTTGTGAGGAGCCCCCACCGGGAGAACGCACTTGTTGTGAGGAGCCCCCACCGGGAGAACGCACTTGTTGTAAGGAGCCCCCACCGGGAGAACGCACTTGCTGTGAGGAGCCCCCACCGGGAGAACGCACTTGTTGTAAGGAGCCCCCACCGGAAGACAGTGTTGTTTTTGTCGACTAAGACTAAAGACTAAGTCGACTAAGGTTTTTGATATTTAGTCGACTAAGACTAGACTAACAAAAATGATTTTCAAGAGAGTAAATGAGACTAAAAGATGCATCTTTTCAAAAGACTAAGACAAAGACTAAATCATAACCTGAAATGAAAAAAAAAAAAAAATCATTTGTTTTAAGTATGTGAACATATCTGCAGTATAGATTGCATACGTTTTCAGGAAAGGAACTTATTACTAATGCAGTAATTTTATACAAGAAATAAAATGAGACATGTTTCATAGTAAAAACTATAATCTGTATACATTATATATATATATATATATATATATATATATATATATATATATATATATTATATATATATATATATATATATATATATAATATATATTATATATATATATATATATTATATATATTATATAAATAAAAAACCTACAATGCATTTGATGGAAGACTAAACTACCAAGACTATTAAAGACTAAGACTAGACTAAATCCTTTTTGACATTGCCCGGGTTCACTTCCAATCACACTTGATTTCGATTCGCCGGTGGCAGGTGGGAACGCGATCGGCAGCAAGTCAAGGAAAAGATGCAAAACGAGGAGTAAAGTCAGAGACTGAGACGGATTGAGTAGATGGCTACGGATTGTGAAGAAATTCATTTGTTATTTTTGGTGCTCCCGTCTCCCCTGTGCCTCGGCAACATGCCCAAAATAACAGTTGCGCGCACCCACACACACCACACAACACACACACACACACACACACACACACACACACACACACACACCACACACACACACACACACACACACACTAAGTCAGTCAGCCCGATGACACTCCCCGACAGCCAACAACACACTTGCATCCACGTCCTAACTATTACTAGCAGGGGCGTTTTGCCATTAGGCAGACTAGGCAGTTGCCTGGGACGCCTTAAAGGGGAATTTGAACCCATTTTCAATTGTTTTCCCGAGAGCGTACAAATGCAACCAAATTTGGTTCCATTTGTACGCTCTCAGAAAAAAAAAGAAGCGTCTAAAGAAATCCATGAACATGGTGAAAATACATCTTGATGATGTCGTCAAGACGTGTTTCACCATGTTAGTGGTTTTCTTCAGACCTCCATTTCTAGGAAACACAGCATGCATGGGGGAACTTTTTTCATCACGTCCACCCAACACCTCAAAGGTGTATTAATGAGGTATTAGAATGTTGAAAATGGGTGGAGTTCCCCTTTAAGGGGGGGATATGCTTTAAGGATCCCAGTCTATTATTATTATTAATTATTTTTATTTTATTTTTATTTTTTATTTTTTCTCTTACACAAAACATTTAGACTGCATTTTATGTTGGTCTTTTTTCTATTTTTGTATACACTTACGTATATATATATATATATATATATATATATATATATATATATATATATATATATATATATATATATATATATCTATATAATATATATATATATATATTATATTATATATATATATAAATATATATATATATGTAGTCAATTACATTATTATAATTATTTGTATTTGTATTTTATTTTATTTTTGGAAAAAAAAAAGAACTGTTCATCTTGATTGTCTGATTTTTATTGCTAAAAGTCAATAAATAAATTTGTTAAAAAAAAGGATCCCAGTCTAATAAGCCTCATATGGATAAACACATTATACTTGCCCTCAATAACTAGAATTGAACATTTAAAACACATATAAGATGTTCTTCATTATTATCTTTTTTTTTTTTCATATTTTTATCCCTTGGTGGGGGTATATTATGTCCACCTAGATTACCCTGTTTGTTTTATAGTCCTTTATTTAAAGGTAGGGTAAGTGATTTGAAATTCATCCTGTATTTCCAGCCTGGTGCACTAGGGGGCGCCAAACAGTAGCTACACTATGTGAGCCTGCTGCTCGATCCTGATTGGAGGAGAATTCACCCACCACCTGGGGAACTTTTATTAGCTCCTCTGCTAACGTGGGGGAGGGGGAAACTCCATATGTGGTTTCCACACCTTATAATAGAGCATTTTAACAGGAAAAAAATATTTTTTGGGTGATATCTGACAAAAGTGAAATCACTTCCCCTACCTTTAACCAGTGGGGGGCGCCATTGGCATAACAAACAGAGCAGTGTATACATGCCAATGTTTTACGTTGCAATGCTGGCTAATCATGGAACCAATGACATTAATTCAGCCCCCCTCACCAATGAAATTCGTTGGTGAGGGGGGGCTCCGGGGAAAATATTGCCTGGGGCTCCAAATTGCTTTGAAACGCCACTGATCACTTGATCAGTCGATTTCCCTGCGCAGTCTGTGGATTCAGTGTTGCCAACTTGGCACATTTGTCACTATATTTAGCTTTTTTTCCAGACCCTCCTAGCGCCAAAATTAGTGAAAAACTCCTGGCGGAAAATCTGGTGCTTTTTTTGCTTCTGAGTTGGGGCAAAATTGGTTGACAAGCGCCAGAGGATAAAACCCTCATTTTTCACCATTTTCCCTCTTAGGGTAGAGTCATCCTTCCTTCCTAGAAAAGACCATTGGTAACCAAATGGACCCTTATAGATCTGTAACCCTCCGTTTGGTTTCATTTTACGCTCTCAAGAGTTAAATCATATTTAACCATCTGAATGACCTAATTTTCAAGAATCTACACATTTAGAAAATGTAGACGAATTTCTATTTTGACCAACATTTTGTCAGTTATTTTTACTTCGTGGCCCCAGTGACCCCCACGAAATGACCAGAACTACTTAATATTGACCAAAACCAGAGCCAAACTCCCAGCACGTAACTCTGGCAATCACTTAATGCAGTTGACAACACTATATTAAGTAAGGGATAACACCCGACGAACCGGTGATTTGTTTCCTATTAACTATTAAGTTAGTTAGGAAACAAATCACCCGTTCGAAGGGTATTATCCCGCTTATTACATGGCTTACGTCAGTGGTTTTCAACCAGTGGTCCGAGGACCACCAGTGGTCCTTGAGAGGGTGACGGCAACCAAATACGTAGCTAACCAAATGGACCCGCTAACGGCGTGCTGGAACTAAATGCGGAAGCGGGAAGCGCACCATGGTTTTCAACCAGTGGTCCGAGGACCACCAGTGGTCCTTGAGAGGGTGACGGCAACAGCATGTAAACAACCAAATACGTAGCTAACCAAATGGACCCGCTAACGGCGTGCTGGAACTAAATGCAGAAGCGCAGCGCGGATTGATATGAGCACAGCTGTTTGCACTTTGGGGAACTTGTTTAGGCAGCGGTCAAATATGGAGCGGAGCGGTGATTATAGTGTAATATTTGACCGCTCACATGACCAGAACGCTGGCTTCTGATTGGAGCATTCATTCAAGCCATGTAATAATGGACAGTATTTCATACAACATATACAACATAAGTTTGAAAAATTCTAAAGCTGCTATATGCAAGACTGATTTTTGAAACTTGCCTATTTGTGGGGATAGAAACACACACACACACACACACCACACACCACACACACACACACACACACACACACACACCACACACACACACACACACACACACACACACACACACACACACACGGCAGCCTGCCGCCAACGAGGTTGTGGACGAAGCTGTGGAGTGACAGGGCTGCTGGCCAATCAGCTGTGTCTGTTCATAGACCCCCCCCCCCCCCCCCCCCCCCAACTCCGACTGTCATTGGATAATACATCTTGGTACCAACGGTTGACAATACAAGACCAGACCATGAGATGCAGTGCACTCAGAGAGTGGGCTTCTTCAATGGGTTTGGGTCCAGGCTACGTCCGGCCCTTCTAGGTCGTCTTATGTAAAGAGGAGGTGTCGTGATTTTTTTTGTATTTTTTTCCAATTTTGTACATGTGTGTGTTTTTATGTGCAATGATGTCTTCCCTTTATATTTAGGGTTTCTTCCTGGGGGTGAACCTTTTCAGTCCAACGTGCCACTGAAAAAAAAAACTGCACTATAGTGACATCACAAGCCCCTCCCCTAACTCCCCTAACCCCTCCCCCTTTATCATTCATCATATCAAGCTGTGGGTGTGGCTTCAGTTCAGGTGGATCTCCACCCATCACCACCCACCAGGCAAACCAGGCATACTTAATGAACTGGTTGAGTGCAATCATAAAAATTACAGTTTAACAAACACTGTACACTGTACACACAAAAAAAAAAAAAAAATCTTACTCTTCATATAACAGTAATACCTGGTGATCATGTTTTTAAGAAAAAAAATCATGGCACTGCATCTTTAAAGAAATGCACCGTCTAAACTTCATAGGGTGAACTCTGAACACGTCAGTGATGTTCTCTGGGGTTGCTCTGACCGCTGAGGTGCTCAGTCATGCAGACTCCTGTGGGAGCTGACAGGGCCGGGCTGCATTTTGTACTCCATCTCTCTGCTAATATAAAGCACTCAGAGGAAGCACACATCAAGCTGCTGGCTTGTCTGCTGCTGGCTGTCTCTCTTTTGTAGACCCCAAAAAAGAGTAATTCAACATCTCCCTGCATAGGACCCAAACTGGTAGAGATATAACTATATATCTACAAGCCCCACAATGCATCACTTTGTGTACTCGTTACTCGCTCTGCTCGTAGGCACACAGTGCGATCGGTTTACGGTCGTCGACCGCCATCCGCCGCCGGTCTACCGTCCCCTGGAGGACTCCGGCGGGCTGGTTCAGATGAAAATTATCTCCTGGAGGTGTCATGAGTATTATCTATATCTCCTGGAGGTGTCATGAGTATTATCTATATCTCCTGGAGGTGTCATGAGTATTATCTATATCTCCTGGAGGTGTCATGAGTATTATCTATATCTCCTGGAGGTGTCATGAGTATTATCTACTGGAGGTGTCATGAGTATTATCTCCTGGAGGTGTCATGAGTATTATCTCCTGGAGGTGTCATGAGTATTATCTCCTGGAGGTGTCATGAGTGTTACCTCCTATAGAGGTGTCATGAGTATTATCTACTGGAGGTGCCATGAGTATTATCTCCTGGAGGTCTTGGTAACGCAAACAGCTATACTACTATTTTGCCCTTGACAGCCCATACATCTATTCTAGACCAGGGGTTTTCAACCAGTGGTCCTTGAGAGAGTTCCAGGTGGTCCCCAGGCTAAATGATGGAAAGTTGGTGAACCAGGTGTAACTCTTTTAGAGCGTAAAATTGAAACCAAATGGACCCTTGCGGGTTTCACTTTTTACACTCTCAAGAGTTAAAATATTCATCATCGGAACTAGCCCAAGTTTACAGGATTAATGGGCATTCTGACCTGTTTTGTTTCCGATATCCAGCCTAGAATTGTGGAAAATCTTCGTCCTCAAACGGTGGTCGTCCGTGGCTCAAATGCTGGAATAAATGATGGGCCCTGGTATCAAAAAGGTTGAAAACCACTGTTCTAGACTATATAGCAATTTTAAACATTAAGTCACTTTGCCACTCCGTTTTCCCCAATCACTTTTGTGCCTTTGTGACATCACTATAAGAGGAGTGGTATATAGTGAATGTGTCATCCAAGCCAGGCTATTTATGGACCAGTAGGGATTAAACCACTTTAATTCAGTTTACTCCACACAGGGCTGTGGAAGGCGCTGCACTGCAGCACGCGTGTTTATTTTTATCCCGACACAACACGCAACAAAGAATCCCTGTATCTCTAGTACTGGGGGTTAGGCCTTCAGTATGTTTTAATCCGTTTACCACTTTCCTTTCCGGAAAATGAATTATGCCCCGTATTTCGAATCGTCACTGCGAACACAGCAAGTCCATACTACTGTATGGACTCCATGGCAGAAACATGTCTTTGTGTGTTGTGTGTGTGTGTGTGTGTGTGTGGTGTGTGTGTGTGTGTGTGTGTGTGTGTGTGTGTTGTGTGTGTGTGTGTGTGTGTGTGTGTGTGTGTGTGTGTGTGTGTGTGTGGTGTGTGTGTGTGTGTGTGTTTTCTTTTTTTTAAATTAATGTTCAAATCCTGTACAGGAAAACGTGGCATATTTTGGAGTTCGAATAGTGTTTAAATCATGATTGAATGAATTCATGATTAAATTGATTTTGAAGCTGTGATTAATCTGATAAAAATAATCATTCAACAGCCCTAATAATATCATTTTGTCATCATATTTTATTTTATTTTTCATCTATTCTTCTTTTTAGATTTATTTTCCTGTCTGTCTTTGGTTGTTGCTGCTTCTGTTATGTTTGTGTTTTCTTGGCTTCTCTGTCTTTGGTTACGTATTAAGAAAAATGAAAATGTACTGTTGGATATCTTTTTTGTATTATAAAAAAGTCTCATAAATATTTAACCATAGTAACAGCATGTGACTACATAATGACTATACTGAATATGAATCACTTCAAGTGTTGTACAGCATTACGCAGGAGAGTACATGTTACAGTACTTATTACCGCTATTATATGTTATATAATAGTACTACTCGACAACACTACTATATAACATAATGTGAACTGAATCCATTTGTTTTTCATTATCATATTAAGAAAATTAATCTGTCAAGAAAAGCCAAGAAAACATAAACCAAATACCGGTAACTAAAAAAAAATACAGTAGGAATAATAATATTATTCCATATTATTATACTGTCGGCAGGGAAAGGAGCTGCAGCATCAAAGTGGAAGTGATGTTATTTTTCTATAATACATTTAACCATAAACCTAATCTCAAAACTATGTCTAAACCTGATGTCAGTAAGAGTCTGCCAGCTTGTGGTATTCTGGGTAAGGCATGCCCAACAGACAGACAGACAGACAGACAGACAGACAGACAGACAGACAGACAGACAGACAGACAGACAGACAGACAGACAGACAGACAGACAGACAGACAGACAGACAGACAGACAGACAGACAGACAGACAGACAGACAGACACGCATGTTTTGCCGGCCTTCATATAGGATTTGCTCACTATACGCCAATTAACATCCAGTGACACAGGGTGTTCTTTCCAAAAGTAAAAATATATATAACTAGTGGCATTTCTTATCGGTCCATTTGGTAAGGGGGGGCTCCAGGGGGGTAAGGGGGGCTCCAGGGAAAATCTTCTGTGACGTCATACCTACGGCAGGCACAGTAAAATGGCGCCCTCCCCAAAGGATAAAAACATGAACTGTTTTTAAATTAAAGAACATATGTGTTTTAAATGTTCAATTCTAGTTATAGAGTAGTATAATAATGTATCCATATGAGGCATATTAGCCTGGGATCATTTCTGGTGGTTTCCCCGGTGCCCCTCCCCTCCCCTCATGGCATCCCAGGCAGTTAGCTCTGCCTAATGGCAAAAAACGCCCCTGTATGTAACAGTTTTTTGCACATGCGAGGTTTCCCTGCCGGACAGGCGGCTGCAAGACACAATTTATATGCTGCTGCTTGTACCGTTGTGGACGGGCGGACGGCCCACTTCCTAATCGTGTTGTGTAAAACGCTGTCCTTCTTCCTTATTCCACCAGCAAAGAGTGCCATAATAGTATTCAGTGTTACTGAGGACGGATCACTCTCATGTTTATCAAAGCATCCGGACACTAAGTGTTGCATCACATGCTCCTCTCTGTATACTGTTTATTTAGCTTAACACATCGACCGCGAGCGCGTGTTTGTCGTTTTCTGCTGTATGCCACGCCTCAAGCCAGTAGTGCAATCGGTAAAAAAAAAACCTTATTTTGAAGCGCCAGATCTCCTAAACAGGATGTGCGATGACGTCATGCTGTTTCTGGTGTCTTAGCCTGGTCTAGCCCTCAATGATTTTGGCCTTGGGGGGCGGGGGTGTCGTGGGATACCCACAGCGGAAGTGCTGCGCTCTGATTTGATCTCACTAACGTGTCGTCATCCCCGTCCCCTCCCACGCCCGTCCACTGCTGTTTCTACGTCACATCATTTAGAGCGACGCCCACCCCGGAAAATTCACTCCCACTTGAAGGCCACTTTCCAACGTGCGTTAGTCCAGGCTTTCCGTTTTTCGCGCAAGGCGAACGAAAACGAAAGCCTGGGTGTCGAGGCTACTGGTGTCTTGACCAGTGTTGGGAATATTACTATACCTTGTTAATGTATTACTTATTACTTATTACCTTCATTTTAAAGCAATATATTGTATTACAATATTGCTGTCTGAGCAAGTGTAATATATTAATATTACTATTACATATTACTTAAAAGAAAAATGTTGTGCAAAATATATAATTAAATATTTAGTGTCACTATTAATCAAATATTGTGTAGGCCAGTGGCATAGCTACAATAAAGCAAGCACACTTGCTATCTGGCCAAATCCATATGAAATCAACTTGAAAAAACGTCCTCCTGAATAAATAATTTGATGACAAATTATAGAAAATAAGTAATTATTTAACTTCTGCAGTTGTCAAGAAAATTTCACAAGAACATTTCAATGAGACAGATTGACAGAAAGTAATATTGAAAGTAATGCAGTAATGCAGAAAGAAAAAGTATAATATATTAGATTGTTTTTGTTAAGTAATATATTTATATTACAAGTTACTGCATTTTGGTAATATATTATGTAATATATTGAGTTACGTAGTGCACATGTCCCAACACTGCAAACTGTCTTGACTAACCTGTCCTCTCACCATCTGAGCAAAAAGTTCCGGGTCAAAAGTCAGGAAGTGACGTCTAGCCCTAGTGGATCTACCTGTGCGCTCCACGACATTCAGGGGCAGATTCTCAGGAGAGGCTTTTGAATGCATTGGATTGAATGGGTGCGAATGGGACAAAAAAAGTCTATCCATCCATCCATTCAGGGCTGGATTGGGACAAAAATTCGGCCCAGTCATTTAAAAAAAAATAAATAAAAAAATGGACAGTTGGTAACCAGATGTAACTCTTTGGTTTCATTTTTACGCTCTCAAGAGTTACAATATTCATCTGAATTGTCCCAAATCCACACAACTAGAGATCTAGGTTTGCCTGTTATGTTTCTGAAATCCATCCTGTAACTGTTGATAAAACAGAAGAAATGTTTGGGTTTTGGGGTCTGTGGGGCTAAAATGTCACAAAATGGTGCTCTGTGGCTCAAATGCTGAATAAATATTGGACCCTGGTTTGAAAAAGGTTGAAAACCACTGATATAAGCCTAATAGACACGTCGTCCACAGCCCTTTGTTGCTCCCAAGAATGATCCAAGATAGAAGATAGAATCTATCCATCCATGGTAAATGGTGCATTTATAGAGTGCCTTTATCCAAGGCGCTTTACATAGAATGTGCATCACACTCTCCCATTCACACACACACATTCATACACTGATGGCAAGGTACCTACTAGCACATCAGGAGCTCAGTGTCTTGCTCAAGGACACTTTGACACTAACTCTGCGGGAGCCTGGGACTCTAACCCTGAGCTGGAACTCTACCCCTGAGCCACTGCCTCCATCCATCCATCCATCCATCCATCCATCCATCCATCCATCCATCCATCCATCCCTCCCTCCCTCCCCCCTCCCCTTCCCTTTCCCTTCCCTTCTCTTCTCTTCTCTTCTCTTCTTTCTCTTTCTCTTCTCTTCTCTTCTCTTCTCTTCTCCTTCTCTTCTCTTCTCTTCTCTTCTCTTTTTCCTCTTCTCTCTCTCTTCTCTCTCTCTCTCTCTCTCTCTCTCTCTCTCTCTGTGAAGGTCTCTCTCCCCCTCTCTGTGTATACATCCCAGTGCTCGTTGAAGGACACGGGCAGCATCAGGTTTCTGTCTAATTTTAGTAGCACGTGGGGGAGAAAGTCATCCATTTTTCATGGCATGTAAAAAACCACCACATGCATTCATGGGCTGCTCCCGCCCAAATGTGATCCGTGGCCGCCAAAATGTGTCACCTCCTCTCCCACGCGGCCTTGACCTATAGCCTTCATGAACCACCACAAGGAGGAAGTGGGACCCAGCGCCCATAGTTAAAGTCCAAAGTCTAAAATATCTAAAAAGTGTGAGAGACAGGAGCGGATCTATGCATGGGCCTAAATGCCCAGTCTGCCCACCAACCAAGATGGCATGCAAAACAACCCAAGATATTTCAAATTAAACTGCCTATATTTAAAATGATTTGAAACGCTACTACTGCTACTAACTAACTACAGCTGTGGCACCACTAAACCAACAGCATTTCATCATTGAAAACAGAAAACTCTCTGAGTCAGACCTTTAGCTTTATGCATGCTGCATGTCTGTTGCAACTTCAACAACAACTGATGGCATTATTGATGCTTTACTTGACTAATAAAAGTCCTGTAACCAAAAATGGTATGGGTGCGGCTTCATCGCCCGTGGCGCGACGCGACACGGGCAATGAAGCCGCACCCATACCATCAGTGGATGCTCCGTAATTATCAGAGTAAAATTACAGAGCTGATTTGTTCATTTTTGGGACAAAACAAAAACTAGTTGAATGGCAGTCGGTTTCTGACAGCTACAGTTAAGTAGTATTATTTAAAAAAAATACCAGTGAAGTATAATTTAGGTTATTTTCACATGAATCACATCAGTCGTCCTTTTGAATATGTCTTTGGGGGAACAGAAACACTCCCTAGTACACATTGCAATAAATTGTTACAGTGAAATGGCAATTATTACATTTTACTCCTTCAAAAGATAACGCTGTTCCCAATGCACCCATCATTACTAAGCTTTTTTTTTGTTATCATTTAGTAATTACGATTACATTTAATTGCACCACATAATTGTGCTCAATTTGGTGATCTGTGGCTCAAATGCATGATGTGAAAAATCTTGAAAAAAAAAACACTCATTTAAGGTACATTTAGAACTGATAAAAAATCTGTCATTAAATTGTGATTAATCACGATTAAATATTTCAATCACACACACACACACACACACACACACACATCGGGGCACTGATATGGAGAATACTAGAGTCATATAATACTGATGCTATATAAAAACCAGGCTTGTTTAAATTCCATGCCAGCTTGGAAAATCACCATGGTGGACATTATAAACAAAGTGAAATGCAAATTTGAAGGAATTATACACGGTAGTGTGCATTGATGACATCATCATGAGGCCACAATCCAACTAGCTGTTGCTGAGAGCAAATTGCATTACTTTGTGGGGATAGAAAACACACATGGGTGCAGCAAAAACACTAAGGCCTAGATTTTCGTCACCGCTAAACCCCTTATCCCTTAACTTCTTTGCCTTTTTAAACCGTTAAAAATATAAAAAAATCAATAGTTAAAATGACCAGTCTACAAGCTCACAATGTGTCAATAGATTGGCATGTTGAACTACTCCAAAAGGTTTTCCAAAATTGTAAAAAAAAAAAAAAAAAAAAAAAAAGGGGGATAAGGGGTTTGGCATAAGGCGTTTAGCGTGTGACGAAAATGGAGCCCTAAATGTTATCCCCCTTTAAGAATTGAACACCTGGACCTCTTTGGTAGGGAGACGCAATAAACTGCAAATAAGCATTAGAAAACCTACTCTGAAATTTTCCTTAAAGGGTGGCAGCCACGCGTAGCTCCAGTGCTTGGGTTTCTCTGTTCACGGCAGTGGTTTTCATCCTTTTTCATACCAGGGCCCCAACATTTATTCCGCATTTGAGACTTAAAACTAAAAGAATTCTTTTGGTTTTGTCCACAATTCCAGGCTGGATTTTGCAAACAAAACACTGTAGACTTCTTAATTAAGTGGTGCTAATTCAGATGATGAATATTTTAACTCTTGAGAGTGTGAAAAATGAAACCAAATGGACCCGCAAGGGTCCATTTGGTTTCATTTTTACGCTCTCAAGAGTTACATCTGGTTACCCAACCTTCCATCATTGAACCTGGGGACCACCTGGAGCCATCTCAAGGACCATTGGTGGTCCCTGGACCACCTCTTGAAAACCCCTGGTTTAGGGTTATACGGGTAGAAAGAGCGTTACTCATTCATTTTGGAACAACAGGACGTCTGAAAACAATATGCCAACACAACGCTGCTGCCTCTAATACTCCTCCTGCGCCACGGCTATCATGAAAAACACACCGGCAAGACAATTACCTATTCCCCCCAAAATAACTCTGTTTAATTGAAAAAGTTACAGCAACGGTATAGAGTGTCAACCCACTGCCTCGCCTCTAAAAATGTTAAAAAAAAAAGACGATATGCAATAATAGTTGCAGCGTAACCCTCCTACCCCTCGTTGTCAACATTTTAATGGCCGCCGCAAAAAAAAAAACCCCGGGGGAGGCGTTTTGTAGTGCCCTAGCGAGAGGCCTTGTTCCAATTATGCGGCGCGCGTATTGATCGGGGCTATCGACCGACTCGGGAGCGACCAGCTGCTGCGTTATGAGACTCAACAGAACAGGGGATTTCGGATTATGCCGAAAGGAAATGAAGAGACGCACGAAACACAACGGCCCTGTTCTAAATCAGCACGGCAACAACACCAGCGGGGCCCAGGGGTGGATCTAGGCATGGGCATGGGGGGGGGGTGCCCCCTAAATGTCCAGGCGGCCTCACCAAACATGATGGCATGCAAAACAACCAGACACAACAACAACAACAAAATATTTCAAATTACAAAGTGCTTATATTTAAAATGATGTGAAACATTACTAGTGCTGCTACCTAACTACAGTTGTGGCACCACTAAACCAACAGCATTTCATCATTGAAAACAGAAAACTCTCTGAGTCAGACCTTTAGCTTTATGCATGCTGTGTGTCTGTTGCAACTTCAACCACAACTGATGTTATCATTTGATGCTTTACGTGACTAATAAAAGTCCTATAACTGAAAATGGTAACCATTTTCGCCTGCCCCCCCAATTGGGAAATGTTACATCCGCCCCAGGTGGGGCCCTGCCACATAAGCTCTCCATTTACTCTAGATAGATGAAAGCCAGCCATGAATAGTCACGCTTATTATTATGATCATAGATCAGGGGTTTCAACCTTTTTCATACCATATTCAGAATTTTAGCCACGGACCACCAGTTGACGACATTTTAGCCCCAAAGACCCCCCCCCCAAACTAAAGATTTGTTTTTTTTGTTTTTGTCCGCAATTCCAGGCTGGATTTCAGAGAAAACTAATAAACAGTCAAACATACAGATCAAAATGACCATTAATCTTCTACATTCTTCTAGTTGTGTAGACTTGGGCTAATTCAGATGATGAATATTTTAACAATTGAGAGTGTAAAAAATGAAACCAAATGGACCCTTTCGGGTATGTGGCGCTAAGCACATTCCATAGCGTCTCATTCTGACGCCATGCTTGACAAGAACCTTTTCGATCTATGACAAAATCTCTTTGCAGGAATAAGCTGTGAGCTTAATGGTGGATCGCTGGGGCGGATGTAACATTTCCCAATTGGGGGGGCGGGGGCAGAAGAAAATGGTAAGGGGGCAGCTTCATCGCCCGTGTCGCTTCGCGCCACATACCATTTTCAGTAGTGTTTCAGATACTTTTACATATAAGCACTGAAATATCTTGGGTTGTTTTGCATGACTTCATGTTTGGTGGGGCAGACTGGGCATTTAGGGGGCATTGCCCCCCCCCCCCCCCCCCCCCCCCCCACATGCCTATGCCTAGATCCGCCCCTGGTGGATCGGCTGTTTGCGCTGCACGACACTGAAGTATAAATCACCCTAATGTCTGCTGGCCCTAACTATGTGACAACAGCTGTGTCATGAGAATACTGCATGATGGTGCATTTATAACGCGAGGAGACGAGGGATCTGTGATATTGAATTAAGTGTTGTGTTTAAAAACAAGTTTCATTTTGATTTATTAGCCTAATCACGGTTTTATTGCGACAACAGATCGCATTCCAGGAAGCGCCACGTAGCGACCAGGTCGCCAATCCTCTAGCGACCAGGTCGCGAATTCACTAGCGACAAGGTCGCAAATCCACTAGCGACAAGGTCGCAAATCCAATAGCTCTACTAGCAAACAGGT
Source organism: Benthosema pterotum (assembly GCA_039105355.1). Lineage (NCBI taxonomy): Eukaryota > Metazoa > Chordata > Actinopteri > Myctophiformes > Myctophidae > Benthosema > Benthosema pterotum. The sequence goes on along the minus strand of CM076980.1, from coordinate 46,122,025 downwards.
CGCAAATCCACTAGATCCACTTCCGAGCAGGTTGCATATTCACCAGCGACAAGGTCGCAACTCCACTAGTGACCAGGTCGAACTCCACTAGCGACCAGGTCGCAAATCCACTAGATCCACTTCCGAGCAGGTCGCATATTCACTAGCGACAAGGTCGCAACTCCACTAGTGACCAGGTCGAACTCCACTAGAGACCAGGTCGCAAATCCACTAGATCCACTTCCGAGCAGGTCGCATATTCACTAGCGACAAGGTCGCAACTCCACTAGAGACCAGGTCGCAAATCCACTAGATCCACTTCCGAGCAGGTCGCATATTCACTAGCGACAAGGTCGCAACTCCACTAGAGACCAGGTCGCAAATCCACTAGATCCACTTCCGAGCAGGTCGCATATTCACTAGCGACAAGGTCGCAACTCCACTAGAGACCAGGTCGCAAATCCAATAGTGACCCAATCGCATATCCACTACCGAGCGGGTCGCAAATCCACTAGCTCCACTAGCAAGCAGGTGACAAGTCCCGTAGCGAGCAGGTCGCAAATCCACCAGCGACCAGGTCGCAAGTCCCGTAGCGAGCAGGTCGCAACTCCACTAGCGAGCAGCTCGCACATTTCCCGTTCGGACCTTGCATGGAACATAGTGTATACATTTATGAGTCACTCCTGTACAATGTGCTCATTGAAGGCGCGTTGAAGTAATTGGATCAACGGGTCGCTTCTGTTTGGAAGCACGCAATGCAAGCCAGCTGGTTGTAGCGCTGAAAATAGTCCGCGCAGATGAAACATGTTGACACGTTGTTGGCACACCCTCCCACCTGTTCCATGGAAAGTGAAGTGAGCAGGGCCTCAACCCAACACCAGTCACTGCGCGACAAACAGCCCAATGATGGCCTCCCTCCAAGGGGCGGCCATCGTACTTCACTCCCATTTGCAATCTTATTCAAGCCTTTGTGTACTGAACACGTGTTGGTGTTTTAGCTGTTGAAAAATAGCAGATCTACAAGCTCATATCGCGCCACCGAGTGGCGCGATATGAGCTTGTAGTTCTGCTATTTTTGAAAAATTGTGAAAATGCGGTGCAAATCTCTGAATACGTTATTTCGGAAGCAAACATTTTTAACTCAAATCTTTGCTTCTGGGGGATCCCTAGAACAACATGTTTTTAGATGAGGTTCTGCAGCTAAATAATAGATATTTCTGGAGGTCCTTCCTATGAAATATGTTAAGCACCACTAGAACCTCACGCCAGGGACTAAATTTAGTGTAACAAACTAGAATTTAGTGTCATGGACTAGAATCTAGTGTCGGGAAGTAGAATCTAGTGTCGGGAAGTAGAATCTAGTGTCCGGAACTAGAATCTAGTGTCAGAAACTGGAATCTAACTTCAGAAACTACAATCTACTGAGAGGAACTAGAATCTAGCGTGGGGGGACTAGAATCTAGCACGAGGAACTAGAATCTAGCACGAGGAACTAGAATCAAGCATCAAGAAACTAGAATCTGATCAGGACACAAAACGTTAAACAGGTTTAAACAACGCCACTGCTGATTTTGACTCTTCTGTTTGTGTTTGATGTCCGCCTCAGTGCTTTCCCGTTGAGGCGGCCATCAAACAGAACGCAGAACTGTCGTTCCGTATGACTGTATGAGGCCCAAGGCTCTGCTTTCTGCCAAGAGCGGAGATGCAACACAAGCGGTGTCAGATTTCACTTTCTCTTCGGTTTCAGTGACAGATGAGCGGACACTTCAACTCTTTACTGTCTTCTGCGATGTTGTAGTGCTTGATTTACTCACAATAGCCTGTAGCGATGACGCGCTCTCAGTTCCCTTAATGATTCCCTGTTAGAGTCTTGATCAACACTGATGAAGGCTGTTTGAGCTGATAAGATGTGAATTTGATGGTGTTGTGTTAGGGGTTAGGGTTAGATCTGCCCAGTGCGGATCTAGGCATGGGCATGGCCCGACTGCCCCACCAAACATGGTGTCATGCAAACAACCCAAATTTCCAATTAAAGTGCTTATAATTAAAAAGATTTGAAACACTACTGCTGCTACTGACTAACTACTAATTGTGTCACATCACTAAACCAACAGCAAACAGAAAACTCTTGAGTCAAACTGAGTCAGGCCTTTAGCTTTATGTATGCTGCGTTGCTGCGTGTCTGTTGCAACTTCAGCAACTGATGTTATTATTTATGATTTACTTGACTAATAAAAGTCTTGTAACCGAAAATGGTATAGGTGCGGCCTCATCGCCCGCGGCGCTTCGCGCCACGGGCGATGAGGCCGCACCCATACCCCCCCCCCCCCCCACACCCAATGTTACATCCGCAATTTACATTTGCAAATTAAAACTGCAAGCGCCGTTTAATTTCTATTTTGAACATTCACCCCAAACCGCTGGCACCGCTGGAGGGTGGATCATCATGTTTTGGGCACATCGAAGACGAATAATCACCCAAGCCAAGGGGATGTGAAAACAGTTACAAGACGTAGCTTTTAAAACGAAAACATAAACATAAAAAAAAACATCTTCATCTTACTTCTTTCATAAATTGAGAATCTTTTACTCAATAGGAACTGCTCCTGTCGCAAATTGATGATGTCATACTATGTCCATCCCTATGGGATATATATATATATATATATATATATATATATATATATATATATATATATATATATATATATTATTATATATATATATATATATATACTGTATATATATATATATATATATATATATATATACTGTATAATATATATATATATATATATATATATATATATATATATATATATATATATATATATATATATATATATATATATATATATAATGCACAAGCCAATCAAAATGATTTTTAAATATTGATGGTCATATAAAGTTGTACTAGGTAGCCTGACTGGTGGTCATTTCCAAGTACTGCAGTTTTTAGATCAAGTCCTACATTTAAGTGGATCCCTTGCATGTTTTTCAACGTTCTAATATGTCATTAGTATACCTTAGAGGTGCTGGGTGGACATGTTAAAATGTTTCCCCATTCTGTGTTTCCTAGAAATGGAGTTCTGATGAAAATCATTAACATGGTGGAACACATCTTGATGACATCATCAAGATGTATTTTCACCTTGTTAATGGATTTGTTTAGACACTTCTTTTTTTTCTGAGAACGTAAAAATGGAACCAAATGAACCCGTTAGGGTTCATTTGGGCATTTTTATGCTCTTAGAAAAAAAATGTTGAAAATGGGTGGAATTCCCCTTTAAAGTTAGAAAGTATGAGTTCTATGGCATCATTATTTGTTATATGACATCATCAACTGCAACAGGAGCAGTCCCTAAAGAGTGAAATGATTTGCTGTTTATTCAAGAAATAAAATTATGAAGGTGTTTTATTTTGGTGATTTTAGTTACAGAGGGCAAGTATAATGTTTTAAGACATTTTTGTCTTATTAGCCAGGACTCCTTTTAATGCATTGCAGGCGGAATACGTCACGCTTGTGACGAACAGCTAAAATGAACAACAAATATGTAAACACTGAATTAAGTCGTAAAATGCTGTTGTGCTGTTCACCTAGATACTATAGATACTATATGAACATATATATATATATATATATATATATATATATATATATATATATATATATATATATATATATATATATATATATATATATATATATATATATATATATATATATATATATATATATATATATATATATATATATATATATATATATATATATATATATATATATATATATATATATATATATATATATATATCCCTTTAAGCTCTAGTCAAGCCGCGAAGAGCACATTTTGAACGCTTTACGAGGTGTAGTGCACATGAAGTCACGAAGTGGGGTCTGTAATTGAGGTTATTAAACCTAATAAGCCTATAAAACGTAAAATAATAACAATAAAAAAGAATAATAATACAAGTCATAAAGTCATGAAAACCGCTAATGGGGGTGGGGGGGGAGATAAGAAAAGGGAGTACGGCAGTGTACTTAGGTAATGTTTTAGTGAAGAGTGACTGAGAAGGATGCATCATCGCGACGAGAGATGGTCGTCCGGACCGACGTTTCGTCCGCCCCGCGAGGCATGAAACAGGAAGCACTTTAGTAAAGTGTTCTCCATGCATAATTCACGAGGCGACCAGAACCCCGAGCTGCGCCAGAATGGATCCTCCATCTCTTTAAATCGGCGCCTCTAAAAAAGACACACTGTCACGCTTTCAGGTACAAAATGTGAACTGTAAGCGCGGCGTAAGAGCAGCCAACATGCACACATATCAAACACGCGTTCCGCGTCCTGCTCGTGTCTGACGGCCACCTTGATGCTTTTCCATTGGGGCAGCCATCAAACAGAACACAGGACGGTTGGTCTGTATGTGTGTATGAGGCCTATGGCTTTGCTTTTGAACACAACGGTGTCGGATTTCACGTTCTCTCTCTTTTAGTGACAGATGAGCGTATACTTCAAGTCTTTACTGCCTTCGACAATGTTTTAGTGCAGGGGTGGATCTGCCCCACCAAACACGATGGCATGCAAAACAACCCGAGATATTTCAAATGAAAGTGCCTTTATTTAAAATTACTTGAAACACTACTACTGCTACTGTCTAACTACAGCTGTATCACCACTAAACCAACAGCATTTCATCATTGAAAACAGAAAATTCTCCGAGTCAGACCTTTAGCTTTATGCATACTGCAACTGATGTTGTTATTAGGGTTCACAACCGTTCCGTATAATATGGAATCGTTCCTTAATTGAAAACTAAATGATGCGTCCTGTATTGAAATGATACGGAACGCGGTTTGTTCCGTATTTTTCCTAAATGTCTCCTGTGCGATCCGTCGCACAAACATCAACACTGAATTTAACAGTAGTGAACAAATAAAGCAGGAGATATATTTAAGACAGCACAATTGCTCTGTGGCGAATGCACACAGGACTTCTCACGAGCAGAAACCAAACCAAAATCTCCCCGTGGCTGCAGATCTGCATGTGTGTATCGCTGCTGCTCTGTGTGCCAAATCCTGCCGTGCCCAGAGCCATAGAGTAAGAGAGTTCCGCAAACTCCCAGAGCCATAGTAAGAGAGTTATGCAAACCCCCCACAACAACTGTCACAGACTCAGTTCTCATGAATGAAACTGCACCCAGAGATCGATTTGGTATGCTTATATGTTTTTACAAGATGTTAAGTACTATTTCTTTTTTCCTACCTAAAGCTGCTGATGTGGTTATATGCCTATAGCCAGGCTATTTCAGTAGGCTAATATGGTTGAAGGTTTATTAGTAAAGTCTAATAAATGTGTGCATATTCAATACAAATTCTGCCCATAAAAAAAATCTTTAAAATCGGATTCTTAATGTTATAAAGAGTCTTTATAACATTAAGAATCCCGATTTTAAAGGTTTTTTTTTTAATTGTCCATTGTCTTTATTAAAGACAATGGACTACTTGTTCATAATTGATTAACATTTATACAGCACAATAGGCCTACCGGCCTATTCTTCCTTACTGACCACAGTAAACAGGCCTTAACTGATCCCAAAGGTTAATATGGTATGTGAAATCATCCCTCCACCTTCAACCGCTTATCTGTAGTTGGGTCACTGGGGCAACAGCTCCTCCAGAAAAACGCAGACTTTCCTAACGCAATAACCACGCTGCTTCGCCGCGTGGTCGTAGAAGTGTTCCTTATTCCAAGATCTCAGAGTTGGCAACCCTAGCTGTTATTGATTGATTGATTGGTTTACTTGCCTGATAAAAGTCCTGTAACCAAAAATGGTATGGGGGTGCGACCTCCCCCAATTGGGAAATGTTACATCCGCCCTGTTTCAGTGCTCTATTCACTAACAATGTAGCAACGCTGTCAGTTCCTGTAATGATTCCCTGTTAGCGTCTTGATCAACACTGATGAAGTCTGTTTTAGCTGACAACAGGGGCTTATTCTTGCTGAAGAAGATGAAATTGTGAGTTTAACTGGCTTGTTTATGATCTAGTTTTTTTTTTTTTTTTTTTTTTGACGCGACAGTGCCTGCCCAGTGCCTACTGCCTATAAAGTGCAAGCCCAAGCGCTGTTTAGTTTCAGTTGCTGGATCATTGCCAGGCAGGTTCATAATTAGGACACCAGTGTGGACAAATAATGGCAGTAGGGAAATTCTGTCACCACGACATCTGTAGTATAAACAATAATATGTCTTTTTGTACTGCCAGTTGGTAACAAGGCTCCAATTCTGCCTTCTTCCCTGTGACCCAGGGTGTTATTATGATGATGCTACGTCCTCTTTGAGCCTTTGCTACTAACAATTAGCTTTCAACTATATACCACTGGATGTCTGTAGAGATGTGATATGATGATGCACTAGCCCAGGGACCACCATTTATTCAGGATTTGAGCCACGGACCACCATTTGAGGATATTTTAGCCCCAACAGACCCAAATCTAAAGATTTATTTTGCTTTTGTCCACAATTCCCGCTGGATTTGGGAAACAAAACAAGAAAAACACACATTCCAAAATGGCTAATTCAGATGATGAATATTTTAACTCTTGAGAGTGTAACTCTGGTTTCGTTTTTACGTTCTCAAGAGTTACATCTGGTTAACCAACATAGCTGGGGACCACCTGGAACCCTCTCAGGGACCACTGGTGGTCCCCGGATCACCTGTTGAAAACCCCTGCACTAGCCATTTGAAGATAGGTTACGCGTCATGGCTGGACACCCCCCAGAATGGTTAAACAGTGTGCTGAAACTATTGTTTATAATGGCAGCAAATGGAGTGGAATAACGCAAAAGAAACTGTCCAAAGGAACGCTACAAGGTAAACTAAGTGTCGGCGTGATGATTAATATAACAAACATCTAATTACCCTTCGAACGCAACTTGCAGCATGAAAATCTATAGATTAGTAGGCTTATTGTACGTTTCTAACTGTAGGAGGCAGTAAAAAGGTTAAAATTACAGGATCTGTTATTAACCCATTAAGGACGCGATCCATATATCCTGTACAGTATGTACAGTATTCAAATATTCAATTTGTTTTTATGCTATAAATAAATATTTAAAGTTTTTCAATAGGTCAGGCCTAAATGGATTAAAGGTTAATAATCAAAATAAATATATAGAAAAGACAAATTAAATGGCAATTACGGGCACTATATTTGCCAGTAAATCTCAAGTTTAGCAGGCATACTTTATATTACCCAGTACTGTACAGCAATGTACAACAGTTTGCTGGAAAGGTTAACAGGAATTATTTCCTGCATTTATACACAACCTTTTTTTTTGCACAGAGCGTCCGTCCTCAATGTGTACGTTACTGGTAGTTAGTGAGCTAAGTTGCTTATTTATATACGGTAATTTGAGATAGTCCATTTAAACCCTGGATTACCATATAGGGAGAATATATATATATAGGGAGAGTCGTCGTCTGCATACATATGGAGTACAGAGCCAGCCAGCTCCTTAACCGCCGCCCTTAACGTTCTGACATTCCATATGTTGATCGCAGGGGCGGAGGTGGTGGTATGTGTTTGGTGGGGAAGACTGGGCATTTAGGGGGATCCGGCCCTGCTCAACACACACTCTCCATATATGGCCACTACATCATTCATTCCGCATGTGGACTTTAGCATTCATGCCTTTAGGGCAAGATCGCTTCTTGCCGATTGACCCTTTTCACAGCCAGCACGCGCTGGCCTCTAGTGGGGATACTGGGGGGGTCTCACGAGAACTGACGCGGTTGGTCCGACTTCGTGGCGGCCCGACTTCTCGCGAGACCCCCCCAGTATCCCCACTAGAGGCCAGCGCGTGCTGGCTGTGAAATAGGCTCATTGGGCACTTTACTGGTTAAATGCCAGGCGTGTGTGTGTGTGTGCGTGTTTGTGTGTTGTGTGTGTGTGTGTGTGTGTGTGTGTGTGGTGTGTGTGTGTGTGTGTGTGTGTGTGTGTGTGTGTGTGTGTGCTGTTTTTGTGTTTGTGTGTGTGTGTGTGTGTGTGTTTGTGTTTGTGTTTGTGTGTGTGCGTGTGCGTGTGCGTGTGCGTGTGTGTGTGTGTGTGTGGTGTGTGTGTGTGTGTTTGCGTGTGCGTGTGCGTGTGCGTTTGTGTGTGCGTGTTTGTGTGTGTGTGTGCGCGTGTGCGTGTGTGTGTGTGTGTGTGTGTGTGTGTGTGTGTGTGCGTGTGCGTTTGTGTGTGTGTGTGTGTGTGTGTGTGTGTGTGTGTGTGTGTGTGTGTGTGGTGTGTGTGTGTGTGTGTGTGTGTGTGTGCGTGTGCGCATGCACGTGTGTTTGTGTGTGTGTGTGTGTGTGTGTGTGTGTGTGTGTGTGTGTGTGTGTGTGTGTGTGTGTGTGTGTGTGTGTGTGTGTGTGCGCGTGCGTGTGTGTGTGTGTGTGTGTGTGTGTGTGTGTGTGTGTGCGCGCGCACACACGCCCCCAGAAGACAATGGGGAAACAAACAATCAATATTACACTGTACTGTTACTGTATTGTCTGTTTCTTGCAAACAAAAAAAAAAAAAAAATCAAGCCATGCAGCACTGACTGGAAGGATCCAGCAGGTGCTCTAAGCCAGTGGTTTTCAACAGGTGGTCCAGGGACCACCAGTGGTCCATGAGAGGGTTCCAGGTGGTCCTCAGCTGAGTTGTTTAACCAGATGTGAAACCAAATGGACCCTTGCGGGTCCTTTTGCTTTCATTTTTACGCTCTCAAGAGTTATATTAAATATCCATCATGTTGATCTGTATGTTTGACTGTTTTGTTTCCCCAAATCCAGCCTGGAATTGAGGACAAAAGCAAAAGAAATCTTTAGTTTTGGGGTTTCTGTGGTGCTTAATGTCCTCAAATGGTGGTTCTGCCGTGGCTCAAATGCTGAATAAATAGTGGTCCCTGGGATTAAAAAAAAAGGTTGAAAACCCCTGCTCTAAGCCTTTGATTAGACAAAGTTCTGAACATTGACTTTTGTCTATTTTTCTTTTCCAAATACACTCCATAACAATAGAGTTACGGTATATAATTAATTTAGATAGACGTTGCTCATTAATCCTCAGAAGATTAGTTCCGAAGTCTATTCCTTTTTTGGCCGCAACGCCTCTCGGTGTTTTCCAAGCGTTATTAGCATTACCTAGCATTACTTAGCATTACTTAGCATTATTAGCATTACTCATGATTATTAGCATTACTTATCACTATTAACAATACTTAGCATTGGCATTACTAACAACACTCATCATTAGGATGACTAGGGGCTATTAGCATTATTAGCAATACTTAACATTAACTTTTATTAACAAAACTTAGTATTAGCATTAGTTAGCATCATTAGCATTACTTAGCGGTATTAGGATTAATAATAACATAGCATTAGCATTATTAGCATTTATTGGCATTACTTCAGCTATTGAAAAATATCAGAATATCACATGACATTTTAGCCCCACAGCCCCAAAACTAAAGATTTCTTTTGTTTTTGTCTACAATTCCAGGATGGATTTCAGAGAAGAGAAAAAGGCAAACATACAGATCAAAATACAGATCATTTAATCTTCTACATTCTCTGATTATGTAGACTTGGGCTAATTCAGATGATGAATATTTTAACTCTTGAGAGTGTAAACATGAAATCAAATGGACATGCAAGGGTCCATTCTGTTTCATTTTTACGAGTTACATCTAGTAACAAACATTCCATCATTTAGCCTGGGGACCACCTGGAATCCTCTCAGGGACCACTGGTGGTCCCCGGGCCACCTGTTGGAAACCCCTGCTCTAGTCCACCAAATTACTTTGCCAAAAATAACCGATCTACAAATTCACAAAGCTTGTATTGTCTATGTTTGACAAATGCTCACCCCGCTCTAGAAAGATAACAGCCTAAATATGTCTACTACTACATCTCTCTACTCTATAAATGTCATGTCTGAATCTAACACATCTTTCAAATGTCATGACTTCACACAAGGCAGTGTCTTATTCTCAGGGACGGATACAACATTTCCCAATTGGGGGGCAGGAGAAAATGGTATGGGGGCACCCATACCATTTGTGGTTACAGGACTTTTATTAGGCAAGTAAAGCATCAATAATAACATCAGTTGTTGTTGAAGTTGCAACAGACACGCAGCATGCATAAAGCTAAAGGTCTAACTCAGAGAGTTTTCTGTTTTCAATGATGAAATGCTGTTGGTTTAGTGGTGACACAGCTGTAGTTAGTAGTCATTAGTCATTTTAAAAATAAGCACTTTAATTTGAAATACAGTATCTTGGGTTGTTTTGCATGCCATCAAGTTTGGTGGGGCATTCAGGGCATTTAGGGGCATTGCCCCACCACCATGCCCATGCCTAGATCCATCCCTGCGTATTCTCTTCATTATTGCAGGATCAATCCCCTCATGAATGTCATATTTCCGTCGTGAAGACGGGGGGGTTGCATTTACAACAAAGCTTGACACAAATGCTCAAATGTGGTATGAGTATATCAGCTTTCTTCAGATTGTGAAAGTACAGAATGTAAGCTTGCAAATGATGTGTTATATTCAATTAAATCAGAACATCTTTGAATAGGAGTGAAGATTAGAATGCTGCTGCACTTTTATCATCATGCGTCATCTCGTTTGATGGCAAGTGTGTGCTCACTTTTAGCGTTGTGGTTCTCAAGACATCTCAAAACAAATTTTCGTTGTCTCAGTCTTGTGGTCCATTCATAAAGACAGTTAGTATATACAGTAACAACTAAAGTCTCTGTGTTACTATTACTGTACAGAACAATATATATATATATATATATATATATATATATATATATATATATATATATATATATATATATATATATATATATATATATATATATATATATATATATATATATATATATATTTTTTTTTTTTTTTTTTTTTTTTTTTTTTGCCTCGACCTCTCTAGGTCTTCGCCTCAGCCTCGACCCCTAAGGTCTTGGTTTTGGTCTTGTTCGTTTGGAACAAGTCTGTGATCGTCTCGGTCTCGATTTGGTCTCGAGCCCCCTAAGTCTTGGTCTTGTCTTTCTTGTCATTTTAGGTTGTCTTGACTACAACATTACCCACTTTTTCCGGCTCACTTTTCACGTTTTATCCTCAATAGACATGCTTATTTGCTCAGGCTGTTACTTGGCCAGGCAGTTGCATTCTGTTACTCGGCCTCACAACTCACCCCTACCCACCGTCTGGGTTGGCTAAGAGTTGAAGACAGAATCTTGTGACTAGTCCACAAGATTCGATACACTACCAAAATACCCATGTACCAGTCCAAACACTTCTTAATGTCAATGAAGTCCACTCCCACAACACTAGAAGGACTTCAATAAACCATGTGCAACCCAGAATTTGGCACAAACAAGGCACCTCATTATTTTGCTCGACTATGCCACCAAAATGTGGAATGCCCTACGGGCAGTCATTAAGACATGCAAATCCCATGACTCCTTCACAACCACTCTCAAAGGGCACCTACGGATAGCTGAAATTCGTAACTGGTCACCACAAGAAAGAAAAAAAATCCCCACCCCCCACCTCCTGCGTATGTCCCATTCGGGCTGCGTGAACAGCAGTTTGTGCTCTCAGTTTCTGACCCCTCAATGTCACAACTCTTCTACTCGACGGCTCGGGGATACAACGTACATAAGCCACTATCAATGCTTTAACACAGTTGCTGGAGAAAATGTACTTGACATTCAGTTCTGTTTGCGGCTGAATGTCAGCTTGACGTAAGAAGGAATACATGTGTGCATTGTAATTACCAACCAGCACGAGGCCAAGCTGCCCACGGGGCCATATGCTGCTGGAGTCTTTATATAAGTGGCACGCTACCATGTTGGCGCTACATATCGCGCCATTGGCACGGCTTGCTCTTCACACTCCACTGAAGTTTGGACGACTCTACTAACATTTTGAAAGGCAACGCTTCCTCCCTCGTTTTTTTGCATTTATTTAAACGTGTGCTGGTATGCTGCCGATATAAGCACTGCTGGGAAGTAACTAGTTACAAGTAAAATATTGTTGTAATAGTATTACTTACCCCTATAACAAGTAAAGTACGGTGTTAAAGAGTCATGACTAACTAGTAGTTACTTACTAAAATTATTTTTTCTAGGTTTATTTCTCCACTGTTATGTTACAATAAAAGACAAATGTGTCTATCCAGCCTTTGCAGCAAAAAACATTTGTTCTATTTTGGAAACGACATGGAGAAGAAGTGAACTCGTTCTGACTCATTCTGAGTGCAACACATAACTTATTTAAAGATCCGGTGAATTAAAAAAAAAAATACATTTTTCACATCCGTGGTCTTTATATAGCCATACCCAACAATACATGCCACCAAATGGGAAAAAAACACTTTTGTCTATTCTTAAATAAAAAATCATTAAAAGTGTATTTTTAATTAATCCCTGACATATCCATTATCACATCAATAAAAGCCAATAGACGTTAAGCTGGCCTGTTTTTATCACATTCCTGAATCCTCCACAAACACAGCTGTCTTAATTACAGTCAGAAATACTACGTTTTTAATCCCATTCTGGCATCCAGGAAGTATATTACTGGGTTTAAAGGGGAATTCCACCAATTTTCAAAATTTTCCTGAGAGGATACAAATGTGAACCAAATGGACCCTAGCGGGTCCATTTGGTTCCATTTGTACCCTCTCAGGAAAAAGGGGTCTGAAAGAAAAATCATTAACATGGTGAAATACATCTTGGTGACGTCATCAGATGTATTTCACCATGTTAATGATTTTTTTCAGACCTCCATTTTTAGGAAATACAGAATTGGGGGAACTTTTTTTTATCATGTCCACACAACATCTCTAAGGTATATTAATGACATTAAAATGTTGAAATAAATAAGCCACATATACAGCAGCAGAGCTGAGGGACATTCGTAAACATCCTTGCGTCGTGTGTAGTATACTTGTACAGCTGCCCCTCGCTCTTTGTGCCCCGTAGCCTGAAACTTCAAAGTGAAATGCCCTCCATTTCTGCTTCACCACACCTTTAAATCATTTTTTTTCCTTAGCGACAAGAGGTGGAACACCCAGTGCCTCTTATTTGAACTTCACGGCAGTTCTCAAACTTTACAGGCCAAAAATCATAATTTTCAGTTCACTCTAGATCAGGGGTTTTCAACCGGTGGTCCGGGGACCACCAGTGGTCCCTGAGAGGGTTCCAGGTGGTCCCCAGCTAAATTGTTTACCCAGATGTAACTCTTGAGAATGTAGAAATGAAACCAAATGGACCTGAAACCAAATGGACCCTGGCGGGTCCATTTGGTTTCAGGGTCCATTTGGTTTCATTTTTACACCCTCAAGAGTTAAAGTATTCATCATGTGAATTACAGTAGTCCTAATCTATACAATCATGGACAGAAGCAAAGGAAATCTTTAGTTTGGGGGGGGGGGGGGGGGGGGGCTGTGGGGCTAAAATGTCCTCAAATGGTGGTCCGTGGCTCAAATGCTGAATAAATGGTGGGCCCTGGGATGAAAAAGGTTGAAAACCCCTGCTCTAGATAATCATAATTCAACAGACCAGGACCCTAAAATAATCGCATTTAAATCATATTTTTCTTAGCGACATGAGACGGAACACCCAGTGTCTCTTATTTGAACTTCACGCCAGTTCTCAAACTTTACAGGCCGAAAAATCATAATTTTCAGCTCACTCTAAATCAGGGGTTTTCAACCTTTTTTTGTACACCAGGGAACACCATTTATTCAGCATTTGACCCACGGACCACCATTTGATGACATTTTTGCGCCAAAGACCTAAAACTACAGAATTCTTTTGGTTTTGCTCACAATTCCAGGCTGGATTTTGCAAACAAAACAGTGTAGACTTCTTAATTAAATAGTGCTAATTGATGCATGATGAATATTTTTGGTTTCATTTTCACACTCTCAAGAGTTACTGTACATCTGGTGAACCAACTTCCCATTTATTTAGCATGGGGACCACCTGGAACCCTCTCAAGGACCACTAGTGGTCCCCGGACCACCGGTTGAAAACCACTACTCAAAATAATAATTCAACCAGACCAGGACCCCTAAAATAATCATATTTAAACAGAGGACCGCTCTAAATAATCATAATTCAACCAGGGACACCCCCAAAATAATCATATTTCAAATGTGCCGACTCTGACAAGCACTTGTAGAAGTATAAAGAGCTATTTGACTCGGTAGTTGGTGCCACAGATGACTATTGTGAAAATAGTGTACAGATCTATTGGCAATATTTCCTTATTTCTCCTTCTTTCTAATTATTTGACAATTTGGCCAATACTTGACTAGTTGGTTGATTACTTTTGATGCCACGACGGGATTTTTCTTTTTGTATTTTTTTTTTGTATTTAAAGGGGAACTCCATCTATTTTCAATATTTTACCGTCATTGATGTACCTTCAAGGTGTTGGGTCGAGATGATAAAGAAGTCCCCACATTCTGTGTTCCCAAGAAGAAGAAAGAAAACCACCAACATGGGGAAACATCTTGATGACATCATCAAGATGTATTTTCACCGTGTTAATGGATTTCTTTAGACACCAGTTAGGGTTCATTTGGTTCCATTTTGTACGCTCTCAGAAAAAAAAAAAAATAAAATGGGTGGAATTCCCCTTTAAAGGTTCTTAAAAGTCAATCCTGTCCTGAGGAAAGTATTTGTTCTAATTCATGCTATGTCTTAGATTCATGAAAAATTGAATAACCAAAATAATGTAGGACACAAATACCATAAGGGAGACCCACAGCAGCGTGTCCCGTGACCCACAGATGTGACCCACAGCCAATAATAATAATGGATTGCATTTTTATAGCGCTTTTCTATGCACAGCGTGTATACTCAAAGCGCTTACAATGGTCCATTCATTCATACATTGGGAAGTAGAGCGGCAAACAGTCAACGCTCAGCGTCCTAAACTTCACACATTCACACACCAGTGGTGGCAACCACTGGAGGCAAGGTGGGGTTCAGTGTCTTGCCCAAGGACACTTCGACATGTAGACAGGAAGAGCCGGGAATCGAACCGCCGACCACTGGATCATTGGCTGACCTGCTCTACCTCCTGAGCCACAGCCGCCCAGGCCTCTGTGGGATCCAGCGGTGTGCAGTATAATGCAGCCATTTACAGTACATTCAGACGCCATATCCTGCTGCAAGTGGACCTTCTACTAATGAACCACTTAAATCCTATAGGTCTACAGTGCTCTGTTGACCACCGTTCCCCCACTGAGACCAGCACTTTTAGCATTGACCTTTTTCACACAACCCATAAAGGCCCTGATACACCCAGCAATGTCAACAAGCAACGTCAATTATCAACGTTGACTTTTCACTTTTCTATAGAAAATGATCAACTCCTGGTTGTTCAGAAAAGTCAGATCATTAGCGCCCTCTACTGGTCAACATTTCAGAATCCTCCAATCACAGTCTTCCTTGGCGTCACCTGATCCTTTCTCCAAGACTCCCACAGATAAACTTTTTTTTGGAAACAACATGGCTCCTGCTGCCTCACTGGACCAGAACATTTTATAACTTTTTTTTATTCTCCGAAATGAACATTTTGAGAACTGTTGGGTGAAAATGATTCAATTCAAACTAAAAACAAATTGTTAAAACAATTTACCATGTTAATGATTTTTCTTTGAGGCTCCTTTTTTCTTGAGAGTGTACAAATGGAACCAAATTGACCATTTGTACGCTCTCAGGAAAAACAAATGGGTGGAATTTCCTTTTAATGGGAGGTGTTGCCTGTTGCCATGTGTCTCATCATGTTGCCTCGTTGATGTTGACATTGCTAGTTGATATTGATCAAAATATTGCTAATGTATCAGGGCCATAAGTCTTTGCATTTGCTTGTGCATATCCTTTCCGCTCTCTTGCTGCAGGTGTTGCAATAGTTTTGCGAGAGATGCAAGTGGCCAGGTCCACGAAAACAAGCCCCAATGTGAATAGCCAGTTAAATGGTTAAGTTAATGATAGAAAGCCTCTGCTCAGGTGCAGAGGGGGGCTGTCTACAGGGGCTGTTCTACAGGGGCTGTTCTTCAGGTGCTGGACTTTTAATGATTTTCATCCTTTGAACTTTCAGCTTTAACTCTGTTAATCGTTTTCGTGCCGTTCTCGAGCTGCTCGTGGACATCCCGTTAGAACCCCACTGCCGAAAACGCGGACGGCTCGTATCACGCGGAAATGTAGATTTCATTCTTTAATCCAACTATTAGTCCGTGCGCATCGTCTGATGATCATCCCGTTGCTGACTTTCATTTGGGACAGAATTGGCGACAACTTTTTTTTTTCCCTCCCATTGACATGCATTCAACCCAATGCATTCAAACGGCTCTCCTCCGGTTTGCCCCCTCAATGTCGCTGGCGCATGGGTTAAGCAGCCAGGGCTACACAGCTCTTCCTGACTTGTACATCGCCAGATGATCGATTAGGCAAGACAACAGACACAGCATAACAGAAACAGCACATCCTGTTTAGGAGATCTGAGCTTCAAAATAAGGGCTTTTTTACCGACCGAACTGGTTTGAGCCGCGGCAGTGGAAAGAAAACAAAGAAAATCCGATCGCGCTGAATGAGTTAACACTTTCACCGCTTTAGGCACGTACTTTGGCGCCCCTAGTGGCCAAAAAACTCGGGAAACTCGGGTTAAGCAGAGATAGTGTTAGGAAGCAAGTAAAATGGCTGCAATAAATATACTGTATGTTGTGATCATTACAACGTCTAGAAGATGTGCATTTAGTTACTTTTTTTTTTCCAGAATAAACATCCGCCAAAACATATAGTCCAATAAACAACAATGATCAGCCATATTCACTGGCCAAAAACAAACAAAACACAAAAAAGCCATAGAACTATATTACTATATAACTGCAGGCATAGGTGCAATTATATACTGTATAGTCATCTGCGTCAATGAAATGTAGCCTACAGTACGTAATGCAGTCAAAGAAGTGCTAGTGTCACATGTTACCAAAATAGCGACACCAAAACATTGACGTCTTTGGGATTCTTGGTCTGTTGATTGAAAGTTGCCATTGCAAACTTGTTGCAAACCCTGTTGTCACCTTTACGCACAAAGGACTGATGTTATGTCAGTGCATGTAAAGTTTGTCATTGTTTTGGTTGTGAAAGGTGTCCCGGCTCCCTAAAGGCCCTGCTACACTAGCAATATTTTGTTCAATATCAACTAGCAATGTCAACATCAACGGGCAACATGATGAGACACATGGCAACAGGCAACACAACAGGCTTCTTTTTTCATGAGAGTGTACAAATGTGAACCAAATGGACACATTTGTACACATTTGAACCATTTGTAGGCTACACTCTCAGGAAAAAAGAAGCCTTAGTTTGCATTGAATCATTTTCACCCAACTGCCACCCAACTCAAAATGTTCATTTAGCGAAATAGAACTTACAAAATCCTTGTCTTTGTCCACCGCAATGAAGCAGCAGCAGCAGCCATGGTTTCAGAAAAGTTCAGTGGGAGTCTAGGAGAAAGGATCAGGTGACGCCAAGGAGGGCTGTGATTGGAGGATTCCGAAATGTTGACCAGTAGAGGGCGCTAAGATCTGCCTTTTCTGAACAACCAGGAGTTGATCATTTTCTATAGAAAGATGAAAAGTAAACGTTGATAATTGACGTTGCTTGTTGATGTTGATCAAAACATTGCTAGGTGTATCAGGGCCCTAACTTTTAGCACACTGTAACTTTGAGACGCAGACAGGGCTGGATTTAGCCAGCCCTACTAGGGTAGGGCTGATACGAAGCAGTGGTTTTCAACATTTTTGACACCAGGGCCTACCATTTTCAGAATTTGAGCCACTGACCATCATTTTCGCCCAACAGACCCCAAAACTAAAGATTTATGTTGCGTCTCTACACAATTCCAGGTTGGGTTTGGGAAACGAACATACAGATCAAAATGACCATTAATCTTCTACAGTCTCCCGTTGTGTAGTCTTGGGCTAATTCAAATGGTGAATATTTTAACTCTTGGGAGTGCAAAAATGAAACCAAATGGACCCGCAAGGGTCCATTTGAACATGTGAAATCCAGTATTTGAACATGACTCAGGAAAAAGTGGTAGAAATATATATTTACAAATCATAGTAAGTAGCGAGTAGAAATATACCCCCCCCCCCCCCCCCCTCCAAAAAAATAGTACTGTAAAAACAAGGCCAAAAAACGGCAAAAAATGTTTCATTGAAAGGTTGCCTATAATAAGCAGATGTGGCAACACTGCCCGAACAGATGGAAAGCACACACAGTCCCTATGGCTCAGATTTAGGAGATATAAGGGGACAAATTCATCTAGGAAAGTAGTCTAGCAAAATGTGCTGAATGGCCTGGGTGAATCACAGCCACAACGTCTTCACCCAGGGGCGGATGTAACATTTCCCAATTGAGGGGGCAGGAGAAAATGGAACCATTTTTGGTTAAAGAACTTTTATTAGTCAAATATAAGCATCAATAATCAGTTGTTGACGTTGCAACAGACACGCAGCATGCATGAAGCTAAAGGTCTGACTCAGAGAGTTTTCTGTTTTCAATGATGAAATGCTGTTGGTTTAGTGGTGCCACAGCTGTAGTTAGTTAGTAGCAGTAGTAGTTTAATCATTTTAAATATAAGCACTTTAAAGGTAGGGTAAGTGATTTGAAATTCATGGTGTAGTACCAGCCTGGTGCACTAGGGGCGCCCAAGAGTAGCTACACTATGTGAACCTGCTGCTTGATCCTGATTGGAGGAGAATTCACCCTCCACCTGGGGAACTTTTATTAGCTCCTCTGCTAACGTGGGGGAGGGGGAAACTCCATATATGGTCTACACACCTTATAATAGAGCATTTTAACAGAAAAAAAAAGTTTTTTGGGTGATATCTGACAAAAGTGAAATCACTTCCCCTACCTTTAATTTGAAATATCTTGTTTTTTTTGCATGCCATCGTGTTTGGTGGGATAGACTGGGCATTTAGGGGGCATTGCCCCCCACCTCCCACTCCCCCCATGCCCATGCCTAGATCCGCCCCTGTCTTCACCTCTCCCTGTGCGTTAGCTCAGCTACTGCCAGACGATTTATTGGCCTCAGCCCACCTGAGGTTAAAAAAAGGAGGGAAACTGATTTGTCTGCGCTGCGCAGGAAACGTAAATCTGATTAAATACATTAAATACATTTATAAAACAACTAAACCGACAGCAGCGCTAACGTATTGTCTTGTATATTGTAAAATGTGTTGTAAATCCTGATTAAATTGTAAACTTGTCACCATTGTAAGTCGCTCTGGATCAAGAGCGTCTGCTAAATGCCTGAATTGTAAATTGTAATTGGGCGGGGGGATTTCACAGCTTTATAATTATTGGTAGTGTATACTATAATACTTGGGAGGGTCGAGACCAGAACGAGACTGAGACAACCATGATACTTGGGAGGGTCGAGATCGAGACCAAGACCTAGAGAGTTCGAGGCCAAGACAGACCTAGAGAAGTCCGGACCAAGACAGAGACCTAGAGAGGTCCGGACCAAGACAGAGACCTAGAGAGGTCCGGACCAAGACAGAGACCTAGAGAGTTCCGGACCAAGACAGAGACCTAGAGAGTTCGAGGCCAAGACAGAGACCTAGAGAGGTCCGGACCAAGACAGAGACCTAGAGAGGTCCGGACCAAGACAGAGACCTAGAGAGGTCCGGACCAAGACAGAGACCTAGAGAGTTCGAGGCCAAGACAGAGACCTAGAGAGGTCCGGACCAAGACAGAGACCTAGAGAGGTCCGGACCAAGACAGAGACCTAGAGAGGTCCGGACCAAGACAGAGACCTAGAGAGGTCCGGACCAAGACAGAGACCTAGAGAGTTCGAGGCCAAGACAGAGACCTAGAGAGGTCCGGACCAAGACAGAGACCTAGAGAGTTCCGGACCAAGACAGAGACCTAGAGAGGTCCGGACCAAAACAGAGACCTAGAGAGTTCCGGACCAAGACAGAGACCTAGAGAGTTCCGGACCAAGACAGAGACCTAGGGAGGTCCGGACCAAGACAGAGACCTAGAGAGAGACAAATTGACAAGAGCAAAAGCAAGACAAATTGAGGGCACCAAATTTTGGTGGTCAAATGCGGAAAAAGACTTCACTTCCGGCGGTCTTCCGGGTGCGTCAAAACGCCAATGAGCAACTTGTATTGAATTGAATAACAAGGGGGCAGGGCTGTCGCTCCAGTCCGCTCTCTATATTTTATTACTCTATGCTACGACTGCATGACAGCAACATTGGATCCATTGGAACGCGGGGCACAGACAGGTGCTTTTTTTTTCTTTTCTTTCCGTTTTCCTTTCATATGATAGTTGTCGTTCCTGAAAAGAACCCGTTTTTGGGGGATGACAGATCATAATAGCCCCCGCAGGGGGGGGGTTTCCACAACGACAGCGAAGGATACTCGAGCACTTGAACTGCGGAGGGGAAGAGATATGTGCAAATATTTCCCAATGTGTTTTCGCCCGCCGCCTGCCGTCGCCTAGCAACAACGCAGAGAGAGAGAGAGAGAGAGAGAGAGAGAGAGAGAGAGAGAGAGAGAGAGAGAGAGAGAGGAGAGAGAGAGAGAGAGAGAGAGAGAGAGAGAGAGAGAGAGAGAGAGAGAGAGAGAGAGAGAGAGCACATGACCACTGCCAGGGCTTCCCACTATGACGAGCGCGAGGGAGCAGCTAGCAGAGAGGAGAAGGAGAAAACAAAGGAAAGAGTAACACGGGCAGGGGCGGATCTATAGGCATGGGCATGGGGGGGGGGGGGGGGGCTCAATGGCCTGACCCTAAATGCCCAGACTGCCCCGCCACAAAAGACGATGTCATGCAACACAGCCCAAGATATTTCAAATTAAAGTGCTTACATTTAAAATGACTTGAAACACTACTACTGCTACGGACTAACTACATCTGTGTCACCACTACAGTAAAACCAACAGCATTTCATCATTGAAAACAGAAAACTCTCTGAGTCAGACCTTTAGCTTTATGCATGCAATTGTCTGTTGCAACTTCAAGAACAATTGTTGCTGCTTTACTTGACTAAAAAAGTCCTGCAACCGAAAATGGTATGGGTGCGGCACCACCCCCATACCATGGTATGGGTGCGGCACCACCCCCATACCAACCCCCCCCTGGCAAAGAGTAACACGGGAGTTTCTTATAGGATTCCTATAGGATTTGAGGGAAAATCCTATAGATTCGTTCAGCAATGCTATTTGTTTGATTATCTTAATCCTTTATCAAATCCTATATCAAATGGGATTGATACACACACACACACACACACACACACACACACACACACACACACACACACACACACACACACACACACACACACACAGCTTGACAAGAACATGCCAAGGAGCCGCCATAAGAGAGGTTTTGTAACAGCGCACTAGGGTTCGGGTTGGACATAGGGTACAGACCCACCATACAATTTTGAATTTCCATCTCTGAGTCTGAAAGGGACCGTTTGGTTCCTATAATATCATTAGCTGTGGACCCCCCTGGGAAACATAGAGCCCCAGACCCTACTTTGGGAACCACTGATTTATAGAAGATATAGTACATATACGTTCCTAGTTTGTAGTTTACTATACACAAAAATGATTTCAGGTTAGGGCCAGGCTTGGGTTTGTTTGGTTAGCAAACGGGCTAGCCTGTTAGCCAGATGATTGACAACAACGTCATCTGCTATCCCACTATTCTGTTTCTTCGACAACGCCCGACCCATGAGCTGCTCTCGTGGGGAGGCCTTTCAGACTTAATGATGAAGTGGAATGCAATTAAAAGTCAGACTGACATCAGGCTATCTGCAATGTGTTGGTTTAATAAAAACTCCACCGTCGACGTGTTATGAACTACTTCCTCCCTTGCAGATGATGAAGTGCTGGAGTTTGGAAGTGCTTCTTGGATGTGAGTCTAGAGCCTATATATATGTAGGCTACCACCTGTTTCAATTAGCACACAATGCAGGAGACAGCAGGAGGTCGCGTTACTGCTAACCAGCGCTTCCAAACTCTGAGCTTCTGAACAACTAGAACGACAATCAAAGTTTGATGTGGTCTCTATGGTAAGCTTACAGTATATGAAACAAAAACTTCCCAGATAGAAAGAGGATAATTCAAGATTTCCGTACAGCTGCGATGTTGGCGAGTTTAACGTTGTTTCGAGGTATACTAGGTCGCTTTGGCATATTTGTCACATGAGCCATTCACTGAATGTCAGCCCTCAAAGCCTGGTCTAAATATGTTTTCTATCATAAAGCGATGGCGGTACTGCTTCCCGGGAAAATGGCATCACGCACATCTGACTAGTCCTTGATTACAAAGACGAATCAGGGGCAACTTAAAACGCGCAAGGGATGCTGGGAAACGAAGGAATCGGTCTAAAAAGTGCAGTACCAGCAGTGACCACCAGTCAAGTTACCTAGTACACCTTTAATGTTGTTCTCCTTCTAACCATCTCCCTCCTCATTCGTAGTATTTGGACCCACTGTCGTGGTTTGTTTTGGTTCAGTGGTGGCAGATAATCTCATGCGCAGCTTCATGCGTCGGTGTGCTTTTATCACGGAAAGCGAGCGTTTCGATTGGCTGAGGCATGACCACGTGGTCGCCATATCAGGCGTCATCGCCATGGAAGGCACCGTTCACTCCACACGGGTGTGATTTAAAAAAAAATGCTATGACTCACAATGCCGCAGAAACCAAACCAATATAAAAGTAGGCCTACACCTTTAATATGTACCTGAACAACCAACAGAAATGCATGGCCTGTATGCACCGATAAATGTAGACCTACGCAGTATGTACGAAGTACATACCTACTCAACGTTACTTAATACTCAACGTGTAATTCTGACACATTACATTGTTTTCAAGGAAACAATTTTCCTCATGACACAGGTCGAGTAGGCCATGGCATTACTCGACCTGTGTCGAGAGGAGCTGTGACAAATCGCAGAAAATATTCAATCTAACAATATGGATATAATACTGATGCCCTGTCCCTACACAGTCAGCCTTACAGTAAGTCCCCTATGCTATGTTGACCAATCATCATCATCATTATGAGGACGCTGGGTTGTGGGGGGTGAGGCAGCCAGTTTAACCCATCACAGTGCAGCAATCTCCAGCGCTTTCAAAATGAGCCAATAGAGTGGAGGCGAGGCGGAGTTACGGTAAATTCAAATCTGTTTACAAGCATCGGTTGTGTGTACACACTATTAAGTTGTCTCTCGTGCCCTTTATTTGCAAGGGCGCTAGTCCCAACACTGGCACCTATACACCAATATAAACCTCTCTTTCACCTATACACAACACTTATGTAACAGATGAGAAACCTTGAACGTTTCCTGAGCTCTTAAGAGAGTGAGACACTGACTGAAGCTCACACGCTTGCACTGTTGCCTGCCTACCTGTCTGTCGGCCTCAATAGCTATACAATACCTGCACCCCTCTGCACTATAGTGTTGTAGTAATCAAGACATTGTCTCAATAAGGCCACCATTTCACCATTGTCTCAATCAGGCCATTTGTCTTGAAAGCCGTCTCAAGACAAATTTTCGTTGTCTCTGTCCTGTTTTTCTCTCGCCTTGAATTGTCTTGGTCTTGTTTTTCTCTCTCCCCTTAACTCCTGGACCGCCGAAGTCGCGGTCATCGTGCACAGTCACCGCACGCCGGTGACGGTGAAGGCGCAGAAAACGTCGAAATGTAGATTTCATTCTTTAATCCAACTATTAGTCCGAGCGCATCGTCTGATAAAGATCCCTTTGTTGACTTCCATTTCGGACAGAATTGCCGCGACACCTTTTTTTTTTTTGCCCATTCGCACCCATTCAATCCAATGCATTCAAAAGCCTCTCCTGAGATTCTGCCCCTGAATGTCGTGGGCGCATGGGAAGATCAACTAGGGCTAGACGTCACTTTTTGACTTTTGACCCGGAACTTTTTGCTCAGATCGTCAGAGGGCAGGTTAGTCAAGACACCAGAAACACCATGATGTCATCGCACAAACAGTTAAGGAGATCTGGCGCTTCAAAATACGTTTTTTTTTTTTTTTTTTTTTTTTTTTTTTTTTTTACCGAATCCACTGGCTTGAGCCGTGACATTCAATTGTCTTGGTCTTGTCTCAGTCTCACCACTCTGCAATTCATTTGTCTCGTAGTCTTGTCTTCAGTCATCCTGCTAGCTGACTCTGTGTCCTGTTGATCAGATGTCAGTGTTCAATTTCCTCCACCTCCCCGGCCTCCTCCTTGTGGCACTAGTTCCAGCTACATGAGTCTCTGATTAATCATGATTTAAGGCTTGTACCATATTGTGGTATCTAGTTCTGTTATGGTATCTGTGATTACAGTGTTCTGTGGACTATGATATTTTCTGTATCCATGTGCTTCATGTATTTTGGATAAATGTTGTAGGCTAATGTCTCATGTCTGCTCTGGATATGATGCTCATGTTAATGTCTTGTGTTTTCGGTTACTGTACCTTGGCTCTGCTCAGTGGGGTTGTTGATATCAGAGCTGTGTCTCGATGCACAGTTAAGACTCAGTTCATAGATCGTCTGATATCACATGAGCAAGAGCCACGCCACCATACAAACATGCAATATGTATCTTGCCTGTCTGTATACGTATCAACCCTGTCTGTCTGCCAGCCTGTCTCACTGTTGGACCACACAGGCCGACAGTGAGGACCTTGAGTTTGCTGAGAGCGTGCAGCACCTGGGGGACTCTCCATCTGCTATGCTAATCAACACGCCGGCGGGGAGGGATGGGCTTTGCAACGCGCCGTAGCGGCGCGGAGGAGAAGCTTTCCCCATGTCTAACCCACCCACCATGTTCCCCCTGTCCCATGTGTGTGTGTGTGTGTGTGTGTGTGAGAGAGAGAGAGAGAGAGAGAGAGAGAGAGAGAGAGAGAGAGAGAGAGAGAGAGAGAGAGAGAGAGAGAGAGAGAGAGAGACTTGGAGCCCCGATGCACACAAAACATGATTAACAGAGCTCCCTTTACTAACCACCTGCCCACTGTACCAAGACACCAACACATACCGTTTCGGAATCCAATAAATTTGTTTCAAAAGGAATAAACAAAAGCCCGGACAAAGCTACCAGGAAGTCCCGTAGGTTTGTAGGTGTGGGGACGAGTGAAAGATGTGTTTTCCTTATCCCAATATTTTTTTCACCCAATGCCAATTCCTAATGTGATCCTGGGCTCTACACACCCTTCACCAACCAGAGGAAGCAGCGGACTGGCCTCATGCTTCCTTCAATGCATGAGGAGTCCAAGCAGCCTTCTTTTCACCCGACGGGGGGGAGTTTCCCTGGTTGGATGTAATGTGTGGAAGGAACACGTTATTCCAACCAGTTCCTGTCCCCTCCAACAGGCGCCCCGGCTGACCAGGGGGAGGCAGTTTAGAGCCTAGGGTTTATAGCATGTTTTTGTGAGGGTATCTACCCTAGGGGACACAGGGAGAACATGCAAACTCCACACAGACAGACCCTTTCATCGACCCCGCCTCGGGTATGTACAGTATGGATACTGGTGACGTGGAGGAGCAGACACGCCGCCAGCACCCACAGCAGCGCCCCTAGCGGGAATCGAACCCAGGACCTCCTAGCTGTGAGGCGATGAAAGATTGTTTACAATGCCTAATTGTATCCATAAAAGTAAATGACAAGACAAAAAAAACATGTGGTAGGCCTAGTTTTCCCCCAAAAATATTTTAGATGTGAGAAGTGGGGGGACGGCGTCCTCCGCATCCCCCCCTCCACTACACCCCTGGCGACGTGTCACATTT
Source organism: Benthosema pterotum (assembly GCA_039105355.1). Classification (NCBI taxonomy): domain Eukaryota; kingdom Metazoa; phylum Chordata; class Actinopteri; order Myctophiformes; family Myctophidae; genus Benthosema; species Benthosema pterotum. The sequence continues at coordinate 46,096,164 of CM076980.1, read as the reverse complement.
CCTATAATTAAGGGATAATAACAGTCACAGAGGGTGTATGAAATGAATGTATGTGAACCAGTGATTGCACAATCCATGTAAAGCCCCTTGGATAATGGTGCTCTATTAATGCATCATTTAACATTTAAGCACTAGCTTGACTCGGGCCCTGCTAGGGAAGCTTGACTGAATACTGACCACCTGTCCACTGTACAGCAAACACATATCGACCACTTCCCCACTGTACCAGGACATCACGGACACATACCGACCACCTGCCCACTGTACCAAGAAAAACTCAGGGACACATACCAACCACCTGGCCACTGTACCAAGAAAACATCAGGGACACATACCGACCACCTGCCCACTGTACCAAGAAAACATCAGGGACACATACCGACCACCTGCCCACTGTACCAAGAAAACATCAGGGACACATACCGACCACCTGCCCACTGTACCAAGAAAAACTCAGAGACACATACCAACCACGTGGCCACTGTACCGAGACCTCACAGACACATACTAGCCACCTGTCCACTGCACCAAGAATAAAACACACACTGACCACCTGTCGACTCTACCAAGAAGACATCACAGACACATACCAACCACCTGCCCACTGCCCACAGGCAAAATTTGTATGGGGAACCAGACACACTCATAATACTGACTGTAGACAGCAATAGTCTGAAAACATTTAAAATGTGTTTGCTTTATTTAATTACTTTAATTCAAGGCATAGGCATATTTGTTCAATTGATATAACTCATTCATTATTAATAGTCCCAGATGTGATATATTTACATTGTGTTGGCTTTATTTGAATGTATTTAATTATTCAATATGCAAATGTATTGAATTTATACCACTGAACTGTTCTTAATTGTGCTTACCTAAAATATATGCATTGGCAATGTAGGCATTTATATTGAATTGAGGCAACTCAAATGTAATCAATTGTGCGTACAATACCTATTCATTTAACATGTATGCATTTATATTTCATTTATGTAACTCAAATCGTATTAATAGTGCAATTTAAAAACACAAACAAAATGAGTTTGACTTCCATAAACCCCAGCGGTTCCCACGCTCCAGCCTATGTCCAGCCCGCCTTTTTCCTCCGCCTTTTTTTATCCGCCTTGTATTTGCCCGCCCCGCAATTCTACAGACCCGTGGACGCAGCAGGAGGATATAGGAGGACGCTGTTTTATGGTAAGTTTTTGTTGTTTCTGGTACTTTAGGATGAATATGTAATGTAGGCTTACGTGTATTATGTAATACTGTCCGAAATTTGTACAAAGGCATCGGTTATTAATACATTTTTTTAGTTAAATAGGGTTTGCTGGTTGTTGCTTGTTTGGTAATTTGCTCGCCTCATATTCATGGCGTCTCTGTTGTGTTCCTTTCCTTCCAACAAATAAGTAGCAAATTATAAAATCAACCAGCTGTCTGCACCCTGCATTTTTACTTAATAAGACAACCTACAGGCGTTTTGAAGGCGTTTTATATTGCTTCGTGTCGGTTGCAGGCAGCCACGCTTCAAACCCAAAAGTTACTTCTAGTTGGGTCTCGAATGTTATTAGGCCCGCTGATGGCCTGTCGCTATCAGCGAGGAGGAGAGAGAACGCAACGCCGGGGCTTAGAATGCTACTAGGCCCGCTGATAGCGACAGGCTATCAGCGGGCCAGGAGGAGGAGAGGGAACGCAACGCCGGGGTTTAGAATGATACTAGGCCTCGTGTCGCTATCAGCGAGGAGGAGAGGGAACGCAACGCCGGGGCTTAGAATGCTACTGCAGGCCTACTAGACTTTGGTTCGCAAAATTATCATGTTAAGGACCCACGAGTGGATGCATGTTGTGGATTTAATCGCATTTATATCTTGGAGACCTACATTTGGGATCCATTTGGTTCCATTGGTATACTAGCGCTAAATACATTTGGTTTATTTGAATCAAAACAATGAATGAACGCGGCCGGCGTTTCCCTTCTTCCCAGATCTGTGCCATCTAGTAGAAGAGTTGCGACATTGAGGGGTCATAAACTGAGCGCTCGCGCTGCTGTTCATGCAGCCTGAATAGGGACAAACTGGAGTTGGAAATGTATTGTTTTCAATGAGGTCAGCGCAAATAAGAGCTATTTTATGCATGTTTTCAAGGGGGCTGTTGCAAGGCTGTTGCCTGAGTCCGTTGCATTACTGCCTACTTCAAGTCCAGGACTTGTCGCGATTTGTTGTCCCCATTCTCGAGTAGAAGTCTCATTAGAAAAGCCGCCATTAAACTTGCCCCTTGGAGTGGACGGAGTTGTCGTAACTGTCTATACTATATGCTTTCTATTGGTTCTGCCTCTCCCGTAGCGCAGTGCCGCACACAGTGAGAGAGAGAGAGAGAGAGAGAGAGAGAGAGAGAGAGGGCAGCTTCGCGGACACTGTCACTTCGAGGAGGATTAATTTTGATTTTAGACTAGTACGACCGTGGAACATGCGTTTTCAAAGCAACCGTGTGTGTATTGTATTCAACAACAACTGGTGCTTAAAGGAGAGCTAGCAAAGAGAATCTCGGCTACAATGCACAGGATAAACTTTGTTAATCAGGACAGCGGCTGGATTCTTTATAGATCAGGGCTTTTCAAGCAGTGGTCCAGGTGAGGATTCCTGGTGGTCCCCAGCTAAATGGGAAACCAAATGGACCCTTGCAGGTCCATTTGGTTTTATATTTACACTCCCAAGAGTTAAAATATTCATCATATGAATTAATCCGAGTCTATAGCCTACAACTAAAATTAATGGTCATTTTGATCTGTGTGCTTGTTTTGTTTCCCAAATCCAGCCTGGAATTGTGGACAAAAGAAATATTTAGTTTTGGGTTTGGAATGGAAATGTTATCAAATGGTGGTCCGTGGCACAAATTCTCAATAAATAGTGGTCCCTGGTATCAAAAAGGTTGAAAACCCCTGTTATAGATTATAATGCAGTGGTTCCCAAACTTTCATGTCAAGGACCCCAAGTTGTCAACCCCCATTTTCAAAAGATATTCCTGGGAATCTCATAAGGAGATGTTTACAAGTCTAGTGCATGTTCTAGTGATTATCAACCTGTAATTTCAAGCCAAAGACCCCCACTTTGACATGCACATTAGTCTACATAATCTGTAGACTAATGTAGACAACATAAGTCTACAGATTCCCCAATTTATATTGTAAAATCTAAGGGTTAGACTCAGTTGACTCATTTAGCTGGGGACCCCCTGGGGGTCCCCGGATCCCAGCACTTTGGGAACCATTTTGGGCTAGTGACTCAGAATTTAGGGCATAGGGTGGCTTTTTTCCCCTGTGATTTTTTTTATTTATTTTGTAATGTAATAGCTAACTGTTCAGCAATCATGATACAGCTATATATATATATATATATATATATATATATATATATATATATATATATATATATATATATATATATATATATATATATATTCTAATTTCTCCTCTAGACTAATGGCTGACACGATAGACAGTGCGACTCCCACCGAATCACCTAATGCACCACCTGTGACCTCCCACACACAGACCAGCGCCAGGGCCAGGTTAGTGTCAGTTAAACCCAAATGGTCAGACCACATTACACTACAGGCTTGCCACACCTCGGTATGTTGATTGCTTGTGTATCTGCTATTTTCACCATGTAAACGTGCCCACAAAAGTTTGGAAACCTCACTTTAATTTTCTCCACCTTTAATAATATTCATATTGTATCTTATATCATTTTAATCATTGATTAGTCACCTTAAAGACCTTTTTGACACACGTGTAGTAGTGTTATTGTCCAATCTCTACATGTCACAGGGGTTGACACTAAGGTCTCCGAGGCAAGTGCAAGTCAGGTTCTACTTGCCCTCAGGTCATGGTCACTTGCCCCCCATGTTCCAGGTGGTCCCTTGCAAATGGACCCTTGCGGGTCCATTTGGTTTCATTTTTACACTCTCAAGAGTTAAAATTCATCATCTTAATTAGCCCAGTTTTACACTGTAGAAGATTAATGGTCATTTTGATGTGTATGTTAATTTTGCCTGTTTTGTTTCCCAAATCCAGCCTGGAATTGTGGACAGCTAGAAAGCAGGGAAAGACACAGAGGCAGAGTGCAATGACTGCCTTCAAGACAAATTTATCTTGTGTTGTGTTATAGTGCACTAAGTTGCACACTTGCCCGATCGGGCAACCAGGTAGCAGTCTTCACTTGCCCCACCATTTTTTTTTTACTTGCCCCGGGCAAGCGGGCAAGTGTTAGTGTCAACCCCTGTGTCATAACTTGTTGAAGTCACTAATCGATGATTAATACGATATAAGATTAAGGTGGAGGAAGTCATTCCCAAAGTTTGTTTTCTGAAATTATCAGTTTATTTTAATTAATTAGAATTTGTTGTCCTTTTTGTTTTCTCCTCTAGAAATGGCTGATACAGAAATTATCCCACTGGACTTTGTAAACTCAACTCCCACCGAACCACCTGCTGCGCCCTCAACCTCCCACACCCCAAGGTTGGTGTTGTTAAACCCAAATAGTCGCTTTGTAAACTTTAACGCCCCCCCCCCCCCCCCCCCCCCCCCCCCCAGTTTGTTCTTCTATACTTTTAATCTCTATACTATAGGCCCTACCACACCTTGACATGTTGTTGGCTTGTATATCTGCTATTTTCACCATATATTGTTTTTTTTTTTTTTTTTTTGTTTTTTTTTTTAATGGAATGTATGTATTGTTTTGTTTTCCTCTAGACAAATTGATGATATTCCAGTGGTCTCTGTGGTGTCTACTGCACCCTCCTGCAACTTATCACACACTGACCAGTGCCAGGCCCAGGTTAGTAAAAAAAACACACTTAAGCTATATAGGTACTATGCACACAGAATGCCCGAAAGCGTCACATCCGTCACATCCCTAGGGAATAGAACATTCTCGCCGCTTAGAGTTAATACGATCCATTGGATATAACTTTCTGATTCATTGGCCAGTGTAAATATTGACACCAAAGAAAATAACAGAAGGATATCTGGAACACTGTCATTCACTTGCCTTCAGCGTACAAGAGAATTTAGCCATCGTTAACATGACGCTGGTATTACAAATGTTATGTATTTAGTGGTATTCAATTCAATTCAATTCAATTCAATTTTATTTGAGTGTCAAATCACAACAGGTTGTCTCAAGACACTTTACAAAAGAGAAAAGAAGAGAGGGGAACCGACAAAGATCCTCCCAGAGCAAGCAAAGGTTGCAACGGTGGTAACGAAAAACTCCCCTAAGGGAAGAAACGTCAGGCAGAACCTGACTCTGGGGTGGGCGGCCATCTGCCTTGACCGTGTCGGGGGAGAGAAGAAGAGGGGTGGGGAGAAGGGGTGGGGGGAGGAGAGGGGAGGAAGGGACAGAGAGAGAGATGAACACGAAAACAAGTAGTGACAGTAGACAGTGCAGTAATGTAGTATGGCGGTATGGTAGAACATTTTCGTTATATAATTCAGGATGGGTTGGTGGTATGTAGTTTAAAGTTCATAGGGGGCAGTTCATGGTCGTTATCGACGATGAGGCTTGGTCCACAGTGGTCCACAGTGGTCCACAGTGAGGATGTTGGTGGGCGTCGTGGAGGGTCCTGGTCTTGTCAGGGCACCTGGTAGTCTGATGGCGGTCCACAGTAGGGTTCTATGGATCTGCGTGGTAGAGGACAAGAGAGACTCCGGGGAATGGCTCCCCGGATGCAGTGTTAGTGACAGGACATACTGGGGCCAGGATGTGTAAATAACGGACCACTCCATCAGTAGCATGACAGACCACCCAGCCATCAGCCGGTGCATTTGTGACAGGCACACACTAGCCATAGGCTTTTTCAAAAAGAAAGGTTTTTAGTCTGGTTTTGAAGGTACAGAGCGAGTCGGCCCCACGGACCGAAACTGGCAGAAGGTTCCACAGACGGGGTGCCTGTGACCTAAACGCTCTACCTCCTACTGTAGATCTTTGTATTTTTGGGACAGCGAGCATATCTGCATACTGTGAACGCAAGGGCGTTCTATTCGGTTTGTATGGGTCTATGAGTTCTTTCAGATATTGCGGTGCCTGACCGTTTAGGGCTTTGTAGGTAAGAAGGAGGATTTTGAACTCTATTCTAAATTTAACCGGGAGCCAATGCAGAGAGGCCAGTGAAGGAGTGATATGTTCTCTTTTCTTGGTTCCTGTCAGCACGCGTGCCGCTGCATTTTGGACTAGCTGGAGGCTTTTTAGGGATTTATTTGAACAACCCGACAGTAGCGAGTTGCAATAGTCCAGCCTTGAGGTAACAAATGCATGGACAAGTTTTTCTGCATCATTTTGGGACAGGATGTGTCTGACTTTTGCAATATTACGCAAGTGGAAGAAAGCGTTTTTTGATACTTGTTTGATATGGGAGTTAAATGTCAAATCTTGGTCGAAGATGACTCCCAGATTCCTCACAGTGGCCTTGGGGGCCAAAGTGAAGCCATCCAGGTTGAAGTCATCGTCGGCCAGTTTGTCTCTGAGGGGCTTAGGCCCGGTTACAATTACTTCAGTTTTGTCAGAGTTGAGAAGCAGGTAGTTACGGGTCATCCAACTCTTTATGTCTTTCAGGCATGATTGTAGTTTGGCCAGTTGGTCCGTTTCATTTGGTTTCATGGAGAGGTATAGTTGAGTATCATCTGCGTAGCAATGGAAATTTATAGAGTGTTCCCTGATGATGTTACCAAGAGGGAGCATATACAGGGAAAACAATGTTGGTCCTAGCACGGAGCCTTGGGGAACGCCATATTTGACCTTTTCACGCATTGAGGAGTTGTCATTGACACATACAAACTGAACTCGGTCTGACAGATAGGACTCAAACCATTTCAGCGCGACACCTTTTATGCCGACCAAATGCTCCAGTCTCTGTAACAGGATGCCATGGTCGATAGTGTCGAACGCGGCACTAAGGTCCAGTAGCACCAGTACAGAGGGGAGGTTGTTATCTGCTGCAGTCAGGAGGTCATTTGTGACTCTCAGCAATGCTGTCTCGGTGCTATGATTTGCTCTGAAACCTGACTGAAAGCCTTCAAATATATTGTTATCCTGTAGAAAGTCACATAATTGTTTGGCAACTGCTTTTTCAAGAATTTTAGAGAGAAATGGAAGGTTTGAGATGGGTCTATAGTTAGCGAGAATGCCTGGGTCAAGATTGGGTTTTTTCAGTAGTGGTTTTATTACCGCTACCTTAAACGTTTGTGGCACATAGCCTGTTACGAGGGACAAATTGATCATATTAAGCATGGAAGTGCCAACCGAAGGTAGGACTTCTTTTAGTAACCTGGTTGGGACTGGGTCCAGGAGGCAGGTTGTTGATTTAGAGGAAGAAACCGTTGAAATGAGATCGGAGAGCTCGATTGGGGTAAAATTATCGAGCAATATACTTGAGCGTGTAGTAATCTCTGAGACTACCGCACTTGAGAAGGGTAATTGGTTGTCGATTTGATCTCTGATGGTTTCAATTTTGCCATTAAAGAAGCTCATGAAATCGTTACTATTAAGGGTTGGTGGAATGCGTGGTTCAATAGATTCAGGACTTTTTGTTAGCCTGGCAAGCGTATCAAAGAGGAACTTAGGATTGTTTTTATGTTCCTCTATTAAAGATGAGTAGTATTTGGTTCTTGCACTGTTGAGTGCCTTTTTGTATATTTTTTGACTATTTTGCCAGGCTATACGCGTTTCCTCAGATTTAGTTGAGCGCCATGTATTCTCCAGTCGACGCGATGCTTGCTTGAGAACTTTGGTTTCAGAGCTGTACCACGGAGCCAGCCTTTGTTGTCTTACTACCTTCTGTTTGAGAGGGGCGACAGAATCAAGGGTCACTTGGAACGAATCAGTGACATTTTCGACGAGGTGATCGATTTGAGTTGGGCTATAGGTATGAGCGTCCTCTATTACATTCAGGAACACTGGATTGATGGTTGAGGATATTTTTTCCTTGAATTTGTTTACAGCGTTTTCCGATAGACTTCTACCAAGGATTTTTTTCTCCAGTGCTGAGAAGTCAGTCAGTGTGAAGTCAAAGGTTATCAGATAATGATCGGAGAGGTCACGGTTTTGTGGTAATACCGCAAGATTTTCGATCATGATACCATAGACCAGAACGAGGTCGAGGGTATGATTGAAAATATGGGTAGGTTTATCCACACACTGGGAAAAACCTATTGAGTCGATTATTGAGTTGAATGCTCTATTTAGACTATCAGTTTCGATTTCGGAATGGATATTCAGATCTCCAATGAGGATGATTTTATTAGTTTCAAGGACGAGATTTGACAGGAATTCAGAGAATTCAGTCAAAAATTGTGTGTAAGCGCCCGGAGGGCGATACACTGTGATGAATAAAAGAGGTTGTATAGATTTCCAATTTGGGTGTGAGAAGGCAAGAGTAAGACTTTCAAAGGATTGGTAGGTGGCCCTGGCCCGAGGGCTAATTGTTAGGCTGGAGTTGAAGATGGCTGCGACGCCACCTCCAGATTTACCATTATCTCTGGGTATGTGGGCATTTGTGTGACTTGGTGGCGTGGCTGTGTTTAAGCTGACATAGTCTTGCTCACCCAGCCACGTTTCAGTCAGACAAAAAAGGTCAAGGGAGTTGTCTGATATGATTTCATTCACCAATGTTCCTTTTTTATGTAGGGACCTGATATTGAGTAGTCCACATTTGATTTTTGTATTTTGTGGGAGGATGGGGTTCAGTTTAAAGACAGCAGACAGGGATTTCATTATCAATAAAATTAATGTGATAGTAATAGCATTTATAGTGCACTTTACATTTGAAACGAATCTCAAAATATCCCTACATTTATATTGTAAAATCAATGTTAGTTTGAACTTTGAGTGTGTACAAATAGACCCTTAGAGATACAGACCAACAATGCTCAATTATTGAATCAATTCATGGCTTTATTTACAAATTTCATTGATCATTTTTATGTGTCTTACATCAGCCCATTTGTTGCGTAAGTCCATTCTTTAATATACAGACAACTATGTATTCCGGTGTTTAACTTCCTAAGCTAGTGTTCCTTGTCCAAGGACAATAGTGATTCAATCTAAAACATTGCAATCTCTTTAAAAACGGCTATTCTGTATAATTACAGTACATTGTAGACAATAGAAGCAAACTACGGTTTCCCCTACAGGTCACGGCTTGTCGCGCTGATGAGTGTTTCTATACCACAAGTTGACTTGTTATAAGAGTTGAATGTATTTCTTGTTCTTTTGTTTCTCTAGACAACTGCATGATGCTGACTACACTCCAGAGAATTGGAGCTCACCACCTGGGGTGTCGCCTATCTACAGTACCAACACCGACCAGGCCCATGCCCAGGCCCAGGTTAGTGTTGTTAAAGGGACATGCACCTCGTGGCTACGGGGAGGGGCTGTCTTACTTGGATAACATTTAGTCCAGCAAGTAGTGTCCTTGACTTCAGGGACTGAGCCCACTGCTAAAATATCTAAAACCATCTTAGACCGTTTTCACTATTCATTTTAAAAGTGCAATCTCGTGTTTTTTTTCCCCCCTAGACTAATGCATGATGCTGACTACACCCCAGAGAATTGGAGCTCACCACCTGGGGGTGTCGCCTATCTACCAGACATCGACCAGGCCCAGGCCCAGGCCCAGGTTAGTGTTGTTAAAGGGACTAGGGGGAGGGACTGTCTTACTTGGATGACATGTAGTCCAATGACTATGCGGAGTCCACATTCGTTCATGGGAGGAAACAGACATGCGCAGTACATTACAGGAAGTTTGATGCTTGCAAACCATGCAAGCCATTGGTCTCTTGGATGGTTTGACTTCCTGGAATGTAAAGCGCATGTCTGTTTCCTCCCATGAACCAATGTGGACTCCCCCATAGGTCTCTTGGCTTCTTGTCCTTATTAGATACAGTAGTCATTGACGTAGTCCAGGAAGTAGTGTCCATGACTTCAGGCACTGAGCCCACTGCTAAAATATCTAAAACCACATATTATACACACAGATCCCCGGGAAAGTTTTCTTAATCTCCTAAACGTCATTAACATTTTTTTTTGGGGGGGGGGCAGAAAATGGTGAAATGTCCTTTAAACCAAATAGTCAGATCATGCTAAATTTCAATGTTGTTGTTTTTGTCGACATTTAAGCTATATACTATACCACACCTTGACATGATGTTTGCTTATATATCTTCTACCGTTTTCACTATACATTTTAAAAGTGCAAATGTCTTTTGTTGTGTTTTTTTTTTCTCTAGACAACTGCATGATGCTGACTACACCCCAAAGAATTGGAGCTCAACCCCAGCTGTACCATCTGGGGTGTCGCATATCTACTAGACACCGACCAGGCCCAGGTCAGTGTTGTTAAAGGGACATGCACCTTGTGCACTGCACCTCCTTGTGGTTAGGGGGAGTGGCTGTCTTACTTGGACAACATGTAGTACAGGAAGTAATGTCCATGACTTCAGACACTGAGCGCACTGCTAAAATATCTAAAACCACATATACACACAGATCTCCAGGAAAGTGTTCTAAATCTTCTATACGTCATTAACATTTTTTTGGCAAAAAAAAAAAAAAAAAAAAAATGGTGAAATGTTCTTTAAACCAAAAAGTCAGATCACATTATAAATGTTAATGTTTTTTACTTTGACATGTTCTTAGCCTGTATAGCTGATATTTTCACTGGGTTAAAGTCAAATGTATGTGTCATTTTTTTGTTTCTCCTCTGGCTGATGTCGACTACAGTGGGACCTCAACTACCATCAAACCTCCTACGTCTTGCCACACACAGTCTGCACATCTCCTGCTTCCTACCGCACAACCAATAATCCACCACCTTGGGGAACAGCCACCATCTGCAGCCTCTTCTGCGACCTTCCTTTCACCACCTTGGTCCTCTGCTGAGTCCTGCAATCCTCTGTCTGCCAGCTCCACTTCACCACCTCTGTTTCACTACTCGAGCCATCGTCTGCCACCTACCAAGGGCCTCAAAGTCCTCCATCCTCCACACTGTCAAACCCGGTATTACCATGATTCTTTTGAGGTCTGATCGGGCGTTCTGCATTTTATACTTCAGTGATGTTTTCTATCCTCCAATTCCATCTGTGGCTCCCAGCTGTGACAAACAAGGACGGGCCTGAATCAAAGCCTGTGCTATTTCCTCCCATTGATGAGCATCAGGATATATTGTGTACTTCATAATTTCTGTAGCTAGAACCCTCAGGATGGCACTCTTCACCTTGGGTTCAGGACTATAAGTTGTTCCAGTTTTCTCAAACTCATCCGCTGTGTAGTGCAAAATTAGCTTCAAAGCTGAACTTGGGAATCACAAATACTACCATGAGTTCATCCAGAAAGGCATAATGAAGTTGGACACACAAAGCTGAATCCCAAGGTAGATCAGCAGAAAATCAAGTTGAGTCGCTGCCACACATATGCGCACGAGCGCGCGCGCACACACACACACACACACACACACACAGACACACACACACACACACACAATATCAATCTTCTGGATACGTTTGAAATGTCACAATCTGAACAACAAATGTGGTAGGTCGCAATTCTGGAGTGAATTTACCCCAAAAAGTGGTTGTTCAACCTGTCTTTGTCATGAATAGAGCTGTTACAGACCCTTTAAAATACCACTTTTTTGAGGTTTGGGTTGTGTAATTACCTTGCTGTGATGTAATTCCAGAGTGTAACTTCTAGGGATTAGAAATTGACAATTCAAAATATGCCTCTCATACACAACGGCAAGGTAACCACTCAACCCAAATCTCAAAAATATGAGTACTACTTTTATTTATTTATTTATTTATTTATTTCTGATTTATTTTTATTTCTTCATTATACTTTATAAAATAAGTGTTAAATATTTAACTTGCCATAGTTATGAATGTTTATCAAGACATGCACTTGATATGGGAGATCACTTTTTTGGTGTTTGGGTTGTCCCTCATTGACTTGTATGATAAAACATCTCTCAATCAGTCTTGGAGTTACACAATGGCGAGGTAACTACACAACCCACATCTCAAGTGGTCTTACCCTTTTAACACTTCAATGTATTATTTTATGAAGGTTTTGTGTGTGAGACGATTACCTTGCCATGATATAATTCCAAGAAATAATAATAAAAAAAGTTAGAAATTGATGATTTAAAATATGCCCCTTACTTACTACTTTTTGAAGATCTCGTCCTTGGAATTGCACCACGGCAAGGGTGATTTTACCATTTACTGTATATACCTCATCATCAGGGACGTGTGCACAAATGGGGCTCCGGCTCTTTCCAGATAACATATTTGATATGGTCTGTGCTGGTATGGACAGAAATGCAAATGAAACTCTTTTCATTCCAGCAGTCGGTATTGCTTTTTATGTTTTTATGGAATCCATGTTACACCACATTTCTGTGACTTGCGCCCCCAAAATAGCTGATCTACAAGTATGTGTTGCGTTGTGAGCTTGTTAACTGCTTTTTTTGTGCATATCCCTGTAGCCTACCTTGTTAAAAATCTGAAATGTTTGGAATATTTTATGCACAAATGCATGTTTAAATAAGAAAAAAAAACACAACTTAGTTTTATTGCCAAAGAATGCAGGTTTAAATAAAATGAATAACAATGTATTTTGTCTTAAGTGTCTACTTGGCTTAGATCAGTATTTAAAGGGATAGTTAAGATTTTTGGAACTTAAGTTGTATGAAATACTTGCCATTAATATAGTGGTCAGTTGTATTAATTGATGTCCGGAGTCCTGTGGTAGGAGTCCCACCACGGGACTCGGATGTCAATTAATACAGTTGACACCACTATATTAATGGCAAATGTTTCATGCAGCCTAAGTTCCAAAAATCCGAACTATCCCTTTAAAATGTACAAATTAAAAGTATATTGGTGCAATTCTATAAAAATGAGTTGGACCGACACATTTAAGTTACATTAGTTTGAGTTGGACAAACACAATTTCAGTTACATTAATTTGAGTTGGACCAACCTAAATCAATAATGTTCAGGGTTAATTTAAAGAAAATGAGTTGGTCTAATAATTGAATAGCATACATTGCCTTGAATTTACTGATTTGAGTTGAGACTACCTATATCCCATACATTAATCATACTCATCTAAAATGCGTGGAAATATTTACCTTATTTAAAATGAGTTCAACTGAAAGAATTTTTTTTTGAGTGCACATGCTGGCCACCTGCCCACTGTACCAAGATATCCTGTCCAGTCTACCAAGAAAACATCGCAGGCACATACCAACCACCTGTCCACTGTACCAAGACATCACAGACACATGCTGGCCACCTGTCAGCTCTACCCAGAAGACATTAGAGACACATACCGACCTCTTGGTATATGCCTGTCCCAGACACATGCATACTGATTTAAAACATAGAAATAAATGAACGAGAACTCCACTCTGACAATTGCCAACCACAAGTAGGCCATGGCCTCCTTGTGCGCAAGCAGAGCAAGTGAGCAGAGGGACACAGCTGCAGGAGATAATAGTATAAATAATAATGCCAGTAGGCTATTTAAAGATATCTTAATTACATCACGATAACATCATCAATAAAAACTGGTGAATCAACATTCTTAAAAAGGGGTCCCCAACCAACCCTGATGGCTGCAAACTGATCACATCATGTGTGCTTGCTCTAGTGCAAGTAATAAAACACACAAATAAATATTGCGGACAAGGGATGACAGATGCTGTGTCCTGTGTGTGCTATTTTGCATTTCATGCATATATATATATATATATATATATATATATATATATATATATATATATATATATATATATATATATATATATATATATATATATATATATATATATATACTGTATATATATATATATATATATATATATATATATATATATATATATATATATATATATATATATATATATATATATACTCAACAAAAATATAAACGCAACACTTTTGTTTTTGCTCCCATTTTTCAGGGGATGGACTTAAAGCCCTAAAATTCATTCCAGATATACAATATAACCATTTCTATCAAACACTGTTCACAAATCTGCCTAAATGTGTGATATTGAGCACTTCTGCTTTGTTAAGATAATCCATCCCACCTCACAGGTGTGCCACATCAAGATGCAGATTTGACATCATGATTAGTGCACAGGTGTACCTCAGACTCGCCACAATAAAAAGACACCCTGAAATGTGCAATTTTCTTTTGCCTTATTGGGTGTATGGGTCTCCGAACCAGTCAGTATCTGGTATGACCACCATTTGTCTCATGCAGTGCAACACATCTTCTTCGCATAGAGTTTATCAGATTGTCAATTGTGGCCTGTGGAATGTTGGTCCACTCCTCTTCAATGACTATGTGAAGTTACTGGATATTAGTGGGAACTGGTATGCACTTTAAAAATGGTAATAACACAATATTACCACATTATTACCATTTCGAGGGTCCGTCGTGGTGGTTCCCCGAGGGGGGGGGGGGTGGGGATCAAATGGTGCCGGCGCAGTGCTTATACAAAAAAAATACACACAAAAGTACAAAAAAAGGCTACGCATGACGCATGTGGCAAGCTTAATATGAAAACAATATTGGCACACAGCGCAGCACAACGTCCACTACGGCTAGCCATAAAAACACATAACATTATCAATAGACAGCAGCCCGCCTCATCCTCCTCCTCCTCCAACACCACCATCGCGCCGCTTTTCTTTTCTGATTCATTCAGTAAATTAATGAGAATGACGCGGACAGAAGCATGCGTCCCGTGCGGTAGCCTAATGTGAAACGAAGAACAAGACGGTCACTGTAGCACGGAGAGGTGTTGGTTGATGAAGTTCTGTATTCCTCTGTTCGATCTGATCCGTGTACGTAATGGGAACGCCGGTGGAACGCCGCGCCCAGAGCGCGCTGCGCATGCAGCTGCATAAGATTGGTAAGCCTAAATTAAGGCTTAACTCCGATAGAGTTGCAAAGGAAACTTCAAAGGAGACTTCTGTCCGTGAGTGACAGTAACCAATATTACATTTGAATTATATACACACGCGTCGCACACATAAAGAAAAAAGGGGAAAACAAAGGTAAATGTTTAATTCCTCCTCTTTACTACTTTCCCTCGGAGGAAGGGAAAAAAAACAATTTATCGTCTCGGGCTTTTTGGAGTCGACACGTGTTATGCAAATCGATGCATCGATGTATCGATTTTTTTTTTTTTTCATCATGAAATGAAGATATTTGCATGAAATGCAAATATCTTCACTTTAACCACATTAGCTCAATGTTTTTACATCTATTAAAGAACTACTGACGTAAAACATGGTACAGTGCGCTGTGGAAAACGAAATGGAACTCGCTCTCAACACCGTTTAAATCACAGTATATACAAGTACGTTCTTCAAGTACGTTTAGTACATCTATGTTTACCAGTCATTAGGTGCAGGGGCAAGATCCCACAATAAAGTTGGGCACAGTATACAGTATATATATATATATATATATATATATATATATATATATAGATAGAGAGAGAGAGAGAGAGAGAGAGAGAGAGAGAGAGAGAGAGAGAGAGAGAGAGAGAGAGAGAGAGAGAGAGAGAGAGAGAGAGAGACTTCTCCTGGCTTCTCATGCCAATACAGATGCCGGATTGAACAGATATTCAGAGGGGGAGTGAGAGAGAGAGAGAGAGAGAGAGAGAGGGGGTAGATGTAGAGTGTCAGGTAGCATTAGCTTTAGGATCCATCTACAGGTCCCTGGAGTGGCTTTCATAGAGCTGCACTTTGAGCTGGTCTGTGGAGACCTCACACCTCCACCATCCATCCGTCAATCCATCCACCCATCCACCCATCCATCCATCTATCCATCCACCCGTATATCCATCCATCCATCCATCCATCCACCCGTCAATCCATCCATCCATTCATCCATCTATCTATCCATCCATCCATCCATCCATCCATCCATCCATCCATCCATCCATCCATCCATCCATCCACCCGTCAATCCATCCATCCACTCATCCATCCATCTATCCATCCACACGTCTATCCATACATCCATCCACCCGTCAATCCATCCATCCACTCATCCATCCATCTATCCATCCACCCGTCTATCCATACATCCATCCATCCATCCATCCACCCGTAAATCCATCCATCCATCCATCCATCCATCCATCCATCCATCCATCCATCCACCCGTCCATCCATCCATCCATCCATCCATCCATCTATCCATCCACCCGTAAATCCATCCATCCATCCATCCATCCATCCATCCATCCATCCATCCATCCATCCATCCACCCGGCAATCAATCCATCCATCCATCCATCCATCCATCCATCCATCCATCCATCCATCCATCCATCCGTCTATCCATCCACCCGTCAATCCATCCATCCATCCATCCATCCATCCATCCATCCATCCATCCATCCATCCATCCATCCATCCATCCATCCACCCGTCCATCCATCCATCCATCCATCCATCCATCCATCCATCCATCCATCCATCCATCCATCCATCCATCCATCCATCCATCCATCCATCCATCCATCCATCCACCCGGAAATCAATCCATCCATCCATCCATCCATCCATCCATCCATCCATCCATCCATCCATCCATCCATCCATCCATCCATCCATCCATCTATCCATCCACCCGTCTATCCATCCATCCATCCATCCATCCATCCATCCATCCATCCATCTATCCATCCACCCGTAAATCAATCCATCCATCCATCTATCCATCCACCCGTAAATCCATTCATCCATCCATCCATCCATCCATCCATCCATCCATCCATCCATCCACCCGGAAATCCATCCATCCATCCATCCATCCATCCATCCATCCATCCATCCATCCATCCATCCATCCATCCATCCATCCATCCATACTGTACATCTATCTATCTATCTATCTATCTATCTATCTATCTATCTATCTATCTATCTATCTATCTATCTATCTATCTATCTATCTATCTATCTATCTATCTATCTATCTCTTCAACTCCTCACCGTCTCTCTCCGGAGACCAAACACACCCCTGACTGGTTACCATGGAAACACACACACGCAAACACGCACGCAAGCACACAAGTAGCTATGCACCCATGCAATCACACATCTGCCTGCACACACACACACACACACACACACACACACACACACACACACACACACACACACACACACACACACACACACACACACACACACACAGGTTTGCAGTGGTTAACGCCTCTACAGTGGAAACTGGCCTCCTCTCTCTCTCTCTCTCTCTCTCTCTCTCTCTCTCTCTCTCTCTCTCTCTCTCTCTCTCTCTCTCTCTCTCTCTCTCACTCCATCACTACCAGACACTTGTGCGGAGAAGAGAGACAGACAAGACAGAATGAAAGAGACCGGCAAGACAGACAGACATGTTAGAATCGTAAAAATAGCCGTCAAGCTGGTAGGGACAGTGGGGGTGTGTTCTCTCTGTGTGGAGTTTGCATGTTCTCCTCGTTCTCCCCTAGGGTACGGTAGGTATACCCTCACATGTTCTCCCTGTGTCCCCTAGGGTAGATACCCTCACATGTTCTCCCTGTGTCCCCTAGGGTAGGTACCCTCACATGTTCTCCCTGTGTCCCCTAGGGTAGATACCCTCACATGTTCTCCCTGTGTCCCCTAGGGTAGGTACCCTCACATGTTCTCCCTGTGTCCCCTAGGGTAGATACCCTCACATGTTCTCCCTGTGTCCCCTAGGGTAGATACCCTCACATGTTCTCCCTGTGTCCCCTAGGGTAGATACCCTCACATGTTCTCCCTGTGTCCCCTAGGGTAGATACCCTCACATGTTCTCCCTGTGTCCCCTAGGGTAGATACCCTCACATGTTCTCCCTGTGTCCCCTAGGGTAGATACCCTCACATGTTCTCCCTGTGTCCCCTAGGGTAGATACCCTCACATGTTCTCCCTGTGTCCCCTAGGGTAGATACCCTCACATGTTCTCCCTGTGTCCCCTAGGGTAGATACCCTCACATGTTCTCCAGTGTCCCCTAGGGTAGGTACCCTCACATGTTCTCCCTGTGTCCCCTAGGGTAGATACCCTCACATGTTCTCCCCGTGTCCCCTAGGGTAGATACCCTCACATGTTCTCCACCGTGTCCCCTAGGGTAGATACCCTCACATGTTCTCCCCGTGTCCCCTAGGGTAGGTACCCTCACATGTTCTCCCTGTGTCCCATAGGGTAGATACCCTCACATGTTCTCCCTGTGTCCCCTAGGGTAGGTATACCCTCACATGTTCTCCCTGTGTCCCCTAGGGTAGGTACCCTCACATGTTCTCCCCATGTCCCCTAGGGTAGGTACCCTCACATGTTCTCCCTGTGTCCCCTAGGGTAGGTACCCTAACATGTTCTCCCTGTGTCCCCTAGGGTAGATACCCTCACATGTTCTCCCTGTGTCCCCTAGGGTAGGTACCCTCACATGTTCTCCCTGTGTCCCCTAGGGTAGATACCCTCACATGTTCTCCCTGTGTCCCCTAAGGTAGGTACCCTCACATGTTCTCCCTGTGTCCCCTAAGGTAGGTACCCTCACATGTTCTCCCTGTGTCCCCTAGGGTAGATACCCTCACATGTTCTCCCTGTGTCCCCTACGGTAGGTACCCTCACATGTTCTCCCCGTGTCCCCTAGGGTAGGTACCCTCACATGTTCTCCCTGTGTCCCCTAGGGTAGGTACCCTCACATGTTCTCCCCGTGTCCCCTAGGGTAGATACCCTCACATGTTCTCCCCGTGTCCCCTAGGGTAGGTACCCTCACATGTTCTCCCCGTGTCCCCTAGGGTAGATACCCTCACATGTTCTCCCTGTGTCCCCTAGGGTAGATACCCTCACATGTTCTCCCCGTGTCCCCTAGGGTAGATACCCTCACATGTTCTCCCTGCGTCCCCTAGGGTAGATACCCTCACATGTTCTCCCTGCGTCCCCTTGGGTCATTACCGTTGTCACTGTTATTAACAATGGGTTTATTCATTTTGTGTTAATAAAATAACCTGTATTTGTATTCATTAGGCTTAGTTATTTTCCGTGTGTATTATTTTCAAGCAGTCCCATGCAGTAAATCCTACTAAAATGTCGGTGCGCCTCGCCAAGAAGGAAAATGCTCCTGTGTAGGGGGGGCCCTTTGGCTGGTGGTGATCCAATCATCAGTGAGAACATGACCAAGGTATTTTGCCTCCTTGCATATTTTGAGAGGACTATCACATCGGTGAAATACAGGGAAAGATGCATTGCTGTCCTCTCTGCTTCTTCTTTTTCTTTTTGGCAGTATATTTTTTTATCAAAGTTTTTACCATACTCGGTGCAGATCTTCAGTAATTGCTGGAGTCCAGCACTGTATGGACTACATAGAACTAAATCATCAGCGTACATGAGATGATTGACAGGAGTGTCTCCTACAAGACAGCCGGTGTTACAGCTATTTAACTGGTTTGACAGATCATCCATATAAACAGTGTTGGGGATATTACTTAGGAAAGTTATACATTACTTATTACTTATTAACCCTTTAGAAAAGTAATAATATTACACTACTTATTACTTAGATGCAAAAGTAATATGTATATTACATATTACATAGTAATATGTATAAGTATATTACATATTACTTTTTTATATTACTTTTGCACCCAGATCCCTGAAAAAAGGAAAGTAGCTACTGTACAACTACACAATCTGTCAGCTTCTTTGTTGTTTTGAAATGAAGAATAATAACAAGAGTCACCAATCAGCCAACCATGCTGTGTCAATTGGGTGACTGTAGCTCTCTGGTGGAGTTGTTGCCCCCACCACCCGACTACGGATAAGCAGATGAAGATGGATCGATGTATTTAGATAAATGTATTTTGATAGACATCCCGCCCTAGAAAAATACTAACATATATTAACATTTATATGGCACACATGATTAACATAGCCTACCATAGATTACATAGTTGCAGTAGGCTGTTATTTCAGTCAGTGGATTGTTATTTGGTTACAGTTCCTGTCTGTCAACTAGGTTGCAATGCAACATTAAAAGGTATGATAGACATACATAAGCAAAAACTCTTTTTGATTTAATATTGAGTATATGAGGGCTCCAGTGGCTTAATTGATGATACCGTGCAAACAGACTGGCATCGCATAATCAGAACAGCTGTGTGTCCCCAGACAGCGTGCGCTGTGTGTGTCGTGGTTACAGTATATGACATTTCCACCATCTATTGTGTGATAAACGCATATTATAAACGCATGCCTTATATAGCAAATGAAAATATCCTTGGATATACTTGGACCACAGTTGGAATTATTGCAATCGGGTGAGCATGGCCTGAGAGTTTTTAGATTGGAATCTCAACATTCTCCGGAAGGTAAGAGCAAGAGCATTAGCGCCAACTCCGTTCTCTTTAAGGGGCCTGTCCAAGGGCAGCTCTTCTTCATAGACTTCTATTGAGGATCGGGACAATAAATAGGGACAACATGCTGCACAAGCGGCTCTCGATCGCTCAGTTTCTGACGCCTCAATGTCGCAGCTTTGACACTAGATGTCTGCCTAATAATAATACCGCTGCTCTTTTTTTCCGATCAAACTAAAATAGCTGGCATTAGCTCATCTCCCTTCCCCAACGCAATACTGTTGAACGCAGCAGCATGACAAAAGTAACGAAGTAATATTAGTAGAAGTAACTGTAATATTATTACTGTTTTCTAGGAGGTAGTGTCGTTACACTACTCGTTACCTAAAAAAGTAGTAATATTACTCGTTACTCGTTACTCGTTACTCGTTACTCGTTACCCCCAACACTGCATATAAACATTAAACAATAAAGGAGATAAAATCCCCCCCTGGCGCACCCCATTGCTCACATGGAAGGGTTCAGACATACTGCTGCCCCATTTTACTTGAAAAGTCTGATGAGCATATACCAAAAGACCAACATTCTGACTAAGTGTTTTGGAACACCTCTATTGATCAATTTAATACATAACTTTTCATGACTGATCCTGTCAAAGGATCAATAAAACATAAAAATACAGTGGTAATCCGACTCTTATGCTTATCAATAATCTCCTTTAAGGCATAAATACATAGATCAGTGCTATGCTTTCATTTAAACCCAAACTGATTGAGTTGTTACAATACACTGCTCCAGACGAGTTAAAGGGTAATTACACCCATTTTCTGAGAGTGTACAAATGCACCCAAATGAACCCTAGCCTCGACACCCAGGCTTTCATTTTCGTTCGTGTTGCGCGAAAACGGAAAGCCTGGACTAACTTGTTACACGAAGTGGCCTTGAGGGGGGGAGTCAACCTTCCGGGGTGGGCGTCGCTCTAAATGATGTGACGTAGAACAGCAGTGGACGGGCGCGGGAGGGGCCGGGGATGACGACACGTTCGTGAGATCAAATCAGATCAGCTCGATCTGCCGTGTGGATCCCATCTCTGTTGTTACCAGTATGTGTTGATCCCTTGTAAATCTGTTCTATTTTCACATCAGGCAACAACAAGCTCATTTGTAATAAGTACTGAGGCAGAGGAGGTAATAATATTGCAGGAATATATAATGTGTTACTGCCCAACACTGGTTGTGACACATTAATTGAATTGCATATCCAAATATGTAAATCAGTGTTAATACACATACACACCACACTAGAGCGATGTTGTCATTCCACACGTCTCTCTCTCTCTCTCTCTGACACAAACGTGCACACACGCACACGCGCACGCACACACGCACGCACACACACACACACACACACACACACACACACACACACACACACACACACACACACACACACACACACACACACACACACACACACACACACACACACACACATTCTTAATAAACTTTGAATTAAAAGCAACTCGTTCATGAGAGAGAGAGAGAGAGAGAGAGAGAGAGAGAGAGAGAGAGAGAGAGAGAGAGAGAGAGAGAGAGAACTTAGAAGATTAAGTCCATGACTCAAACATGAAAGTTCATGAACTCAAACATGAAAGTCCATAGAAAGTTGTCAAAGAAACAACGTTTTAAGAACATTTTGGGATGCCTCAACGTTTTGCTATATCTGTGATTTGTTTGTAGGTAAAAAGAAAATCTATGTACACTGTTGTTAAAGGGTGACCTGGGGACAGGGGCGGATCTAGGCATGGACATGGGGGGGGGGGGGAATGCCCCCCTAAATACCCAGTCTGCCCCACCAAACACGATCGCATGCAAAACAACCCAAGACATTTCAAATTGAAGGTAGGGCAAGTGATTTGAAATTCATCGTGTAGTACCAGCCTGGTGCACTGGGGCGCCCAAGAGTAGCTACACTATGTGAACCTGCTGCTCCATCCTGATTGGAGGAGAATTCACCCTCCACCTGGGGAACTTTTATTAGCTCCTCTGCTAACGTGGGGGAGGGGGAAACTCCATATGTGGGGTGAGATTTTCGTTCCACCCGTTGTCCCTAACGTTACCCGATACCCGCAGCGAATTCCCTTATTGCTATTTTGGTCACCTTTTCTCTTCCCTTAGCCACTATTCTTTATGCCGACACCGTTATTTGTGGCTGGAGGTGTGGTCATGGGCGTGTTTGTTGCGCAGTCCCTTAAGTTGCTAATTTCGTCAAATAGATTTGGGAACTAGAGCCATCTGAGACCACCCCTTAACCGATACAAGAAGGCAGAGCCACGTGCGCATGGTGCGGGCGTCTGTGCGCTTTGGAGATGTCTACGACTCCACGTGGCACCAGTTCAATTCATCTCCTTATTTGTGGATTGTCCTATAAACAGCAGTAGATTGCCTGCTGTCGGTCACTTCCTTGTGTTTAGGTAATGTACAGTATATAATATAATTAAATACATTCATTAACTTAAAAGTCGGCAATTCGCGGCAAAAAAGACGTTTTTTTGATCATTGATTTCTCGGTCAATTCTGGACCATTTTTTACATTTCAAAGTGCAGCGTGACGGGAAAAACCCACTCTCTCAGATGCTGTATAGAATATGTGGGTAGGTCTTCTCTACGATGCGGGATCGGGCAAACTATAACTGTCGGGGATTAGGCGGACCGTTTCCACCGAATCCCCGACAGTTGCAGTTTGCTCGGTCCCGCATCGTAGAGAAGACCTACCCACATATTCTATACAGCATCTGAGAGAGTGGCCTTTTCCCGTCACGCTGCACTTTGAAATGTAAAAAATGGTCCAGAATTGACCGAGAAATCAATGATCAAAAAAACGTCTTTTTTGCCGCGAATTGCCGAGTTTTTTGCAATTTACTTTATAACATTTCGCAGACTTGGGATAAATGCACGCCACATACAGCAAAAAAAAACATGGAACATGTTTTTTCAACATAACATGTTGAATGGTAAGAAATGATTGAGAATTGGCCGAGCTATAATTGTTTGAAAATGAGAGCTATAATCTTTGAGAATAGGCTACTCATGCATGTGTCTGTCCTGTAAGCCCGCAGCCAGGCTGCGGGCTTAGGAGTAAGCAGTAGGGATAAGGGAAATAGATATGGGATGAATTAGAGGGAATGGCAAGACCAACACTGATTGGATGAAAGCTAAAAACGCCCAAACCACACCTATGCATAATTTAACGGGTATAGGAGGTGTTTAAGCATAAGGGCTAATGTAACCAAAATCGAGCCCATGGTCTGCACACCTTATAATAGAGCATTTTAACAGAAAAAAATGGGTGATATCTGACAAAAGTGATTTTTAAAAGCACTTTAAAGGTAGGGGAAGTGCCCCTACCTTTAAAGTGCTTTTAAAGTTATGTGAACCACTACTACTGCTACTAACTAACTACAGATTTGTCACCACTAAACCAACAGCATTTCATCATTGAAAACAGAAAACTCTCTGAGTCAGACCTTTAGCTTTATGCGTGCTGCGTGTCTGTTGCAACTTCAACAACAACTGATGTTATTATTGATGCTTTACTTGCCTAATAAAAGTCCTGTAACTGAAAATGGTACGGGTGCGGCTTAATGAAGCCGGCCCCATACGATTTTCTCCTGCACCCCCCCCCCCCCCCCAATTGGGAAATGTTACATCCGCCCCTGTGTGCCATGGAGTCATGCGTGTGTGTTGTGTGCACACCCACCCAACACAGGAAGGAGAGGGAATTCCCAATGCCTTGGTGGGCGGTTCCCTGTGCTAATTAGGATGCTAATTAGGATAGGTGTGGCGTCTACCTAAGGATAATTTGAAGCAGGTTGCACAATGATTCATCATCATCATCATCATCATCATCATCATCATCATCATCATCATAACATGCTGAACAAAATGTCTATAATGCCTCAAGAATCTACAGTAGGCTTGTCTTACAAATTCTCTTAGGAAAAAACGTGAACGGAAAACTGAAGAACTTGGCGCATGAGGCCCAATGATTGTTTAGAGCAGCTTGTGACGTGAACTTGACGTGTGTGCAAGTACAGTTTGAGTATATAGTGTATATAACATATTATATAGTGTATATAACACTTTGGGGATATAGTGTGATTTATCTTTGGAACACCCTAGAGCCATCCAGTCTATAGGTCTATGGCCATTATAGCTACGCAATACGAACGCAAGCGTGCCCCTCACTCCGCGGGAGTGTGACGTCTTCAATCCTCCAAGGAAGACAACAGGGGCGGATTGGCACATATTTTCCACCGGGACAATTTTGCCTTTGCCAGGCCACCCTGGGGGTGGCAGCTGGTTAACCAGATGTAACTCTTTGAGAGCGTAAAAATGAAACCAAATGGACCCTTGCGGGTCCATTTGGTTTCATTTTTACACCTCAAGAGTTAAAATATTCATCATGTGAATTAGCCCAACTTAGTCTACACAACTAGAGAATGTAGAAGATTAATGGTCATTTTGATCTGTATGTTCCAGGCAGAGCATCTAGCACATTCTAGTGCATTTTGGAAGTGCCACTAGTGCATTTTGGATCTTGTCCAGGACACTAGGTGGCGCAGGCCACCGGGAAAACTCCCTGTACTCCAGATGGCCAATCCGACCCTGGTAGACGACTATACCAAGTACTTTTGAGCAGAACTAGTAATATGCCTGCAGCGTGTTCACAACGTGTCGTGAGAATGTGGCTCCCGAGAATTTTAGTTCCCTGTAAAATTCCCACCATGCAGCAGATGTAGGCCTACAAGACGCTGCAAGCTTTTATAGGTCTGCTGTTTTTTTCCAACAACACCATTCCAAACGTCCCTTGTCCAGGAGGAAGGGTTAAAGGGGAATTCCACCCATTTTCAAAATTTTCCTGAGAGGATACAAATGTGAACCAAATGGATCCTATAGCCTAGCGGGTCCATTTGGTTCCATTTCCATATCTGAAAGAAAAAAATCGTCAACATGGTGAAATACATCTTGATGATGTCATCAGATTTGTTTGACCATGTTAACGATTTTTTTTCAGACCTCCATTTTTTAGGAAACACAGAATTGGGGGAACTTTTTTCATCACATCCACACAACGTCTCCAAGGTATTGGTGTAGGCTACATATTAAAATGTTGAAAATCGGTGGAGTTCCCCTTTAAGTGTAGGAATGAAGTTTTTGTCACGATGAAAATATTAAAAGCCACGAAACATCGGCGATCAAACAGCGTGAATGTCATTCGGTAGATCCTTACCTTTTCAAGTGCTCATCCGCGTTCCAACATCCATATTGACGGAGATGATGAGGGGGTCCGGGGGGTTTACCGAGCGACCACTAGAAAAGAAAAAAAAAAAAAAAACACCCCCGCACATATATGCATGCACACAACACCTCCACACTCACACACACACACAAACTCAGTGACAATCCACCCACAAACAAACACACCCACCCTGCACCCACGTACGCGCGTTATTTGGATACCGTGCGCGCGTGATCGGGGAGAGAAAACTGCGCTTCGATCCTCGTGGCGGTGCGTGTTGGGGAGAATGTGATATTCCGTCCGGATGAGAGGAGAGACCGCCGTACGTCCGCGTCACGCTGCTTTATGTTGGTGCTGAGGAGAGAGAGAGAGGGGGGTGCGATCACCGTGTTGAGCCACTGACTGATGTTGATGGTGATGATGATGCACCCACCACACGCACACACACACACACAGAGACAGAGGGAGAGGGGAGGCGAGCAAGAGAGGAGGGGGTACAGAGAAAGAGGGGGGGCAGAGAGACAGGGGGGGATTGAGAGAGGGGGGGGGCAAGAAAAGAGGGGGGGAGGCAGAGGGGGGGGCAGAGAGAGAGGGGTGAGAGAGAGAGAAAGAGAGAGAGAGAGAGAGAGAGAGGAGAGAGAGGAGAGAGAGAGAGAGAGAGAGAGAGAGAGAGAGAGAGACAGTGTGGGAGAGAGAGGGGAGGGGAGAGAGAGAGAGAGAGAGATTCAGAGAGAGAGAGTGGGAAGAGAGAGAGAGAGAGAGAGAGAGAGAGAGAGAGAGAGAGGGGGGGGGGGGGGAGCGAGAGAGAAGAGAGAGAGATTCAAAGAGAGAGAGAGTGGGAGAGAGGGGGGGGGATTCAGAAAGAGAGTGGGGGGAGAGAGAGAGAGAGAGAGCTTGGGGGGGAGAGAGAGAGAGAGAGAGAGAGAGAGAGAGAGAGAGAGAGAGAGAGAGAGAGAGAGAGAGAGAGAGAGAGAGAGGTGGGGGGGGGAGAGTTGTAAGTTGTAAGGGAGAGTAGAAACTATAATGAGGGGGGGTAGTGTGGGTAGGGGGGATGTCTTCATACACGTGAGCTCTATTATTCAGTGATTCACAGCGGGGCGCGCGGGGGGGGGGGGGGGTCCATCCCTCATCCCTCCACCACCACCACAATACAGTACGTACAGTACAGCATACTAGTTATTATCACCCAGAACGTCACAGCAGCAGCGCGTCCCCATAACATACAGTACACCCTCAAACTGATGCTGTGAGCTTGCAGATGTGTTACTTACAGAGTGGAAATGTAGACTCTACTTGAGGGGGATTGGCCAACGACACCTTAGACCAGTGGTTTTCAACCTTTTTCATCCCAGGGCCCACCATTTATTCAGCATTTGAGCCACGGACCACCATTTGAGGACATTTTAGCCACACAGATCCCCCCAAACTAAAGATTTCCTTTGCTTCTGTCCATGACCATTAATCTTCTAGTTGTGTAGATTAGGACTGAATCACATGATGAATATTTTAACTCTTGAGAGCGTAAAAATGAAACCAAATGGACCCGCAAGGGTCCATTTGGTTTCATTTTTACGCTCTCAAGAGTTACATCTGGTTAAACAACTTAGCTGGGGACCACCTGGAACCCTCTCAAGGACCACTGGTGGTCCCCGGACCACCTGTTGAAAACCCCTGCCTTAGACTATATATACAATAGACACGACAGCCTGAGGAAACCTTGAGGTGGAGCTCAGTGTGCCACAAACATGAACGTGTGATAGGCTCCGCCCCCTCCAGAAACCTACAGCGCTCTACGCACGCCCACTCGCTGCTCGCGCATGACGCCTCGCCTTCATGTTCTTGGCCCATTTTCCCAGAATGCACTCTGTTTTTTACCCTCAGAGATGAGTGAAATACTCATACCTCATATATTCAATACAGGGTCGTAGCTACGAGTGGGCTGAGGTGGGCCGCGGCCCACCTAAATAGAGAGCTGTCCACAAATTGAAAACATGACTAAGAACTTGAGAAAAACAAAGGATAAAGACCAGAGAGCCTGTAGAGAGAGCTTGAGAGGTCTGGACTCACTGTAGTTATAATGGGTGATTTGAGGGCACTAATCACCCATTATAATGCAAATGAGGTTTTTCATTCACCCTTTGTAAACCTGCTAGATCGTTATCATTTTGCAGGTATATCTGTGAAAACAATAGCGCTTGTTTCTGTGGGGGGACTTCCTAAAGGATTTTCCAAACAGCTGTGAAAAGTTACCTCTGGTCTGTTCTGATCTGTCATGATCAGCAGACACACTGGTAACTAATTTATAAATGGCTGTGATTCTATAGGCAACTGAACAGCTGAAGTCTATTTGATGATTGTGCTAATGAAACAAAAACCTTTATGTGTTGGTGACAGGATTATTATTTCATGTCAAGACATTAATTCAAGAATATAACCCTAGTACAGTAAAGGTTATATAAACCGAAATATAACCGTAATACGGCAATAATAGCAATAAATAGCTTTTCTTGCATGGGCGAATTTGCGGCCAACACGCACACGCACACGCATGCAGCATGCAGCATGCAGCATGCCCACCCTGAATTGAGTTTCTGGCTACGCCCCTGATTCAATATATACTCTAAGAACGACACAAACGAGACCGATAGGCATGCCTTACGGATAGTGTTGTAGTTCTCTCTGAGCAAATGTCATCGGGTCTATTTCGCCACCGAGACCACTGGAGACAATGCAAAGGCAATGTTCTAAATCCATTATGAGGACAGAGGAGCCCATTCATTAAGACAGCAGATTATGTGCTAGAGTCCACAACTAAGAAAATGTAGGCATGGATGGAGCACAAAAAATAATTGGTTTTGACTTGGTCTTGCCTTGCAGTGGTCTAGGTCTCTGTCTTGGCCTTGACCTCTCTAGGTCTTGGCCTCAGCCTTGGTCTTGACCCAATAGGTCAGAGGTGGGTACAAGGGGCCGAATGAGATACATCAAATATTGTGGAGGGCCAAGACTAAAGGCTGAACTAAAATCTGTGTGATATTAATTTAATTTCAAGATAAAAGTAAGCGTAAGACCAACTATTCTGTTGTTGCAATGTATGAATGAATGGACCATTGTAAGCGCTTTGAGTATCACGCCTGTGCATAGAAAAGCGCTATAAAAATGCAATCCATTATTATTATTTTGACACCATGGCCCTCTATTTATTCAGAATTTCAGCCACAGAGGACTACCATTTGATTACATTTTAGCCCCCACAGACCCCCAAAACTAAATATTTATTTTGCTTTTTGTTCACAATACCAGGCTGGATTTCACAAACAAAATGGTCAAACATACAGATCAAAATGACCATTAATTTTCTACATTCTCTAGTTGTGTAGACTTGGGCTAATTCACATGATGAATATTTTAACTCTTGAGAGCGTGAAAATGAAACCAAATGGACCCGCAAGGGTCCATTGGGTTTCATTGGTATTATTTATTAGTAAAGCATCAATAATAACATCAGTTGTTGTTGAAGTTGCAACAGACACGCAGCATGCATAAAGCAAAGGTCTGACTCGGAGAGTTTTCTGTTTTCAATGATAAAAATGCTGTTGGTTTAGTGGTGACACAGCTGTAGTTAGTTAGTAGCAGTAGTAGTGTTTCAAGTAGTGTAGTGCTACTTTTAAATAAGCACTTTAATTTGAAATATCTTGGGTTCTTTTGCATGCCATCGTGTTTGGTGGGGCAGACTAAGCATTTAGGGGGGGCATTGCGCATGGGGGGGGGGGGGGGGGGGCCAATGCACACTGGTCACCCTAGAATGACGGTTGGAAAAAGCTCCCAGGGACCCTTTTGATTTCTCACCCGTTTCTCCCCCACTACAGTTCACGCCTGTATGTGTGCCTTGGAGATCAATTGTTCATTTTACTTGTGGTTGGAGATCTTCATTTAGCCACCTAGGTTGACAGGGCGGTAAATAGAAGATCCATCTGGATTCAGTTTGAAGGAGTTTAGTATCTAAATATCCAACAATCACGGACTTGGGACTTGAGATCAAGACGAGACTAGCACCTATAGAGGGGTCGAGAACAAGACCAAGACCTAGAGGGGTCAAGACCAAAGACAAGGCCAAGACCTTGAGAGGTCGAGGCCACAAAATCCAATTTTTGATTGTCCTGTGGTAATAGTATAACATAACACATTACAGAGACTTTAGTTGTTACTGTACAATACTAACTGTCGGTTTGCGGACTGCTAGTGATATGCGCCTCATCCCAGCGCTGTAAGACAGCTGCCTTCATGAATGGGGGTCTGCACAATGGATATAGAACATTTCTTTTGCATTGTTTCGTCTCCAATGATCTCTGTGGGAAAGAGGTTGTGACAAGACCAAGACAAATTGAAGGTGAGACCAAGACAAGACCACGATACAAATGAAGAGCTACAAGACCGAGACAAGACCAAGACAATTGAGAGGGAGACAAAAAAAGGCAGGGACGAGACAAATATCTCGAGAACTACTTAGTTGAAACTCTTGATTGCTGGTTTTAATTATTATGGGTAATTATTGGTAAGCCCTGGCTCAGGTCTGGTGGTGTAGGTTTTTGGCCTATCACAAGGCCTAAGGAGAAGACTTACAACATACCTGGCTACTATAATTAGGGAGATTAGCGACACTCCCGTTGACTCCAAATGCTATGGCTAAGAGATACAGCTATTGGCTGAAAAGCATATGTGACGACGGCTATTGGCTGAAAAAACGGATGTTTGGAACTAACATTAACTAACACAGTTCCAAACAACCACTCTTCTCGCCCTCCACTTGCATTGACAGCAGGTCTCCAGTGCAGGTGCGAAAGCGCGAGTCGCAAGTTCAAAGCGTGTCGACACTCCCCCTAAATATAGTACTCTAGCTACGCCATAGCTCTTCGAGAATACCACCATACACACTTAGTGGAATGGCTTTCTACTGCAAGTTTATTGACAATTTCTCGTGTTTTTATGACTGAAGGCATCTTTTTGTGCATTTGAACAGACTGGGTGTCAGGCTATACTTCAGCCATCTGTTCCACAATGTTTGCTGCTCTCCTAACAATACAAGGCCTGTGAGATTAAAGTATTTGTTTTTTTTTTTTTTTTTTTTTTTTGTTTTTTCAACCAAGTTTCTTGTTTTAGGTTGTTATTAGAGATAAGTTATTTAGACACTTATTAACCTAAAAAAATCTCGCCGTCTCACCTACCAACGGGTCAACTAATTTTAACCCTTTCTGTACTGAACGCGTTTTGGTGAACAAAGCATTGTTACACTTCAGCTATTGAAAGATATCAGATCTACAAGCTCACAGCGCCTCAGTGCGCCACTGAGTTGCACGCTGTGAGCTTGTTGTAGGTCTGATATATTTTTTTAAAAAAATGTGTGATGAAAAATGCCTCTTTCGGAAGCAAATACTTTTTCACTAAAATCTTTGCTTCTGCTAAAATCTTTGCTTCCCATGTTTCAGATGGGGGGTCCGCAGCCAAATATAGATAATTCTGGGGGTCTTTGCATGATATATGTTTAGCATCACTGACACAGAAGCACATATTTTTTTCAGATACTGGAAGCTAGCATCAGGAACTAGAATTGGGCATCAAAAACTAGAATCTAGCATGAAAAAATAGAATCTAGCATCAGAAACTAGAATCTAGTTTCGGGATCCAGTGTCAGAAACTAGAATCTAGTGTCAGAATCTAGATGGTCTCCAGTGCAGTGGTGCAGTGGTGCAGTGTGTCTCCACCCATTTTCAACATTTTTTCTGAGAGCGTACAAATGGAACCAAATGAACCATTAGGGTTCATTTGGTTGCGTCTAAAGAAATCCATTAACATGGTGAAATACCATGATGGTGTCATCAAGACGTGTTTCACCATGTTAATGATTTTCTTCAGACCTCCATTTCTGGAAAAAACACAGAATAGGGGAAACATTTTTATCATGTCCCAACCCATCCAACCATCACCTCTAAGGTATATGAATGACATATTAGAAATGTTGAAAATGGGTGGAATCCCCTTTAACATCTGGCCCAGAGACAGAGAGCCCAGCGGGCATAATGTCTGGTTGCACGTCCTGTGGCCAATCCAGGGGCCTGTCTGATCAAGGACGCGTTGACATTAAGTCCGGGACCCCCCCGGGGGAGGGGGAGTGGGGTCTGGACAGCTGCAAAGCGGCCACTCTACCCTTGAGCCACCGCCACCACCCAAATGACATAGCGGCACTTCACCTGGCATTCATGAAACTGCTGTAAAAAAATAAATGCTGATGCGCTCATGCAAGTCTAGTTACAAACGTGTGTGTGTGTGTGTGTGTGTGTGTGCGTGTGCGTGTGCGTGTGCGTGTGTGTGTGTGTGTGTGTGTGTGTGTGCGTGTGCGTGTGCGTGCGTGTGTGTGTGTGTGTGTGTGTGTGTGTGTGTGTGTGTGTGTGTGTGTGTGTGTGTGCATGCCTCTATGGCACGTGCCAGCTTCGTTGAACGGCTGTGGGGTTAACACAGTGGAATCAGTCCCATATAGTTGGACCTCGATGTGTGACACAGCAGCCTGTTCGTGTGTGTGTGTGTGTGTGTGTGTGTGTGTGTGTGTGTGTGTGTGTGTGTGTGTGTGTGTGTGTGTGTGTGTGTGTGTGTGTGTGTGTACGTGGGTGCGGCGTGTGTGAGCGCAACCCTTAACCCAAGTCTCTATCTTAACTCTTTCTCTGCCTCCTACAATTAAAAACATGCATAAGCTATAGTTAATCTATACACCATGCTGCGATTTACGCTCGGAAGCGTACTTAAGACGTTTGTTATATTAAAGGAGCATTCCACACCAAAACACATTGGACCTCAATCCACCTTGATTCCTGTGACATGATACAGTACATATTGTCCTTGATTTTTGTGACATGCAGATGTCCCATTTTCTACATTTGACCATGAGGCCCCCGTCCCCGCGACAACGTTGGGAACAGTTAACATAGCGTTCACTTCCTACTTGTGGAATTAAGCCAGACTATACCGATAAACAACTTTATGTTTATCGGTTTATGTATACCTCGCCTGTGCTTTTCCACCTTTACGTTCTTTCTCTCTCATTGAGGACGGGTTTCTGAACTGCCCCACAGCCCTCCGGTGAGACACAGCCGAGTATAGTACAAAATAGTGGTATTTTATCACATACATTAGTGAGGACCTATTCTATGACGATAAGTTTGAAAAGCGGTGAAGTGGTCCTTTAGGCAGAGCTCGCAAAAAGCTCACTTCACGCCTCGACGCACAAAACCGCCGCGTGGAGCGTTAGCCCATGGCAGCGGTTACAGGGGGCATGTGGCTGTCTTGGAAAATACTGTACTGTATATACTCAGGGGTGTAGTGGAGGGGGGACGCGGGGGGCGGGGGGCGCGATATTTTTGGGGCCAGAGTAGGGCTATGTTTTTTGTCTTCTCATTTACTTTTATGGATACAATTAGGTATTGTAAAGAATCTTTCTAAATATGCTATACTTGTTTCAATAGCGTGTCTGTGTGTGTTGCTGCAAATGCGCAAGCAAATGCAAGTGTGTGTAGCGTGAGGCCTGAACACGGACATGGATAACAGAAACATTACAAAGCCATTGGTCGTGTACAACTGTACCATTTTCAGTGACACTGAGAGACAATGCCCTCCCCCAGAGAAGGATGGAGGGTGCTGGAGCAGTTTTATGACTCTCTGGAATGCAGGATAGGAACTCAAGAAAAAGGACACTTCACTCTCTGTGCCCCTACCTCATGAACAATACCAAACAGATGAAACTGTGCACACTTTACATGTCTGGACCACAAATACAGTATATATATATATTTGTATGCTATCTTATGAACCTTAACTATACACTGTACATAGCATGTCGAATTGATTTGTAAATAATTTCTTCTAATATTTGCCTGATCTCTGCATGGCTAATATATGGTGTTTAGTATCTAAACGTTCCCAGAATCGATTTGTTTGCAAATCCATGATCAGATGTTTTGTAATTAGTCACTAAGGGAAGTTAGAGAAATGTGGAGATATACTGTAGCAGGAGGAAAAAGGAGGGGCTGGTGAACCCCCCTACACACATGCATGGCCAATGGCCAGTGAACTGGAAGGGAGGAGTCAAACTCCCCCACTGAGTGAAGATAGTGAACAGGCCACATGTGCTCTCTCTTGGTTTTTGGCGGAGGAACAGACAAGACGTCCTGTTCTGTCCTCTCCCTGTGCTCTTCTGAAACGGGTTTGACTAGATGTCCCCGTTTCGCCCTCTGTTCTGTTTGGTCGGACTGTGGGGTAGACGAATGTCCCCCGCATAGAGCGCTACTGACTTGTTTCGAGGATAAGACACTGAGTCTCCTCATCGCTCCTCAGTCCGGGTTTGACTGCATGTCCCCGCCACCAAAAGAACTTCTGAGCAGACCTCAACGCCTCAACCAGCCAACACTCAGAGACTCAGAACGGTGCTCCTCTCAACGCCACAGCGAAGACAAGACACTCATCTCCTACATGCTTCAAGGAGCCAACTCCAATCCAAGCCGGCGTCACCAAGGACACAGAGCTGACTCTGACGGGGTATAAACTGCTTGGAGGCCTGCACCTCCAACTGTCCACTCTCTGTCCACCCACTGTCCCAAGATGGCCGCCGCCAGCTACTACAACTACTCCTGACTATCAGCACATGGCTGCTAATGGCTGCCACTACCACATGGCTGTCTCCTCCTCCTACACACAGGCAAGCATATCATATCGCATGTGGAATGGCAACCCCCAGGTTAGCACCAGAGTAGAGAAGTTGTAGATCTGCTGTTTCTCAAACCTTTTATTGCTTTTATTTTCAAGTGTCTCTTTTCTTTGTCTGCACCATTACCTGACAATACACACGACCTTGCTATGATCGACATTTAATCCTGCCGTCCATTTTAGGATGTTTTATACCAATTTATTTTACATGTAATAAATTGATTATTTTTATTAAGAAGTTGTTGTGTTTTCTATCTCATGGTTTACAAATTGTACAGATGGGGTATTTATTGCTAGTCTGTCCAAGAACTCATGTTACATTAACAGTGACGTGAGCAATATAATTTCATTATGTTTCAATATTAATATTTTCATAATTTCATATAAATATGGAAAATTAATATTGAAATATTATGTCCTGTTCATAAACACTACATTTGCATGCACAAGTATAAAATGGGAATTTAGCTCATTTTCAATAATTTTACTATGTCATTAATATATACCTTAGAGATGTTGTGTGGACATGATAAGAAAAGTTCCCCCCATTCTGTGTTTCCTAGAAGTGGAGGTCTGAAATTTGGTTGCATTTTTGTTTTAGAGATCGAAAACCCTGACCTTTTTCTCAAGGTTTTTTTTTTTTTTTTTTTTTTTTTTTTGGATGCAACTAAACCATAACCTTAGTTGTTAATATGTGTTAATAATCATGGTTCACAATAAATTTGACATCTCCACCTTCTACTTAAGCCCATAGCAGGGTCTGGGGAATTTGAGGTCACGTGACCAGTGACATAACGTAGATAGTAGGGTATTTAAGTTTCTGTGTCTAGGCCTTGGACAGGACGAGAGCAGTTGTAACATGACGCCAAAAGCCGCGTTCTGCCGTCGTACGAGAGGGTAGGACGGCTGCGAGGCTTATGTATCGAGCACAGAGCAATTCATTACAGGTGTCGTAGGTTGGACGTTCTACCAATCTTAAATAGGCTATTATTCCCAGCATGCTTACTCTTATGAGCCAGAATATATACCCATGCCCCATTAAAACATCCAGGATTTACGATGAGCGTTATTATTATTCATTTGTTTTCTCCTGCGTGAGCTAACGCCTGACGCCATCACGCTGCTCTCTCTGCTGCACGGAGCAGAGAGATGTAGTAGAAGAGTTGCGACATTGAGGGTCAGAAAACTGAGCGCAACTCGAACGCTGTTCATGCAGCCCGAATAGAGACAAACTGGAGTTTTCAACCAGGCTGTGCATAAAGAGCTGTATTATGCATGTTTTCAAACTTTTAACGTATTGTACAGAAATAATGTTACTGTACAATAGTACTACCACTAAAAACGATCTAAAATAACGCTGGTCTGTTGAGTCGAATGCATTTCTGCCTACTTCAGCCCCTATTTGCTGTCCCTATTCTCTATTCAAGTCGTAGAAAGAGCCGCCATTGGACTAGCCCCATGAAACACGGTGTGTTGTGTAGCTGCGCAAAACCAAAGATTTCAATTGCTTTTGTCCACAATACCAGGCTGATTTCACAAGCAAAAGAGGCACACACATTCAAAGAGTTACATCTGGCTAACTAACTTTCTATATGACCACTGGTGGTCCCTGGACCACTGGTTGAAAACCACGGTACCCTTTCACAGGCCGGTCAGAGTCAGCCAAAGGGCCGCATTTGGTCTCCGGGGCGCATAATGCCTAGATATGCGGTATAGCCTTGTCAGAGGATGACTCATCCCAGGGTTGCCTCATGACCTGTCAGCCACAGAGCTCCAACGTCTCTTCTGACAACATCACAGAGCTGCGCCGTTTTAATGTTCTGCTACTGTAGCTCCACTCCAGGTGAATATACAGTGTGATCTACTGTGACCTAATGTGAT
Source organism: Benthosema pterotum (assembly GCA_039105355.1). Classification (NCBI taxonomy): domain Eukaryota; kingdom Metazoa; phylum Chordata; class Actinopteri; order Myctophiformes; family Myctophidae; genus Benthosema; species Benthosema pterotum. The sequence continues at coordinate 46,059,802 of CM076980.1, read as the reverse complement.
CCTGGGCTCTATCTACAAACCCTCCGGCAAACGGTCCTCATGCTTCCTTCAATACATGAGGAGTCCAAGCTGCCTTTCTTTTCACCTGACAGGGGGAGTTTCCCCGCCGCCAGCACCCACAGCAGAGTCCCATAGCGGGAATCGAACCCAGGACCTTCTAGCTGTGAGGCGACAGCACTAACCACTGTGCCACCTTGCCCTTAGTTCCTTGTTTCTAATAATGAATGACAGGCATCAGTGTACAAATGACTTAAAGTTTGGCTTTCTATTGTCTCTTCCTTGTGTTTTTATATTTGAAATAATGATGTATTCCCACACTCAACTCCTGCAGGGGCCACACACTGCATGGACTGGTGTGTGTATCAAAAATCGTTGATCCTCAAGCTTAAAACTTGAGCTTCGTTTTGATGCTGGCAGATCAACTGTAATTTGAATTGAAAATGTTGTAGTGTATCGTAGGACCACACACACCGCTGCATTGAATGGAGTGGACGCTCCCCCTTCACACACCCCCCACCACCAACGGTCAAGAACTTTCTTGGTCCAGAGCTTTGTGGGCAGGAGCGGATTGGCCATCTGGAGTACAGGGGGTTTTCCCGGTGGCCTGCGCCACCTAGTGGCCTGCTGGACAAGATCCAAAATGCACTAGTGGCGCTTCCAAAATGCACTAGAATGTGCTAGATGCTCGCCTGGAACATACAGATCAAAATGACCATTAATCTTCTACATTCTCTAGTTGTGTAGACTAAGTTGGGCTAATTCACATCATCACATGATGAATATTTTAACTCTTGAGGGTGTAAAAATGAAACCAAATGGACCCGCAAGGGTCCATTTGGTTTCATGTTTACGGTCTCAAAGAGTTACATCTGGTTAACCAGCTGCCACCCCCAGGGTGGCCTGGCAAAGGCAAAATTGTTCCGGTGGGAAAATATGTGCCAATCCACCCCTGTTTTGTGGGCATATATTTAAAATGATTTGAAACACTACTACTGCTACTAACGACAATTTTGGCACCACTAAAGCGACAGCATTTCGTCATTGAAAACAGAAAACTCTCCGACTCAGACCTTTACCTTTGTGCATGCTGCATGTCTGTTGCAACTTCAACAACAACTGATGTTATTCTGTGTGCCTGCCAGTATGGCAGAAGCACACAGGTTGTGATTCGTCAACTTAATCCATAATCATCACACACTCATCTATCTATCCGAAATTTTGACAGCTATGGCCGGCCCGCACGGTTTGCACAATCCCCGCAATACATACTGTACATCAAAACGTGCGGCTCGGCCGGGAAAGATGTGCTTGTGCTTTTCTTTCCGATACGTGTTACCGTGCCAACGTAATTCGCAATAAATGGTGCAAAAAATCCCCATTTGAAATGAATGGGTGCACACCGAAAAAATCAGAAAAAGAAGTGCTTATTTGGAGCCACATTACTCTGGCACACTGTGGCGTAGAAACACGATTTTAACTTTAAACAGCAGACGCGGGTGTCGACTTTGTCACGGTTCAGACGGTATTCGAATATGTTGCACGGTTTGTCCGCTATCGCAGTTCAAAGTGTGCATGGTTCGAGAATTTAGCGGAGCTTAGAGGCTCGCACGCCCAGTGAGCGAGTGAAAACAGAGTGCGAGATGCAGTGTCTCGATATCACAATATTTGCTTTACACGCGCGGTTTTTGGACATTTTGTAGACAAACTTCTCGCCTTTCACCCAATGTGGCCACTAAAGCACAGACACGTACAGAACCAGAGCTACGGGCCTCAGAGCGACCCGACGTATGCTCCCGTGTCCCTATCAATTACATTATAATCCGCTGCATTTTGGCGTTTGACATTTCTTATCCAACACCGATTCTTAAATCCCTCCCATGACCACGTCTTTTATCATACCAATACCACGATCGCACACATGACACCTGATCGAGGCGGGATGCCCACGTCGAAAAAAGTAATGGCTTACGAGTTTTCGTTTTCACGTGAGAGGCATTTGTTTGCCGCAAGTCCCGCCCATTGACTCCCTGTTTAACGAAGGAGCCAAAGTACCTGCACTGATGCAGGTACAACAGGTGTAACAGATTAACCTCTAATTAGATGGCTGCCACTAGAGTTATAAGACCTCAATGAGTTGGTCTGTAAGACCTTGTGAGCTTGTAGATCTGCAAAATCTGCAAATAGGCTTTATACACACATGCACCCACGCATTCTATGGCTGCTAAGAGACCAAATGGACCCTTACGGGTCCATTTGGTACATATAAAACTGCTGCTAAACCAAATGTACCCTAGGTTTAAGGTTTTATATGTACCAAATGGACCATTACGGGTCCATTTGGGTTCAATAGCATAAACCACACCCCCTCTGTCTTCCTATTGGCTGGTCTTTACACAGCTATAACTTGGGTTTGGAACATGCTTATGCTAACATGCAGGCATCATTGGACTGGTAATGACCAGTCCCATGACGTTGATTGGTGTAACTTAGCCCCGCCCCCTATTCTGATTGGTCGATACTATTTCGTGCCATTGGCATTACTTAGCATTATTAGCATTTTCACAATATTTAGCGTCACTTAGCATTATTAGCAATGCTTAGCATTCGCATTACTTAGAACTCCCATATGGAAACCACCCATTTACAGTCAATATTTTGAAATATGTAATGCTTATTTACCTAGCAAGCATGTTAGCATAGCTTTAGCATGTTAGCATGCTACTACGTTAGCATAGCATGTTAGCATGCTAACTCCCGCGAAAGTTTGTACGCACTTGGCGAGTGGCAGGCACACAGTAAAATTTCTTAGAAATTTTGTTTCTAGTTATTATTGATTCTTTACTTTAAAAGTCCCGTAACCGAAGATGGTATGGGTGCGGCTTCATCGCCCGTGGCACGCGGCCACGGGACCGCTTTCTTTTTTGGGCTCGGCGCAGTTCCAGTTGGTCTCTAGCTATACAAATGGTGGAGAGTTGGTAAAACAAATGAACCATTTGGGTTCATTTTATGCAAACTAATACCTAGAGTTTTTCATTTATTTTATTTTTTCAATTGAACCGCAAAGCTGAAATTTAAATTTTCTTATAGGCCTATACGGTCGTGTTCTGTTGTTGGATGCGTCGGGGGGGGGGGGGGGGGGGGGGGGGGGGGGGGTGTTGGGGATTGGCTAATGATGACCAATCAGCTGCCACGATCGGATTTCTGGTCTAGAATGACGCCGCCATAGCCAGCAGAACCGATTCGAAATCTAGGTATATTTTTTAGTGTTTCAGGGCGAGAGTCAGCTGCTATCCGCAGGCTACGTATGTGTGTGTGTGTGTGTGTGTTGTGTGTGTGTGTGTGTGTTGTGTGTGTGTGTGTGTGTGTGTGTGTGTGTGTGTGTGTGCGTGCGTGAGCGAAGGCAGCCAAATTAGTGTTTTGTGTTGAAGGGGGTTGGTTTCTGCAGCAGCAGCAGCAGCAGTGGCGGTTGGTGATGATGATGTTGACAGAATCCTTAGCAGAGTGAAATCCCATTATTTTGACAGCTAGGCTCGGCTCGCCGCCTCGCCTGGAGCTACAGAGAGAGAGAGAGAGAGAGAGAGAGAGAGAGAGAGACGAGAGAGAGAGAGAGAGAAGAGAGAGAGAGAGAGAGAGAGAGAGAGAGAGACGCATCCCCCCCGAGACACAGCATCTCTCTCACTGCACTGACTGGAGTTGGAACCAGGGGCGGATGTATCATTTTCCAATTAGGGGGGCAGGAGAAAATGGTATGGGTGCAGCTTCACCCATACCATTTGTTTTGCGGTTACAGGACTTTCAGCATCAAAAACAACATCAGTTGTTGTTGTTGAAGTTGCAACAGACACGCAGCATGCACGAAGCTAATAAGGTCTGACTCAGAGAGTTTTCTGTTTTCAATGATGAAATGCTGTCGGTTTAGTGGTGACGCCATTAGTAGTTTAGTAGTAGGGTTTCAAATTGTTTCAATTATAAGCACTTTAATGGGAAATTTGGGTCGTTTGCATGACATCGTGTTTGGCGGGGCAGTCAGGGCATTTGGGGGAGCACCCCCCCCCCCCCCCCCCCCCCCCCCCCCCCATGCCCATGCCTAGATCCGCCCCTGCTGGAGACTGGAGTCAGAACACTGTGGGCCTTTCTAGCAGCTCCACACTAGGATGCAAACCTCGTACGTCCACAACTGCCTCTTTGTTGGTCTCTTTTTAATGTCAATAATGTTAGGGCTGTTGATTGACTCAAAGATTTTAATCGGATTAAACGCAGCTTCAAAATTAACTAAATGACTAAATGGACTAAAATCCTTTGGCGGGTCTGTTGACTAAAACTAGACTAAAACAGTCATGGATAAAAGTGAAAACATGTGAATAAGACTAACAAAGCATGTTGTCCAAATGACTAAGACTGACTAAACAAAAATAGCGTTTCGTCAAAGGACTAAGACTGATTAAAACAAAACAAAAAAAAAACGCCTGCCAAAAACAACACTGCACATTTCTCAATGCGAACAATTAAAGTCAAAGTCAAAGTCGCATGATTTGTCACTACGTTACCGCAGCGAAATTGGACCTCCGCTTTTAACCCATCACTTGGAGTGTTGAGCTCCAAGGAGCGGTGAGCTGCGGCTTGCCGCGCTCGGGAATCATTAGCTGATTTTGACCCCAATCCATTAGTGCACTAAGTAACAGATGAAATAAAAAATAAATAAAAAAAACTTACTACTTACTAAAAGTAAAAAAGTAAAAGTCAAAACACAAATGAAACACAATGACAAGTCATAGGAGTCTTCAGTTGGAATGTAAATGAGCCATTAGCTGGAACAATAGAGCTCTTCTTGGCATGGAGGTGTGAAGTTTCAAGGGGAGAGAATGGGTGAGGATTCCAGAAGTCCAGACAGGGGCGGATTGGCACATATTTTCCCACCGGGACAATTTTGCCTTTGCCAGGCCACCCTGGGTGGGGCAGCTGGTTAACCAGATGTAACTCTTTGAGAGCGTAAAAATGAAACCAAATGGACCCTTGCGGGTCCATTTGGTTTCATTTTTACACCCTCAAGAGTTAAAATATTCATCATGTGAATTAGCCCAACTTAGTCCACACAACTAGAGAATGTAGAAGATTAATGGTCATTTTGATCTGTATGTTCCAGGCGAGCATCTAGTGCATTCTAGTGCATTTTGGAAGTGCCACTAGTGCATTTTGGATCTTGTCCAGGCCACTAGGTGGCGCAGGCCACCGGGAAAACTCCCTGTACTCCAGATGGCCAATCCGCCCCTGGGTCAAGAGGACCTCTGACTGCAGTCTTTCTAGGTATAATTCCTATCTCAGGCATTCTAGTGTTAACCTTCTAATTTGCATAACAAACTGGCTGCCGATTTTGAACTAATTATTCAACAACCCTATAACAAAGCAAGCAACAATGACAAAGAAAGTGTTCATATCTATGTTCTCAGGGTCTGACAATGTCTGGGAGGTATTTGTAATGTAGTTAGTGGTAAGCCTGTTCCTAAATATGAAAATTAGAGGCCATTATTACAGAAAACGGTTCAGTACTCAAAGGAGTCCATGCACATCCACCTTTTTTCTTTACTTTTCTATTTATCTGCATTTTTGGCATCCTTAGTGTCCAGGTGTTGTCTGTCCGATGGATGCTATTTTCATAATAGTTGAAGTATTTACTTCTTACTTATTTTGAATGAAGAATTATTTTGTTTTATTTTTTCAGTGAGCTAAACACATTCACGTATAATCACCACCACACTTTGCGACACTGAACAGAACATACACAGATGACACGTGAAAGAAGAAATACTTGAGTAAATAAGCTGAATTAATTAACAAAATTGCAATTGACTATTCTTATCTAGCTGTTAGTAAATAACACATTCATAGTCAACCTCTGTATCTGTTTCAGTGTTCGGCCGACTATAATGGAGCCACTGGCCAGTTTGTAGCCTGTAGAAGTAGATGACAACGGTGTTTACATATTCTGCCAAAGACATACAGCCAGTGATGTTTGTAAAGCAAGCGAGCATGGACTCGAAAGAGTTAGACAGGCAGCTAACGCCAGAAAAGAGCTTGGTGGCTCTAAAAATAGTACTGTGATAGACCGTCTTGAGAATATATTGGATTCTGCTGAAGCACAATCTATTGTGCGGCATAAACTGTGCTACGGTTACTTCGCGGACAAAAGCGAAATTGACCGTTTGCGTAAAGCACTTTTAAAGCAAGAAGCAAGTTCCAGCGGTGACTGTAAACAAGACACGAGTTGCAGCAGCGATGTTAAATCAGAAGCAAGCTGCAGCTGCTGTGGCAACAGGCGTACATTGAGAGAACATTGTTAAACAAGTAAACTGGAAATGATGGTTGTTCTGTCAGAAGGATGTTTTGAATGTGCTGTTGTGCTCAGTTATGGCCCAAAATGTGAGTGATTGGATTATTAGAGCTGCTGCCTATATGACTACAAAATTGGTCTTCGATTGGCTGGAGTGATTTAATGGCTGCTGAAGCCAAATACCACTTCACCTGTCTTAGAGATTTCATGAGATCTACCACCAAAGCAAAGGAAACAATGCAGAAGACAGAAGACTGAACAACAATGTGGAAAATGTTGAAAAGAGGATGACTCTGTCTCAGAAAGGAGACGAACCAGATGTCCCAATCCATGCAACGCTGCACAAGAGTAATGCCAAAACATTTGCATCTTTGTATGAAGTCATCAAAGACACTAAAGACAAAGAAAGGAGAACTGGGAAGTGTGACCCAAATTATTTCTGTGCCCATGTTGCCACATCTCTTGAGAGAAACAAGCACCAATAAACGATCAATACATACAACAGGAAAGTACCTTATAATGACATGATGGCAACGGTGCAGAGACCCATACACACACATCGGCAGTAAAACATTGGACCACTGGAGTGGTTCCACCAAATGAAAAGAAACCGAAAGAAAACAAATAACCAAACCGTGAGGCAGCAAATAAATCCCACCTCGTATCTATGTCTCTATGGGCCACACAGAGCTCCAACCTGTAAGACTACATATGCTCATGCACCTTGTGGGTGAGCGGAGCGGGGTAATACTCATGACTTTAGTTATAAAGGTCACAGGCAATTGGAGTCCACCAAAGGACGGTAGTTGGTCGGCGAATTAATCACTTTTACTCACTCAGTGATTACACAGGAACCGCCGTCCTTGATTGGTCAACTCAACCATGATGTGATGTTTGTGCATTGGAATACGAGTGAAGAGGAAGAATGTCGTATACATTTACACCTCGGCCCTTGATCTTTGGTATACAACGGACCAATAGGATTTATCCACCACCGTACAGTCGTACTAATGTTACGCTGGGCGGCACATCTGAGAGTACCAGGAGCAACACGAACACGGGGGAAAAGAGCTGTGACAGTGAGAAACGGTGTGTACTGCTTTGAAGTAGAGAATGGTCACATTGATGTGCACATCTTCAACACATTGTCTTTGACCTGGAGGAAGCTGACCCCTGGAAGAGCAGAACGCCACCTTGAGGTTCCCGCCAGGCTCTGCGGCTTCACAGCTGTGTTGATAGGAGATACTGTTTACCTCTGGGGAGGTTATGCTTACACAAACGACTTCACACAAGAAAAATACAACAAACTTCATGCATTTGATGTTGATAACCACACATGGTTAAAACCACAGGTTTCTGGCACCGTTCCAGAGTGGCAATACTACCACTCAGCCTGTGCCTTGAGGAAGGTCATGTATATTCATGGCGGATGGAACCAGACTGGATTACAGATCACTAATGAAATGCACATGTTGGACACCAGCACCATGGTCTGGTCTTTAATTACCACCAGAGGAACTCAACCTTCTCCTTCAATAGGTCACTCTGCCACCATCATTGGACAAAGATGTTTGTATTCGGGGGCTTCGGCAATGGTCAGCACAACAACACCATCAGGGTGTTTGACACGGAAACCAACCTATGGATGGACACATCCTCTACACTGCTTCTTCCAGAAGAACGCAGGTATCATTCAGCCTTTACCTACAATGGAGAGCTGTACATATGTGGTGGGTTTAATGATAACCAGCTCTTCCATGACCTGTGGAGATTCAACCCAGAAACCTTCTCCTGGAAGAAGGTCAAGCCGAAGGGGGAAGACCCGCGTTCAGGGATCTATGATAAGTGCTGTTGCATGGTGGGAGATCAAGTGATCTTCTTTGGAGGATCCAGTGATGACCTGTTCATCTTAGACTTCAGTCCAAGCCTCAAGATGTTATGTAAACTAGCAGTTATTCACTATGGTCTGGATCAGTATGAACTCCCACATGACATCAGGTGGGAGCTGGCAACCATGTAGCAAAAAAAAAAAATCACACCCATGCAGGGCTTCGAAACGGTTCAAGAAACGGAAAAGGAAACAAACAGAATTCTAGGGGATTTTTCAAGGAACGGAAACGAAAACGGAAACGGAAACGAAATGGTCTTCAACTGTTCCGGAACGAAACGCTATTCTGAAATCCACAAAACCGTTAACCGCGTTTTTTTTTTTTTTTTTTTTTCTTTCGTTCTCAATCAATGATGAATAAAGGTGGTCTTTGTAACACATATCTTGCGTTAAAGTTTTTATAAACACGTAGATCGTGACTGTTATATTTATAAACAAGTAGGCTTCATGCGGCGCACACACTGTGTTCGCTGACCTACGAGCCTCACAAGCGGCGTGCGCCGTGTGCATTTGTTCTGAGAGAATCAATGTTAAATTACTGTCACTGTGTACCTTTTGCATTATTATATAAATTATAATCCATCTTGCGTCTCGGGGAAGAGTGTCCGTGATCGTCTTCTTTCTTCTGTTCATTTCTTTATTTCGTCGCGGTTGCAATGAATGCACTTCTGGGCCGGCTATACTGTATATAAGCATGTTCACGGGGGAAATGCCCCCCTAAACGCCCTTACTACAACGAGACTTGCCGCATCAGGTTTTCGCATGCCGTAATGCAGACAGACAGACAGACAGCGCATGCAATGGCCTTACTGACATCCATAAAATAAAACTATAGGCCTTAATACATACAAAGATGGTTATTTGACCACCAAAGTTTAGTGGAAGCTCAGTGGCTGCTGCAGTCAGCTCCCCTGGCTAGTAAGGTAACAACATGGATGAAATTGGAATAATCCAGTGTGCCCCGACAGCCACGTGCGCTTTTATTGTAAACTCAAAGTGCTGTGGACAAGCCTGATGTTTGGAAACAACTTCACATGTATCCGCCAAACCTTACCGGAACGATAAGAACGAACGTTTTTTTTTTTTTTTTTGTTTCCGAACCGGTTCAGAGCGAAAAATTTGGTGCTGGAACGATTGCTTGAACGAAAACGTTAAATATAGATCTACCCAAACCGCTTTTGAACCGTTCCTGAAAAATAATTTAGTTTTCATGTGAAGTGAGTGGTGGAACTGTGTGGAGGTCCCCTACTCCCCTTGCCTGACATTCTGTCTAAATTATTGTTGGAGGCCGGGGTCCACCAGCCGGCCCTCAGATGGTGGCACCCAGAGCCCCTGGCCTGCCCACAAGCACTGGTGGGGAGCCCTCAGTGCGCTCCTCCAGCAGCGAGAGGCCTGCGGAGGGGTCTTTAACCCAGGCCCCTCCACAGGCCTCCCCAAGATCAACGGCTGATCGTGCTCAAGAAAAAAGAGAAACGAAGCGTCAGAAAACGTCCAATGGTTCCAACCGTGGAGGTAGATAAACAGGGAGAGAGTTATGCCAAGGTGAAAGAAAAGTAGGCCACATTATAAGAAATAATGTTGATTAGTGATATTGGTTAGTAAAAGTAACAGTATAATTTTGTGTAATCTAACATGAAGTGATGTTATAACTCATTTGTTTATGTTGATATTATAATCTCATGTGATTAAGTTTGTTGTGCATGCTAGTATCAGTAGAAATAGGTGCATGGTGTTACATTTGAGGGAAAGAGGAGAGAACAGAGTGCTATGGTCTCCAAGATACTGAGGCATGCTTATCTTAGTGCGTTTACTTTAGTTTAAACTGGTGTTCTTTGTTTGCGCTCTGGCCTTGGAGAGAAGCTGCACCTGGGGTTTCTCGCTGACCACTGCGTGAGAAAGAGCCATTAAAGCGCACAAAACTGAGTAGCTATCTCTGTGAGAAGTTTACCTCCCTTCATACATGCTGGCTATATGTTGTCCCAAGCATTGATAACGAAGCAGAAAGATGTCAGGTTGTTTAGATAAGCGGGGTTTTTCCTGCGATGGACGAGCACTCCCTAGTCGGGCGGTAGATGCCCAAGGACGCGCAAACAAACGCCTTGTCTCGCTCCTAGATACGTGAGAATTTGGACACCTGCATCTCAAATATGGTCAGAAGGGTGGTCCCAAAAAGAACCACCCCATGTGTCTGGCAAATTATGACTGGACAGGAATATTGGTTGAATATTTTGAGTGGACGCAAGCATGAGATGAGGGGAGGCAACCTGCAGAATTTTAGGGTTTAAAAACTCATGTTTAGACCTCAGGAGGACACAAGTCCACGGGTCCTGAAATTGCCAACCGCTACGTGAGGGCTCCATCAAGAAGGAGTCTAGTTAGGGAAAACTTAGACTACTTTTTGGACTTTGTCATTTTCTTTGTTAGCCGCGCTTAGCTCCTGAAAGTATAGTCCGTTTTTGCTGATGTAACTTCTTTATTTTCCCTTTCAAACGTCTCTCGTTTGAAAGGTTCTTTTTGGTGTAAACCGTTTCTAATTAAATCATCATTTAACCTTTTATTTACTCGTCGAACTGAGTTTTTTAAGAGAAGTATTAAATGTGGAAGAAGAGGGTTTTCCATTTGAATTGAAAAAGAGGACATCAGAAGAACGTCTCTGCTGATCAAGATTTTTCAGTTTGTTTTTCGACAACCGCTAGAAACAAGAGGCTTTACCTAGAAAGCAAGAAGTTCTTTTTTGAAAGAAAAGAAGAAAGAAGTTGTTTTCTTTTTGCTTTTTGCAAGAAAAGAAGAAAGAAGTTATTTTCTTTTTGCTTTTTGCAAGAAAAGAAGAAAGAAGTTATTTTCTTTTGCTTTTTGCGAGAAAAGAAGAAAGAAGTTATTCTCTTTTTGCCTTTTGCAAGAAAAGAAGAAAGAAGTTATTTTCTTTTGCTTTTTGCAAGAAAAGAAGAAAGAAGTTATTTTCTTTTTGCCTTTTGCAAGAAAAGAAGAAAGAAGTTGTTTTCTTTTGCTTTTTGCAAGAAAAGAAGAAAGAAGTTGTTTTCTTTTCGTGCAACAGAAGAAAAAAGAAACTTTCTCCTACTGCAGAAGAAAAAAGAAGATTTTCCGGAAGTAGCAGGAAATGAGAAGTCTTTTTTGAAAACAAGAAGCTTATTCCCAGAGAACAAGAAACACCTTACCACTGCCACACGGGCCTGAGTTAGACTGGTGAGATATGATCCAATTTATAGATCATCTTTCTATAGCACCTCTCAGAAAATGACTCAGCGCGGGCCGGAGTTGTTTAAACACATGTAAAGGAAGAGAATTTTAAAAGTACCTGGGTGTCTCCGCCGTCGCGGAATAGGATTGCCCATGCAGGGTTACTTTTCTAATTGTTCTTCATTTAATGTCGTGTTTGCCCTGGTGTGTTTTCCTGAAATACAAGAGTATTTTGCTGTACAATGGGTTCCTATTAGGAGTAACTTTTGTCATTGCAATTAGCGTATGCAATATCCACTTTAACCTGATTTAACCACATTTCTCAAATGAAAATGCTCCACTTGGTCTATAAATATAGAGTATGCTGTGACAGTAGAATCATTCAGGTAGGGGGGTCTTGGGGTCTCGTGTGCGGGTGTTGAACCCAGTTAGACCCATAGTGGCTTATGACATTACTCTACCTTGCTAGAAACCAAAGCGTTTTCTATCTATTTGCTGAGTAAACAGTGTGAAGTGTGTGTTTTAACTTTTAAAATAGCCTGGCGAACGGGTGAGAGACTAGCAACCTCTCACACGGGCTCCCGGGCGGGGCCGAGGTTAACCCACTAGGTGCAAGGGTTTTCAGTAACTCGGTAGGGTGATTAATTATAGATTAATTGATCGCCCGCCTCCCTTTTCAATTATGATTTTGTTCCACTTCATTATTCAGTCTGAGTCAAAGGGAAAATAATGTGTGTTTTTTTGTTTGTTTGTTTGTTTGTTTGTTTGTTTGTTTGTTTGTTTTTTGTTAAAGTAACAATCCAGGGCTGAAGCCTGGCAAGGTGGTTAATAAGTTAAGTTAAGTTAATATTTAGGGACAGTAGCAATTTGAACATGTTACTGACATCAGACACACTGCATTGTATCATTAACACAGTGTTAGTGAGTCAGAACAGGCTGTTTAAAAGACAGCTGACAAGGTCCCTTCTCTGGTGTAATGATAATGATGCCTAAATGGCATGCATGTCACGTTAAACTGGCAACCTGGGGACCCAGCACTTCTTGGACCCTTATAGATCTGTAACTCGGACCAAGGTGCTCTCAAATGGGCCGGAGTGAGCGTTCCATAGTTCAGGGGCGACCCCACAGAATACACGCTTAACCCAGGGCTAGAGGGTGCCACCTTCCTTGAGGTAGGAGGGGGCGTTGCCGCGAGTGCACTAATCTAGTGGTTTTCAACCTTTTTCATACCAGGGCCCACTATTTATTCTGCCTTTTAGCCACGGAGGAGGGCCCTCACAAATGAACCCGTGAGGGTCCATTTGGTATCCTTTCAGGACCCACTGGTTGAAAACCACTGTACTAATATCTTAAAGCGGAGATTTTGTATTCAGTGTGGAAAGAAACGGGGGAGCCAATGGAGTGAGCGAGAGGATGGGTATATGACGCGTTCATCCTCGCGCACACCACATCAGGATCCGAGCAGAATTTGTTTGTTTGTTCAGTGAGAGAACTCACCCCCTGTCTCCGGTCCAGCCTTCAGGAAATTACAGTCAAGACCACTTAAATTGAGACCAAGACAGAGACCTACGGGGTCGAGACCAAAACGAGAACGAGACAATCACAGACATGGTCAAGGCGAGATCAAGACGAGACTGGCACCTATAGACCTGTGCAGTCAGTGACGTCACCGCCCCGGTTCCGGAAGTGTTTTCCACATTCATTTTTCTCATAGACTTTTCGAAAATAATTTGTATGAAGACGATTTATAGGCAAGAGAAAATGTTGGAGGGCAAGAGAAAATGGTATGGGGGCGGCTTCATGAAGCCGGCTTCATGAAGCCGCCCCCATACCATTTTCGGTTACAGGACTTTTATTAGTCAAGTAAAGCATCAATAATAACCTCAGTTGTTGTTGAAATGGCAACAGACACCCCCCCCCCCCCCCCCCCCCCCCCTCTGTGCATCACACTAAAAGCAACCGTTGTTGTTAGATCCGATTGGCTCAGCACAGCAGTTGATGCATGACATAAGAGCACCCGTCACAGGCAAGTGGAGTCCACCAAAGGACAGTAGATGGTCGATGGCCGCGATTTAATCGCTTTTACTCACTCAGTGATTACACGGGCATCGCCTTCCTTGATTGTCAACTCAACCATGATGTGATGTTCGTGCTTCGGAACGACTACAAGTGAAGAGGAAGAATGTCGTATACATTTACACTTCAGCACGTGATCTTTGGTATACAACGGACCAATAGGATTTATCCACCACCGTACTAATGTACTAATTGTTACTAATGTTACGCTGGGCGGCACATCTGAGAGTACCAGCAACAACACGAACATGCGAGCAAAGAGCTGTGACAGTGACAAACGGTGTGTACTGCTTTGAAGTTGAGAATGGTCACATTGATGTGCACATCTTCAACACATTGTCTTTGACCTGGAGGAAGTTGACCCCTGGAAGAGGAGAACGCCACCTTGAGGTTCGCGCCAGGCTCTGGGGCTACACAGCTGTGTTGATAGGAGATACTGTTTACCTTTGGGGAGGTTATGTTTACATAAAGGACTTCACACAAGAAAAATACAACAAACTTCATACATTTGATGTTGATAACCACACATGGTTAACACCACAGGATTCTGGCACCGTTCCAGAGTGGAGATACTACCACTCAGCCTGTGCCTTGAGGAAGGTCATGTATATATATGGCGGATTGAACCAGACTAGATACCGGTTCACTAATGAAATGCACATGTTGGACACCAGCACCATGGTCTGGTCTTTAATTACCACCAAAGGAACTCAACCTCCTCCTTCAATGGGTCACTCTGCCACCATCATTGGGACAAAGATGTTTGTATTCGGGGGCCGGGGCAATGATCAGTACTACAACACCATCAGGGTGTTTGGAAAACACGGAAACCAACCTATGGATGGACACACCTTCTACACTGCTTCTTCCAGAAAAACGCTGGCATCATTCAGCATTTACCTACAATGGAGAGCTGTACATATGTGGTGGGCAGACCTATGAGCAGTACTAAAATGACCTGTGGAGATTCAACCCAGAAACCTTCTCCTGGAAGAAGGTCAAGCCGAAGGGGGAAGACCCGCGTTCAGGGATCTATGATAAGTGCTGTTGCATGGTGGGAGATCAAGTGATCTTCTTTGGAGGATCCAGTGATGACCTGTTCATCTTAGACTTCAGTCCAAGCCTCAAGATGTTATGTAAACTAGCAGTTATTCACTATGGTCTGGATCAGTCTGAACTCCCACACAATATCAGGTAGGAGTTGGCAACCATGTAGCAAAAAAAAAAAAATCACACCCATGCAGGGCTTCGAAACGGTTCAAGAAACGGAAAAGGAAACAAACAGAATTCTAGGGGATTTTTCAAGGAACGGAAACGAAAACGGAAACGGAAACGAAATGGTCTTCAACTGTTCCGAAACGAAACGCTATTCTGAAATCCACAAAACCGGTTAACCGCGTTTTTTTTTTTTTTTTTTTTTTTCGTTCTCAATCAATGATGAATAAAGGTGGTCTTTGTAACACATATCTTGCGTTAAAGTTTTTATAAACACGTAGATCGTGACTGTTATATTTATAAACAAGTAGGCTTCATGCGGCGCACACACTGTGTTCGCTGACCTACGAGCCTCACAAGCGGCGTGCGCCGTGTGCATTTGTTCTGAGAGAATCAATGTTAAATTACTGTCACTGTGTACCTTTTGCATTATTATATAAATTATAATCCATCTTGCGTCTCGGGGAAGAGTGTCCGTGATGATCGTCTTCTTTCTTCTTTTTTTGGTCCCGATTGCAATGAATGCACTTCAGGGCTGGCTATATATAAGCATGTTCACGGGGGAGAATGCCCAGGCCTGCCCTGAACTAACTGAAGGCGATAGAAAGCGAAAGCGAAAAAGTTTGAACGCGCACCCCGCTCCAAAGACTCAAGCTTCTAGCAGATATTCTGTATAGCACGAGTGGATTAATGTAGGCCTACCTGCTCCTCGACAATATAGACGGCACATTTAATGACCAAATAGCTCTCTGTGGTGAGTCCAACTCCATATAGACATGCATGCATGTACGCGGTGTGCCGGGATGCAGACAGACGTAGACAGCGTATGCAATGGCCTTACTGACATCCATAAAATAAAACCTAAAATAGGCCTAAATACATACAAAGATGGTTATTTGACCACCAAAGTTTAGTGGAAGCTCAGTGGCTGCTGCAGTCAGCTCCCCTGGCTAGTAGGGTAACAACTGCTGTGGACAAGCCTGATGTTTGGAAACAACTTCACATGTATCCGCCAAACCTTACCGGAACGATAAGAACGAACACTATTTTTTTTGTTCCGAACCGGTTCAGAGCGAAAAATTTGGTGCTGGAACGATTGCTTGAACGAAAACGTTAAATATAGATCTACCCAAACCGCTTTTGAACCGTTCCTGAAAAATAATTTAGTTTTCATGTGAAGTGAGTGGTGGAACTGTGTGGAGGTCGCCTACTCCCCTTGCCTGACATTCTGTCTAAATTATGATTTTGTTCCACTTCATTATTCAGTCTGAGTCAAAGGGAAAATAATGTGTTTTTTTTTTTTGTTTGTTTGTTTGTTTGTTTGTTTGTTTAAGTGACAATCCAGGGCTGAAGCCTGGCAAGGTGGTTGCCTATAGGACCCACAAGAACATAATAGGCTATGGTTAATAGGTTAAGTTAATATTTAGGGACAGTAGCAATTTGAACATGTTACTGACATCAGACACACTGCATTGTATCATTAACACAGTGTTAGTGAGTCAGAACAGGCTGTTTAAAAGACAGCTGACAAGGTCCCTTCTCTGGTGTAATGATAATGATGCCTAAAATGGCAATGGCATGCATGTCACGTTAAACTGGCAACCTGGGGACCCAGCACTTGGACCAGGGGTCAGCAACCTGCGGCTCAGGAGCCGCATGCGGCTCCAGAACACAGCCCTAGTGGCTCAGTAGCATTATTACATACACACACTGGGGTGATCCGCACCAAAATAATATAAACATGTCAGTCACCCAAAACGCGATGCGCTGTCTGACAGTTGCCAGTTAAAGTAGCACTTGGCCATGTCAAAAAAGCCCAGCAGTTATCAGAGGTGGAGCTTTCAATCTGAACCACCCATTTTCAAACGTTTACTCAGTTTACTATGTCATTATTATACCTTAGAGATGTTGTGTGGCAGATGGTCGACGTGATGAGCTGAGAGGACGGCACGCTCTCGGCTCCTCCGCTCCCGGTACACATTATCCGTTTTTTTTCGGTTATGTGATTATATGAGTTAGTTCTGTTTAAGCTGATACAAATCATAAACAAGACAACTGATGCCTAAAGGCAAGCTGAAAACCACGACCCCAGGAAAAACAAGGTTAACACGAGCTGAAGTGCGGCGTCAGGCAACCACGCCAAACAATCCTCAGACAATGGCTTCTCCAAGCTCAAGTTCATCTACAGCCACACCGCCGCTCGACAATGCCGCCCTGATTCAGGGCATTTCTACACAAGTCGCCGCGGTGCTAGAAGCTAAACTTGACAAGTTCTCACAGACTTTAGACAATATTACGTCCAGACTGGAGAAAAATGATCAACGTCTAGACGAAGCAGAATCCCGTATATTGACGGCCGAGGAGACCCTGGCTGAAATGAAAGCGGCCTTACTCCGTGCAGAAAAAACAATTGCCTCGTTGGTCGAGAAAACAGAGCAACAAGAGAGCTACAGCCGGCGCGGCAACATAAGGGTCACCGGCCTTAAAAGTGGGACAGAAGGAAGAGATCCACTCACCTTCTTCGAATCCTGGCTGCCCGCAGTCCTGGGTCTACAATCCAAACACGGTACTATCAAATTGGACCGGGCACATCGCTCATACAGCTCGACGACAGACAAACCGCGGCCCGTTGTAATAAAACTGCACAACTACACCGACAAAGCGAGGATTCTGTCCGCGTTCAAAGCGCAACAGCCCATGTCGCATGATGGAGAGAACTTTGTCATTCGGGCCGATATTCCTGCCAGTGTCACCAAGCAGAGGCGTTGTTTCAACGAGGTCTGCACTCAGCTGATTAAAAAGAAGATTGAATTCCGCATGATCTACCCCGCGACCCTCGCCTTCAAACACAACGGCACCAGCTACAAATTCGGCAACGCAGAGGAGGCTCAAGCCCTAATCAACAACTGGGTGGACGCCGAGGGAGCTGGCGGCCCGGAGTGAGCTAAACTCGGCGTGGGAAGAGACTCACGGCCCATTTTGGGTTTGGTGTAGGTCCCACGTACACAGCTTCGGAGGAAGAAGGCGAGGATCATTCACTATGCTGTACAGGTCTGTGGCTTCACTGGTCATATCTAAAAACTGAAACACTGCAAGCACAGTCAGTGCATAACCTGTGACTTTCACATGTGTAACTTTATTTGTTCCCGAACTGTACTGACTGTATCGATAGGGGAAGGTGTGGGTTAGGGAGGAGGGATGGGGTGAAGGGAAAGGGGGAATCAAAAAGAATTAAAAAAAAAAAAAAAAAAAAAAAGGTGTAACTAGGGCTGTTAATTTACTGTGTGTGGGTGTACGATTTGGTGTATTGTGGGGACCTCTGGCAGCACACTCACCTTACGGGGTCCTCAACTTTTATGGGGACCAAATACGAAGCACCCACGATGTTTGCCAGTTAAGTTGACAGTGGGTGAGTGTGCATGCATTTAGGGGGCTCAGGCACAAGGGTGATCACGAAGATGAGCAAGCGCATATGTGAGTGAGCCCCAGCAGCTCTTTATTTATGTTACTATTATCACTACTATTTCTTTTTATCACCACCATCAATATTAACATTACTATTTCATTTATTTATTCATTTCAACTCTTATGGTCCCTTATTTTCGTATTCTGTACCCCTAAATAAGCTATTTCATCTGACTAGCTGCAAGTTTACTCGATTGCTGTCTGGCAATTATCATATCATATAAATTATTATCATCATTACTTATTCTTACGTATTATCAACCTCCTCTATATATGTATATTTCTTTGTACTGCCTATTAGTCTTACAGGGGTGCGTTACTAATTAAGTCAAACCTGTTTTTCTTTTTCTTTTATCGTTTTCTCGTTTTTTATTTTGCTCTCTTTTTTTTTACCCCTGTTGAATATTCCAGACGTATTATTATCCATTGTCCCCCCCCCCGCCCCCAACATTTTCTCCTAGTAGTTGCCAGACTACGGCACTAAAGAGATTAATCACGTTGCCTTGTTGAGTTAAAAAAAAAAAAAAAAAAAAAAAAAAAAAAGGAATAAAAAATAAATTAATAATTAAACAATTATAGAAATATAATCACTTAACCTGAATAATATTGTACTGTTGGTGGTATTCTTATCTCGACTACTACTAAGCGTAGGTTAATTTATGTTAACAAACGGAACCCACTGTAGTTGTCATTGTTTTACACCAAGTTCCTTGTCCCACTTCGGTGAGGCAAGAAATCCAACAGTACTCACCCAATATTCGGGGGCGGGGACTGGGTTCACAAAGTCATTGTCACTTAGTTGGTGCACATGACCTGCAGTCTCGGGCATTTGGGGTCCAAGACATTAGGTCTTTGGGAGCAGGGAGGAGAGGGTGGGGGGTTGGGGGGGTTAATGTTTGCACTATGTGTCTCATATGTCTTACGTGTTTGTGTGGGGGGGTGGGGCGGGCGGGGTCCCGGGGGAATTAGTTCTTGTTTCTTTTTGTTTACATTTGGATGGTGTATTTCACTTATTGCGTTCTTAACATGCTTAACTTATCTTATTACTGTAATTTTGTGCCTTTGGAGGGGGGGGGAGTTGTACCTATACATTAACAATAAAAATAATAAATGTCACATACTGTAGCACAGCCAATCGGGGGGGCAGGGTTCCCTGTTAGAATGGTTACATGGAATGTGCGAGGACTAGGGGGGCAGGTCAAACGCTCAAAGGTTCTCTCTCATTTAAAAAGTTTATCCACCGATATCGCCTTCCTACAGGAGACACACCTCCGTACCGAGGACCACACCAGGCTTCGTAAGCCCTGGGTCGGCCAAATATTTCATTCCAATTTCAATAGCAGATCTAGAGGCACCGCTATTTTAATTCATAAACGTTTAAGATTTACCCCAGATCAAATTTTGTCAGACCCTAGCGGCCGCCATATTATAGTTTCAGGCATTCTCCATCAAACACCTGTTGTGCTAGCTAATGTATACGCACCTAACTGTGATAGTCCAAGATTCATTTCAACATTAATATCTCGTTTCCCACAGCTCGATTCCCACCAATTGATTTTAGGTGGGGACTTCAATTGCGTGACTAACCAACTCATGGACCGTTCACTTCCCAGTTCTATCACTCCTTCCGCTATGGCTAGGACCTTATCTGATTTGATGTCCCATCTGGGTTGTATCGACCCCTGGCGTTTTCTACACCCCACAACCAAAGCTTTCTCTTATTTCTCTGCTGTTCACAAGGTTTTTTCTCGTATTGATCTGTTTTACATTGATAAGACTCTCCTTCCTTTAGTTCAGTCCTCAGAATATTCAGCTATAGTAATCTCCGACCATGCCCCGCATATTTTAGATCTCAATCTACCTTCATCCACACGTAAATATCAGGGGGGCTGGAAATTTAACTCTGAGCTGTTAGCCTGTACACAGTTTTGTGAATATATTTCAAAGGAAATAGATTATTTTCTACAAACAAATAGAAGTGAATTGGTCTCTCCTTCTCTCCTATGGGAAACATTCAAGGCCTTCATTCGGGGTCGCATTATTTCATTTAATGCACACCGGTCAAAAAATAAGAAAAAAAGACAGGAACAACTAGTGGAAGCTATTCTGGACATAGATAGACAGCAGGCCATATCATTAAATTCCGAAAGAGCAGCTACACGTCTGAAACTTCAAACAGAATTTGACTTACTATCCACTGGCCATGCAGAGCGCCAACTTCAACAGGCCAGAGCCACTTATTATGAACACGGGGATAGAGCAAGCCGCCTTCTGGCTTCTCAACTTAAGCACCAACAAGCTTCCCACTTAATATCACAAATCTACGATTCCTCTCAGACTCTAACCACTGACCCAGGCAAAATTAACTTCGAATTTTTATCTTTCTACTCTAAACTTTACAAATCAGAGCCCCCCACAGATGCTACGGCTATGGAAACATTTTTAGACAACCTAGACATACCGACTGTGAACGCAGCCACAGCCGCTCGTCTAGACACTCCCCTGTCCATAGAGGAAATTTGTTCATGCATTTCCAAGTTGCAGAGCAAGAAATCTCCTGGGCCAGATGGATTTTCTACCTGTTTCTATAAAAAGTTTGCTACACAATTGGCTCCATTACTTTTAGAGGTTTTCAACCACTCTCTGGACCAAGGTGCTCTGCCACCAACCCTTAACCAGGCTTTAATTTCCCTTATTGTAAAAAAAGACAAAGATCCGAGATTATGCAGCAGTTACAGACCCGTCAGTCTGCTTAATACTGACGTAAAAATATTAGCCAAGGTACTAGCAAATCGACTTGACGCATGTCTCCCTAACATAATTTCTCGGGACCAATCAGGCTTTGTGACAGGTCGCTATTTATCCTCCAGTGTTCGTAGGCTCCTGAATGTTGTTCTATCCCCTTCTACCTCCCAGAAACCAGAGATGATAATATCGTTGGATGCGGAGAAAGCTTTCGACCGTGTTGAGCTACCATATCTATTTAGGGTCCTACAGAAATTCGGTTTCGGATCAAAGTTCATATCTTGGATTCGTCTCTTATATTCTGCCCCTGTAGCATGTGTCAAAACAAACTCAGACATTTCCCCAGCCTTTCCTCTTACACGCGGCACACGACAGGGCTGTCCCTTATCACCTCTTCTTTTCGCACTAGCGATAGAGCCTCTATCGATTGCCCTAAATAAGTCCACTTTGTTCTCAGGTCTTAGGAGAGGAGGAATCGAGCATAAAGTGGCATTGTATGCGGATGATTTACTTTTATTTGTCCAAGAACCTACTAAATGTGCTAAGACTATTGTTAATTTCCTGAACAACTTTGGAGCCTTTTCAGGCTACAAGTTGAACATTGCTAAAAGTATATGCTTTCCCGTAAACGAATTGGCCAAATCTATCCCCCCTGGCATGCTGCCTTTTAATTTTTCTCCATACAGTTTTAAATACCTAGGCATAACAGTATGCCACTCTCTCAGTTCACTCCACAAGGAGAATTATTTAACATTAATAGAAAAGACCAAACTTGATCTCCAAAGGTGGAACAAACTTCCCCTCTCATTAGTGGGCCGCATTGAGTCTGTCAAAATGAACATTCTGCCGCGTTTTTTGTTTCTATTTCAAACCCTCCCTCTTTTCCTGCCTAAATCTTTCTTCAATTCACTCGATAAAATCATATCTTCGTTTATATGGGCTAACAAGACCCCGAGAATCACAGGTGCTATACTTCAAAGGCCAAAACTCGAAGGTGGACTGGCCTCACCTAATATGTTATTCTATTATTGGGCATCCAACATTTTAATGATGAAAAAATGGTGTCACTCAGATGAGATCTGGTGCAATATGGAGGCCAAGTCCTGTGCGTCTTCTTTGCCAGCATTACTTTTCTCCCCTTTATCTACACGCTACTCACATTATACGAACAATCCCGTAGTTCTCTCGTCACTGAAAGTCTGGAGGCAATTTCGTCAACACTTTAATTTAGACCCCCCATCAGTTCTGATGCCTATTTGCAATAACCATTTATTCATATCTTCCTCCTTAGACTCAACCTTCGCTAAATGGAAGGAGAAGGGACTTGTTTGCTTCCGGGATTTATATATTGATGGCGTATTCGGCTCTCTCGGAGACCTCACTACTAAAGTGAACAGCCAGAATATTAGTTTTCTTAGATTTTTTCAACTTCGCAACTTTGCTCGCACCCACTTTAAACTCTTTCCAAACATTCCGCAGGAATCTCTATTAGAGACTATAATGTCCACATCAGACTCTATGAATAATATCTCATCAATTTACAATACTCTCGTTTCCACCAGAACAACCTCATTACTTGGGCTGAGAGGCCTTTGGGAAGACGAACTTGGGATGGAGCTGGGGGATGAATATTGGGCTAACGTGCTCTCGAGAATCAATAAGTCTTGTGTATGTGCACGTATGTGCCTCATGCAATTAAAAGTTGTCCATAGAACCCATTACACGAAAGCCAAGCTTAGCAGACTATTCACAGAAATAAACGACTCATGCAACAGGTGCCTTCTCTCTCCGGCAAACCACACCCATACTTTTTATTCCTGTGCAAAGCTCACCCCCTTTTGGAAATCTTTCTTTGATACAATCAGCCTTGTCTTTGGTTTTCCTGTACCCCCCTGCCCCTTAATTGCTATCTTCGGCGTGCCCCCTGTAGGAAGCAGATTAAATAAATTCCAGTCTGATGCAGTCGCATTTGCCTCTCTTATAGCAAGACGGCGAATACTACTTCACTGGAAGAGCCCTAACCCTCCTTGCACATCCTCATGGCTAAAGGACTTATCCTCTTTTATCCATTTAGAGAAAATAAAATATACGGTCAGAGGCTCCCTGGATAACTTTCATAGAACCTGGGATCCTTTTCTGACATATATCAATTCTTTAACTGCAATTTAGGAAGATTCTCAACCAAGATCTATGCACCCCCCCTCACCAAATCTACATAGCGGCGTGAACGCATACATGCGAGCAATCGCGTGGATGCAGCCACGCCCATCGGGTTACTTGCTTCTATCTTTATTTTAGTATTTAGGTGGTGTGTGTGGATGAATGGGCGGGTACATGCGTATATGTATATGTAGGTGTATGTATGCAGGTGTGTATGTATATATACATATATATGTGTGTATATTTTTTTTTTTCTCTTCTCTTCTCTCTTTATTTATTTATTTTCTTTTCTTCTCCTCCTCCTTCTAAAACGTTCTCTCCACTTATTTAAAGATGTATTATGAGTTTTGAACACAGTTATACCTAATACGTTGTTTATTTCCCCCGGGACAAGGGATGGGTGGGGGTGGGTGGGAATTGGGATCTGTCTGTCTTGTTGTTTGTAGATTGTTGTCTGTAGTTACGTGCGTCTTGATGTATTTTAAACTGAAAAGCCCAATAAAATATATAAAAAAAAAAAAAAAAAAAAAAAAAGAGATGTTGTGTGGATTAGAAATGGAGTTCTGTAAAACTCGTTTATTTATTTATTTCTTTTTTAGAAACTCCATTTCTGAAGAAAGGATGTGTTTCACCATGTTAATGATTTTTCTTTGAGGACCTTTTTTTTCTGAGAGTGTGCAAATGGAACCAAATGGATGAAGGGCTGCATTAGGTGAAGGTGGGGGCCAGGGGCGGATCTAGCATGGGCATGGGGGGGGGGTACTCTCCTAAATGCCTTGACTGCCCCACCAAACATGATGGCATGCAAAACAACCAAAGATACAGTAAATGGTGCATTTATATAGCGCCTTAATCCAAGGCACTTTATATAGCTTGTGCATCACATTCACCCATTCACACTCACATTCCCATGCGATTGTAGTATTACGCAGAAGCGGGGATCGAACCCGGGACTCCCACTCGCCAGTCCAACGCACAACAAGTCGCGCCAATAGGGCTGAGCCCGATTGGCGGGGCTGTTGTGGCTGGCTCATGGCTGGGTGCTACATTCACCCCCTTGATCTTTTGGAGCGCGTCCTCGCGCTTCACACTTCACACCACGGACCGCCGTACGTGATGTCCCTCCTGTGGACCCACAAGGACGTAGACGGGTATATTGGAGATACCACCCGTACTCCAAATCCTGCCGACTACGCCAGATTGTAGTATTACGCAGAAGCGGGGATCGAACCCGGGACTCCCACTCGCCAGTCCAACGCACAACAAGTCGCGCCAATAGGGCTGAGCCCGATTGGCGGGGCTGTTGCGGCTGGCTCATGGCTGGGTGCTACACAAGGTACCTACTAGCACATCAGGAGCAATTATGGGTTCACTGTCTTGCTCAAGGACACTTCGACAGTAACTCTGCAGGAGCCCAGGATCGAACCGGCAACCTTGTGGTTAGCATCCGGTGACTCTACCCCTGAGCCACTTCCGCCCCAAGATATTTCACTATACTGCTACTAACTAACTACAATCATCTCAGCACTAAACCGCTTGCTGCTTTATTTTTATTTTTAAATACAAGACCTCAACTGTCTTTGAAAACAATTGTGAAAAAGTTTAAAAAGTCAAAGAGACAAAGAGACTAATATTATTCCAGTAATAATTAAAGCAATGCTATTACTTTGTCTAAGGGCTAACGAGTAAAGTAAAGAAGTTACTATTGACCGATACTGCACAAGACGAAAGAAACTAAAGAGAGTTTCCTTAGTGGGAGTGTACAAAATCTTTCTTTAGAAAAAGTGTACAAATTTTCTGACAGTGTACAAACATTTGTACACTGTCAGAAAAAAAATGTTGAAAATGGGTGGAATTCCCCTTTAAAGAGTATAAAATTCAAAGCCCTCTCCTGAATGGAGTCTCTTGGAGAGTCTTACAGCTTCAGCACCCTGGAGAGGGTGAGTTTCAGCACCATGGAGAGCTCTCCTTGGGACAGCTCCCCCTAAAGGATTTCAGCACCATGGAGAGCTCCCCTTGGGACAGCTCCCCCTAAAGGATTTCAGCACCACGGAGAGCTCCCCATGAGGCAGCTCCCCCTAAAGGATTTCAGCACCACGGAGAGCTCTCCTTGGGACGTCTCCCCTAAAGGATTTCAGCACCACGGAGAGCTCTCCTTGGGACAGCTCCCCCTAAGGGATTTCAGCACCACGGAGAGCTCCCCTTGAGACAGCTCCCCTTTCTTTCATCCATCCATCCATTAATTTAATTTTCATCCTAATTTCGTAACCCATTTTTTCACCCAGTGCCAATTCCTAATGTGATCCTGGTCTCTACACACCCTCCGCCAACCTGAGGAGGCAGCGGACTGGCCCCATGCTTCCTTCAATGCATGAGGAGTCCAAGCTGCCTTCTTTTCACCTGACAGAGGGGAGTTTCCCTGGTTGGACGTAGCGCGTGGAAGGAACACGTTATTCCAACCAGTTCCTGTCCCCTCCATCAGGCACCCCGGCTGGCCAGGGGGAGGCAGTCTAGAGTCCAGGATTACAGCATGTTTTTGTGAGGGTATCTACCCTAGGGGACATGGGGAGAACATGCAAACTCCACACAGAAAGGCCCTTTTGCCAACCCCACCTCAGGTATGAGCACTGATGACACGGAGGAGACACGTCGCCAGCAGTAGTAGCATTAGTACACTTGCCCGATCGGGCAAGCAGGTAGCAGTCTTCACTTGCCCCACCATTTTCTTTACTTGCCCCGGGCAAGTGTTAGTGTCAAGCCCTGTGTTACATCCGCCCCTGGCGAGGGCGCACGTGGCACACGCACAAATCTAAATGTCACTTCAGCCCTCTCACGAGCAAAAACACAAGACCGACACACTCACGCAACGCCGGGCTGTGAGCTTGTGGGGTCTGCCGGTTTTTCCACTATAGCTTTTCGAGCGACGCCATTTGCATGACGAAACGGGACAATCATTTATGGCAAGAAATACGTCAACGCGTGAAATATGGAGATAGAAGGTTTCCCCCTGCCCGACCACGGTGATATGCTGGCTCATAAATCACCACTAGATAAGATGCGGAGTCATCCTGGTGGCAGTTTGCGGGGGAATAAATAAGCAGTACTGGCTGAAAAAAAAGAAGAAAACTCATATTTTGTGTTTAAGTAAAAAACAGCCTATCGGTAGAAACGCTCTGTTCCAAGTAAAAGTCAAGTATTCAACGTGCACTTGAGTAAAATGTACTTAATTCGACTTCATCTCTGTCCTCTAAGTGAGTGTACATGCAACATTTCATGCAGATCGCTGCAGATATGTAAAATTGCGTGCTGGCGCTATAACAGGCTGTTGTGGAAAGTGGAAAATTTGGGGCAGAGGTTCATCGTAGGCATCCATGGAGTGTGTGTACAAATTTTGGCAGCGATCGGACTAACTGAACCAGAGATAAACTGTGCACAGACGCTGCCTAAGGGTGGCGCTAAAACAACGTTGTGGGTTGTGGAAAATGGGGGGGAAAATGGGGCAGAGGTTCATTATCAGCACCCAGGGAGTGTGTGAGCAAAACATACGCTCTCCACCAGGCCGAAGGCACATTATGACTACAAAACACGCAACACTATTTCATTAGAACATGTTTTGACATCATATATCATGTTTCGCTTCATCACAAGCTAAGTGGCAAATTCATTTGTGATCTCTTTTTTTAGTTTTCCTCTTTTTACTTTGATTATACTTCAACATATTCTCTAAGTCAGACATATTCAACATCTTTTTTTTCGTGTCATTGTGCCCGGCAGTTCTAGAGAAATAGCGAGGCGGCGCTTTGAAGTTCTAAGACCGTAGAAATCTCGTCACTTAGATCAATTCCTTATTTTAATACAGTTTTGGGAGCCATTTACATCAACATTATTCTCTAAGTAAGACACATTCATCATCTTTGTTTCATGGTTGCCCGGCATTTCTAGAGAAATAACGAGACAGCGCTTTGAACTCCTTCAGCACCGTCGAGACTACAACATCCCGTCACAATTTCTTTCTTTGAATGCTTCCAAGGCGTCATTGGTGGTTCATCTTATATCTAGCTGTGACCCTTTCTGACTGCATTCTATGTGTATAAAGTAAGGCACACATAAGTTCGGAAACCAAATTTTGGGACATATTTTCCCAACCTAACAATTCATGGGTCCAGGGGCGGATTGGCACATATTTTCCCACCGGGACAATTTTGCCTTTGCCAGGCCACCCTGGGGGGGAGCAGCTGGTTAACTAGATGTAACTCTTTGAGAGCGCAAAAATGAAACCAAATGGACCCTTGCGGGTCCATTTGGTTTCATTTTTACACCCTCAAGAGTTAAAATATTCATCATGTGAATTAGCCCAACTTAATTTACACAACTAGAGAATGTAGAAGATTAATGGTCATTTTGATCTGTATGTTCCAGGCGAGCATCTAGCACATTCTAGTGCATTTTGGAAGTGCCACTAGTGCATTTTGGATCATGGCAGTTGGAACATGGCAAAAAAAATAAAAAAATAATAAAAATGTCCAGGCCACTATTTGGCACAGGCCACCGGGAAAACTCCCTGTACTCCAGATGGCCAATCCGCCCCTGCATGGGTCTCATCTGTACTATAGTCGTCCACCAGCCATGATTAGGACCTCAAAGGTGATTCAATGTCTGATTAGGCTTTCAATTGGCCTGGTTAGTGTAATCATACATTTAAGCCAATCAGACATTGAATCCCCTGTGAGGTGAAGTGAGGACTACAGATGAGACATTTGTTATTGTATATTATTGTTTTAATTGTTGATTAGTCACCATTACAACAAGGTATGGCTTGCAGAGATCAGAGATTTGTAACCCATGTTTGGGGTGGGGTCTAGCCACTGTGCAATACCAATCCAAATACTTTAAAGATAGAGTGCCATGATTTTTTTTCTACCCTAAAACATGATCATCAGGTATTAATGTTATGTGATGTGAAAGGTAAGATTTTTCCCAAAAAGTGTACAGTGTTTGTTAAACTGTCGTTTTTTATGATTCCACCAAGCCAGTTCATTAAGTATGCCTGGTTTGCCTGGTGGGTGGTGATGGGTGGAGATCCACCTGAACTGAAGCCACGCCCACAGCTTTAGTTGCATGATAAAGGGGGAGGAGTTAGGGGAGGGGCTGAGCATGTGATGTCACCGTATTGAAGTTTTTTTTCATTGGCACATTTGTCTGGAAAGGTTCAGCCCCCAGGAAGAAACCCTAAATACAAAGGGAAGACATCATTGCACATAAAAAACACACCAAGGGATCTATTTACATACTGTCACCTCTTAAACATGTACAAAATTGGAAAAAATACAAAAATAACGGCACCCCCTCTTTAAATACTGATAGCGCCCCTGTCTGAAAGGCCCCTTAGAGTGAATGACCGTGAGTGAGGACAACGCATATGAAGTTGTGTTTAAAAAAAATGCAGAAGTCGTCCTAGAGGCCGTCAGTCGTCAGTATGGTTCTTCCGTCGCCGACAGTGAGATCAAACAAGAGTAGAGAGAGAGAGTGATCGAGA
The DNA here is from genome assembly GCA_039105355.1 of Benthosema pterotum. Taxonomy (NCBI): domain Eukaryota; kingdom Metazoa; phylum Chordata; class Actinopteri; order Myctophiformes; family Myctophidae; genus Benthosema; species Benthosema pterotum. The sequence continues at coordinate 46,031,191 of CM076980.1, read as the reverse complement.
GACTATTAGCAGTCTTTGCTGACGTCCAAGGCCCCAGAGGAAAGCTGGGAAACCTACACTAGTGTCTCATAAATCACTGCTAAAGATGCAGAGTGCTATTCTGGTGGCATTCCAGATCGGACGGACAAAAAACCTTCCTGATGTATCCGTCCGGTGGGAGAGCTGCATGCAGGGGCGGATTGGCCATCTGGAGTACAGGGATTTTTCCCGGTGGCCTGCGCCACCTACTGGCCTGGACAGTTTTTTATTTTATTATTTTTTTAAAGTCCAGGGCAGGCCACTAGGGCACCAGGCCCAGGCCAGGCAAACTAGTGTTTCTATCCTTCAAAAAAGAAAAGGTGTCCTACACCAGAGCCTTCCAGTAGGAGAGTTGCCATATTCCCGTTCACTCCTGTGCACCAGGGCGCTGGCGCTGCTGGAGGCAGTGTTGCCAACTGCCAAGATCCAAAATGCACTAGTGGCACTTCCAAAATGCACTAGAATGTGCTAGATGCTCGCCTGGAACATACAGATCAAAATGACCATTAATCTTCTACATTCTCTAGTTGTGTAGACTAAGTTGGACTAATTCACATGATGAATATTATAACTCTTGAGGGTGTAAAAATGAAACCAAATGGACCCGCAAGGGTCCATTTGGTTTCATTTTTACGCTCTCAAAGAGTTACATCTGGTTAACCAGCTGCCCCCCAGGGTGGCCTGGCAAAGGCAAAACTGTCCCGGTGGGAAAATATGTGCCAATCCGCCCCTGGCTGCATGGCTGCGACCCTCGTGAGCCTCTTTGAAATGCATTCCTTTGATTTAATTTTTTTCATACCAGGGACCACACCTATACTATTTTAGCCACGGAGGACCACCACCACCGATGTTGAGTTTAGTTTCTCGGACCTAAAACTAAGGATTTTCAAGTTTGTTGTCCTTATTTTAGGAGAAATAACTGGCAAAAAGTCGGTCAAAACAATAATTCTTCTACATGTTCTCATTGTGTATATTATTGAAAATGATGTAATTCAGGTGTTTAAATAATAAATAGTCTTTAACTCTTGGGAGTACCAGGCTGGATTTTGAAAACAGTCAAACATACCGATGACCTATTGACCATTAATCTTCTGCATTCTCTAGTTGTGTAGACCTGAGCTAATTCTGATGGTGAATCTTTTTAACTCTTGAGAGCGTAAACATGAAACCAAAGAGTTACATCTGGTTAACAAACTTTTCAACATTTTAGCTGGGGACCACTATGGAACACTCTCAGGGACCACTGGTGGTCGTTGAAACCCCCCGTTTTAGTAAAACCAGCCTATCGGTTCTCGTCGAAATGCCCTGTTCCAAGTAAAAGTCCGCTTCTTCCGGACTGTCTAAAACTAACAAAAGAATTTTCAAGCTGGTGTCCTCATTTTAGGAGAGAACAAACTGGCAAAACATTGGTCAAAAACAACAATTCTTCTACATTTTCTAATTGTGTAGATTATTGAAAATTAAGTAATTCGGGAGTTTAAGAATGATAACCCTAACCCGTAAGGGTCCATTTGGTATCATTTTCCGATCTCAAGAGTTACACATCTAAGCCCAGGCGGTTATAGATCAACCGCCTGCTAAGCCAGCCTGACGGCGTGCCCCGGGTTCGATTAGGTTACCAACTGTTCCATCATTTAGCTGGGGACCACCTGAAAACCAATCGGGGACCACTGGTTGAAAACCACTGGGGTACATGCTGGGCGCCGGTGGCCATTGGGTATACTGACTGGTGGACTTTATGAACAAAGTGCAGGGGCGGATTGGCACATATTTTCCCACCGGGACTCTTTGAGAGCGTAAAAATGAAACCAAATGGACCCGCAAGGGTCCATTTGGTTTCATTTTTACACCCTCAAGAGTTAAAATATTCATCATGTGAATTAGCCCAACTTAGTCTACACAACTAGAGAATGTAGAAGATTAATGGTCATTTTGATCTGTATGTTCCAGGCGAGCATCTAGCACATTCTAGTGCATTTTGGAAGTGCCACTAGTGCATTTTGGATCTTGGCAGTTGGCAACACTGCCTTGATGACATCATTATGGGGCTAAAATCAACAAGCTGTTCCTGAGAGCAATTTACATTAAAGCTCCTCTATATGATATGAAAGACTGATTGTTCAAACTAGATAATCGTTTTGGATAGAAAACGCATATGGGAGCACCAAACACACACACACACACACACAAAGAATAGAAAAACATGTTATTTCCCCTTTCAACACGCATAAAAGTTGATAATCTCTTGCCCTGGGTGTCTGTTTCCCTGTGATTACTCATGTAACATTTTGTTTGATTTGTCTTTCACCATTAAATGTTATGATTCATTATTATTTGTTCATCTTGTTGTACTATTAGTCTATTACCGATGTGTTCACACAGTCTCTGGGGAGCGTGTCCAACAGACAATTTACTGTGTGTTATACTGTGAGAAAATGACTAATTAATCCTTTGATTCTTGATATCTCCCAATCCCTTCAACATTGTTCAGGCCAAAGACCCCTTAGCTGTAAGATGCAAGGCACTCTATTTTTTATCGCACGATTTTGTAACCCATATTTTCACCCAGTTCCAATTCCTTAATGTGTCTACACACAGGAACACGTTATTCCAACCAGTTTCTGTCCCCTCCATCAGGCGCCCCGGCTGGCCAGAGGGAGGCAGTTTAGAGACCAGGATTACTGCATGTTTTTGTGAGGTTATCTACCCTAGGGGACACGGGGAGAACATGTGAGGGTATCTACCCTAGGGGACACAGGGAGAACATGTGAGGGTATCTACTCTAGGGGACACGGGGAGAACATGTGAGGGTATCTACCCTAGGGGACACATGGAGAACATGTGAGGGTATCTACCCTAGGGGACACATGGAGAACATGTGAGGGTATCTACCCTAGGGGACACGGGGAGAATATGTGAGGGTATCTACCCTAGGGGACACATGGAGAACATGTGAGGGTATCTACCCAAGGGACACATGGAGAACATGTGAGGGTATCTACCCAAGGGGACACGGTGGAGAACATGTGATGGTATCTACCTTAGGGGGCACAGGGAGAACATGTGAGGTAGGGGACACGGGGGAGAACATGTGAGGGTATCTACCCTACCCTAGGGGACACATGGAGAACATGTGAGGGTATCTACCCTAGGGGACACAGTGGAGAACATGTGAGGGTATCTACCCTAGGGGACACGGGGAGAACATGTGAGGGTATCTACCCTAGGGGACACAGGGAGAACATGTGAGGGTATCTACCCTAGGGGACACGGGGAGAACATGTGAGGGTATCTACCCTACCCTAGGGGACACATGGAGAACATGTGAGGGTATCTAGCCTAGGGGACACATGCTGGGGACACATGGAGAACCTGTGAGGGTATCTACCCTAGGGGACACATGGAGAACATGTGAGGGTATCTACCCTAGGGGACACGGTGGAGAACATGTGAGGGTATCTACCCTAGGGGACACAGGGAGAACATGTGAGGGTATCTACCCTATAGGGGACACGGGGAGAATATGTGAGGGTATCTACCACAGGGGACACGGTGGAGAACATGCAAACTCCACACAGAAAGGCCCTTTCACCAACCCCGCCTTGCGTATGGGCAGTGATGACGCGGAGGAGACACGCCGCCAGCACCCACATCTAGGAATCAAACTCCATTGTATGACATAGTTTTGCAGGTTAAACATGTTCATAGATTGCACATCAAGACTTGACCGTATGAAAGTCCTGTCATCAGCAGGGATGGGTGTAACTACTAACCTAGTAATGTATAATATAACGACATTATGTCCTACAAAACAGTAACACTATTACAGTTACTTCTATTACTAGTTCCATTTGTCATGCTGCTGCCTTCAACAGTATTGCATTTGTGAAAGGAGATGAGCTATAGTGCCACTTCACTTTGACCTAAAACAGTGTGATGAACAACAACCTGTTATTATTACAGTCAGACGTACAAAGGCATTTAGGGCAGGGGTTTTCAACCTTTTTTCATCCCAGGGCCCACCATTTATTCAGCATTTGAGCCCCAGAGACCACCATTTGAGGTCAAACTTTTTAACCCCACCACAGACCCCAAAACTAAAGATTTCTTTTGCTTCTGTCCATGACCATTATTCTTCTAATGGTCATGGACATCATGTGGACTATTTCACATGATGAATATTTTAACTCTTGATCTTGGTCCACCTGGAACCCTCTCAGGGACCACTGGTGGTCCCCGGACCACCTGTTGAAAAGCCCTCATCTGGGGGCCCTATTTTGATTGTCTTAAGTACCAGGTTTTATGTACTTAAGTCAAAACTTTGAGGTGTTTTTTGTTAAGGCAAAGCTGTTTGGCTGTTGTGAGTGGCCACACAGCTGAGCCACACCTCAAAGTTTTGAGTTAAGTCATAAGACCTGGTACTTATAAGAGGATTAAAATAGGTACCCTAGTGTCACAGCTGCAACATTGAAACATGAAGAGAGATCTTGTATGTGTCCTCCTTAGGATTGTAAAGATTTGTAAAGTGAGCGACTGTTCTTCTGAATGAAATTATTGTTGTTTTGTAATAAGTAATAAGAAATTAACCCTCGACCATTGTGGAAACGTTTGACTGCTATGCGAAACGGTCGTGGCTGTTATGCAAAAAACGTCGCTATTGTTATGCCAAACGGCGTTGCGGTGGGGGATTGCTGTCGCCCCTCCTGGAAGCCTTCATCGGCTGCTGGCACAGGATACAGATTTGGTCAAAATTCCATTTATGAATTAACAAAGGTATCTAGTGCCACTAACCAAAATGAAGGCGGAGGGTAATATTAACGAAGGTAACTAACCAAAATGAAGGCGGAGGGTAATATTAATAATAATAATAATAATCAAGCGCTTCTTCCATTACTGGCGTGACTTCCCTGCCAACACAGAGAGTCAATAAAGATTTGGGCACTATTCAAACACGCTTTTAGATAATAGATATTGGCTTTCTTTCTCTCTCTCTCTCTCTCTCTCTCTCTCTCTCTCTCTCTCTCTCTCTCTCTCTCTCTCTCTCTCTCTCTCTCTCTCTCTCTCTCTCTCTCTCTCTCTCTCTCTCTCTCGTTTTGGAGACGATTGGCTTGGAGACGAGTCAATGAAAATAATTCATAGATAGAACTTTTAACTAATCAAACTGTATATCAGAAAGGCAGGAGAAGCCACTGAGCCAGATATCAGAGTCATCACTTTTCCCCACTATAGCTATATAGTCACAACAGGGAGGAAAACTTTTACCAAAATGAGGACACAGCATCTACTCCACAAAGCACAATGTAAATCAACACAACACGGCAACGCAACGATAAGAGGGGGTTAGCGACCACTGGCTAATATAAATGGTGCATTGATCCACCCTCTTCTACCGTTATCAAGCGATAGATGACAACTGCGATCTTATCCACTGATAACAGTCAAATCTGCTTGCGGTTAGGTTTAGGGGTAGGTTTAGAGAAGGGTGTAGCAATGTTTGTAGCAAAACCCTAGCCCCCTCCAACCGTAACCCTAAGCCTAAATCCCCGACGCTCAACCACCTCACAGACCGTAAGTGAGTGTCTGTGAGGTTAGGTTGAGGGTCGGGCATTTAGGATTACGGTTACGGTTGGAGGGGTCTAGGGGTTTTGTGTCTCGGAACAATGGGAGTCTGCAGAGCATGGCCATACTGAGACGACTCACTGATGCTGATGACAACGTGATAACTGCGATCTTATCTACTGATAACGGTAGAATCCGCTGATTTATCCTAGGCTGTGTATCGCATTCACCCATTCACACAAATTCATACACTGATGGCGAAAGAAAACATGCAAGGCGCAACTAGCACACCAGGAGCAAATAGGGGTTTAGTGTCTTGCTCAAGGACCCTTCGGCAGTGACTCTGCAGGAGTCTGCAGGGTTCAAACCGGAAACCTTGCGGTTACCATCCGGTAGGACATTAACCAAACACGTTTTTTGCTAGTTGAATCGAATACTTTGGTAGTCGAATAATTGTTGACTAGTCTATAGTGATATACATATTTGTTTTTTAGCCAATAAAATGTGTGATTCTGGACTTTCCATTGACAAAATACATGCCTATTACACTACTGTAACTCAGTTACATTATGACATGAAAAATTAGCAATCAACCTACAATCACTACCAACACCACAGCACACATTCACAATGCCTGCTGCAGAAAATTGAAAAATATATATCAGAAATTATTATTACCGAATAACGAATAGTGAATTCCTAGTCGAATAGTGTTTTGCTAGTCGAATAATCGACTAGTCGAATATTCAGTCAATGCCCTACCATCCGGTGACTCTACCCCTGAGCCACTGCTGCCCTCAAGTATGAAGAAATAAAATGGAAGAAAAGACCTTTACTGCATCAAAGATAGTCCACACGCTATATATAGAATAAAGAATAAAGAAGAAGACAATATAGTGTCAGGGTAGTGGGTGTCCCACGCAGTACAAATTCTGTATAATTGTTTTGGGCGTCCCCACCTCAAATGTGATTATTTTGGAGGGTCCACTTTAGTGTTACAAAATCTGTGTTTGTAAAAAGATTTGAATCTAACTCCACCTCACCTCCACTCTATTGGCTCCATTATGAAACTGCTGGAGACTGCTGTGCTGTGATTGGATAATTAAAACATCTCATTTCATGGCATGTACATTTTCAAATGAGGGTCCAGGTGTTAAGAAGTGTTGATTTGGGTTTCCTTGACATGCAATAGTTTGGGCAATGTTGCCAACTTGGCGCATTTGTCGCTATATTTAGAGCTTTTTCAGCCCCCCCTATAGCGCCAAAATTAGTGGGAAAAACTCCTGGCGGAAAATCTAGTGCTTTTTGGCTGGTGAGTTGGGGCGAAATTGATTGACAGGCGCCAGAGATAAAACCCTCATTTCTCACCATTTTTCCTCCTATGACAGTGGTTTTCAACCAGTGGTCCCCAGGCTAAATGATGGATAGTTGGTTAACCAGATGTAACTCTTTGAGGGTGTAGAAATGAAACCAAATGGACCCTTACGGGTCTATTTGGTTTCATTTTTACGCTCTCAAGAGTTAAAATATTCATCATGTGAATTAGCCCAAGTCTACACAACTATAGAATGTAGAAGATTAATGGTCATTTAATGGTCATATTCCCTTCTGGGCAAGCATCTAGTGCATTCTAGTGCATTTTGGAAGTGCCACTAGTTTGGGAACCACTGATTTATAGCATCCACGGTCCACACAATCGACCTGCGGTATAGAGGGGCTATACTGTAGCCTATACATTATTGATGGAATATGGAACACATTGGCAAATAGCGAGTCAAATTACGGCGTGTCTTGCTGGTGACAGGCTCACCGCAGTGCCATAGTGTATGTCTGCTCATGCATGTATGCTGATTGTTCATTCAACTGAATAAATATAGACATGGGGGAAGCTACACGTTAGCCTATGCCATACCTGGGCATTATGCGTCCCGGGGGCCGAATGCGGCCCTTTGGCTGACTCTGACCGGCCCGGGGACCACCAGTGGTCCTTGAGAGAGTTCCAGTTAAATATGGAGAGTTGGTTCACCAGATGTAACTCTTTGAGCGCGTAAAAATGAAACCAAATGGACCCTTGCGGGTCCATTTGGTTTCATGTTTACACTCTCAAGAGTTAAAATATTCACCATCTGAGAACAAGTCTACACAATCAGGGAAGATAAGTCATTTTTGATCTATGTTCCTGTTTTGTTCCAGCCTGGTATTGTGAACAAAAACAAAAGAAATCTTTAGTTTTGGGGTCTGTGGGGCTAGAATGTCATCAAATGGTGGTCCGTGGCTGAAATACTGAATAACTAGAGAGAGAGAGGTTGGTCTTACGCTTACTTTTATCTTGAAATTAAATAAATATTGCGCAGACTTTAGGTTAAGCCTTTAGTCTTGGCTTCTCCACAATATTTCATGTATCTCATTTGGCCCCTTGGGAAAAAATAATTGCCCACACCTGGCCTATGCAATAAAGTAGCAATTCTAACTGTCAATTCTGGCCATGTTGTTGAAAATAGCCGATCTGCATGCTCGCAATGTGTCGCGTTTCAGAAGATTTTCAGACATTTTAAAGCTGGAAATGGGACATTCTGCACATGGGTACTTTGACTAGTACATTATATACAACTCATATGTAACTTTATGGTCAAGATAAACATTAGATTGGTTTTATTGTGTTTATGGTTTTCATGAAGTCTCAGGGGCGGATCTATATGGGCATGGGGGGCAATGCCCCCTAATTGACCTGACTGCCCCACCAAACATGTTGGCATGCAAATAAAGAAAGATATTTGAAATTAAAGTGCCTATATTTAAAATGATTTGAAACACTACTAGGCCTACTGCTACTAACTAACTACAGTGGCACCACAACCAACAGCATTTCATCATTGAAAACTCTCTGAGTCAGACCTTTAGCTTTATGCATGCTGCGTGTCTGTTGCAGTTCAGCTGATGTTATTATTGATGCTTTACTTGACTAATTAAAGTCCTGTAACCAAAAATTGTATGGGTGCGGCTTCATCGCCCGTGGTGCGAAGCGACACAGGCGATGAAGCCGCATTTTCTCCCCCCCCCCCCCCCCCCCCCCCCCCCAATTGAGAAATATTTATATCCGCCCCGTGAAGTCTTCTTTTAATTAGACTAGGGCCTTACCCGTTGTGAATATATGAACACCAAATGATGTACCCACTGTGTGGGTAATGTGAATCCTTCATCACATTATGTGATGAAGGATTTGATGAAGGATTGCTTTAATGCACACGCACAGACACGGTGTGTGTGTGTGTGTGTGTGTGTGGGTGTGGGGGGGGGGGGGGGGGGGGGGGGGGTGTGTGTGTGTGTGTGTGTGGGTGTGTTTTGGTATTAGCATTGCCCCTGTGGCCGGAAAGGGAATTGCCAATGTTAAGCGAATGGGGAAATTTAATTCACCAATAAATTCATTATTAATCAACAATTTGTTAATTTGAAAAAAGGGCTTCCTCAGTCTCTTCCTAATGTTATGGTCAATGACTGTGTGAAAAATCATAGTGATCGGTGCAGCCAGTGATGAGTTATGCTCGCTTCAGACATTCAGACATTCAGACAGACATTCAGACAGACAACTCCTTAATTCTTTTATTTAGATGATCTCCCAAAGAATCTTGTCTTTTATAACTTGTGAAAAGTCACGTTGAAATATTAAATATTACCCGAAGTTGCCATGTATTGTACTGTAATATTGTGATGAGAATTATTTCTTTATTTGTTCATTCATATATTTAAAATATTTTACATTACATTTAGTGAGGGTGTAACAAAAATTAAGTGGTCGAGGGTTAAATCAGTGCTTCTCTCACACGTTTTTTTTTTTTTTTTTTTTTTCATGCTCAACATGATTCAGGAAGGAGGATTATTTTTGGAAATGCATTTAGCCCCCTTATCTGGGCATCAGGGGCGGATGTAACATGTCCCATCTGGCGGGGGGGGGGGGGGGGGGGCAAGAGAACATGTTGGAGGGGCAACCTGTTCAGTTACAGGACTTTTATTAGTCAAGTAAAGCATCAACAATAACATCAGTTGTAGTTGAAGTTGCAACAGACACGCAGCATGCATAAAGCTAAACGTCTGACTCAGAGAGTTTTCTGTTTTCAATGATGAAATGCTGTTGGTTTAGTGGTGACACAGCTGTGGTTAGTTAGTAGCAGTTGTAGTGTTTCACATCATTTTAAATATACACACTTTCATTTGAAATATCTCGGGTTGTTTTGCATGCCATCGTGTTTGGAGAGGCAGACTGGGCATTTAGGGGGGCATTGCCCCCATGGCCATGCCTAGATCCGCCCCTGCTGGGCATGCTGAGCAGCAGACTCTGCCAGCCATGGATCCCCAGATGAGCAGATGTGTTATCAGGTCAGGGGCTAGGTACCAATTGGACAGCGGAGAGGTAATGGATACAGGATGGACAAGTGGACTTGGAAGTGATGACACCAAACAAATTAGCAGGTGTAATTGGAGCTGGAACACAATACAGTTAAAGTTGGCACATGGGTACTGTCTGATTGGGCAACAGCCCCTGAAAATGTATTTTATGTTCATCATGTTCAAGTCACAGTGAGTTGAAAAATATGCTTTTTAAAGATAGAGTGCCATGATTTTTTCTACCCTTTTTATACCCTATCAGGTTTTAATGTTATATGAAAAGTAAGATTTTTTTCCCCAAAAAAGTGTACAGTGTTTTTTAAATTGTCATTTTTATGATTCCACCCTACCAGTTCATTAAGTATGCCTGGTTTGCCAGGTGGGTGGTGATGGGTGGAGATCCACCTGAACTGAAGCCACGCCCACAGCTTTAGTTGCATGATAAAGGGGGAGGAGTTAGGGGAGGGGCTGAACACGTGATGTCACTATATTGAAGTTTTTTTCATTGGCACGTTTGACTGGAAAGGTTCAGCCCCCAGGAAGAAACCCTAAATACAAAGGGAAGACGTCATTGCACATAAAAACACACCAAGGGGTCTATTTACATACTGTCACCTCTTGAACATGTACAAAATTGGAAAAAAATACAAAAATCACGGCACGCCCTCTTTAAATATTTTAGACCACATCTGTGGCCATTATATGGCCATACCCAACAATGCATGCCATGTATTTTTTAATAAAAAAAAAGATTACTTCCGGAAACCAAAAACAGTGTGTGATGACCTCAAAAAATCAATAAAAGCCAATAGAAATTAAGCTGACCTGTTTTCATCCCATTTCTGAATCGTCCTGCACAATCACAGGTGCCTTGATTACAGTTAGAAATACTCCTGGTCCTGGGTTCGATTTCCGCTAGGGACGCCGCTGTGGGTGCATACCAGCGCCCTCACCACCTCAGGACGTTGTGGTACTGCAGATAAACTGTCCATAAAGAAATCACAAGGACTGGTTATATGCTCAAACCATAAAAATAAGCTTGAGGGACATACAATATGATATTAACTTGTGTTAAAATAATTTTCCGAATGTCAGTGCTTCTACACGCTAAAGTTGCCACTGTTACCTTTAAGAAAATATTTGCTTGTTTTTTCTGCCAGTGTTGCCAGCTGCCAAAAAAAAAGCTAAATATAGCGACAAATGCGCCAAGTTGGCCACACTGTTTTCAGCAACTGAGGTGTTGATTTACTTACTTGACACTATATATGTGTGTGGCTCACGTCATATTTGTTTGGTTATGGTATATGAACCGCAGTAGTTGTGTGTATTCAGCAGGCAGGCGCCTGGCCAGCATCGCCCGTGATTCATAACAACAATGCTTTGCAAATCCTGCCCATGTTTCTATCTCTCCCCTGGGGGTGTCATCTATCTGCTTCCTCCCTCGGCTTGGCGATGCGTGCACGTGTTTGTGTGTGCGTGCGTAGGTGCGTATGCACGTGCGTGTGTGCGTGTTTGGCTGGCTTGCATGGCCTTTTCCCCGATCATGCTGTCAGGGTGATCAGCTTTCACGAATAACCGCCATCATCACAGTGTATCCCATAATATTACAGGCTCCAGTCCAAGCTGACAATACCGCCGCTGTCGTTTAAAAATGAAAATGGTTCTTGACGAGTGTGTCACTGCCCATACCAGAGCCATAGAGTTATGATTGATGCTGGTATGATTTTTAACATGGTGAAACACAACCTTTCTTCAGAAAGGGAGTTTCAAAAAAAATAAATAAAGGAGATTTACAGAACTCCATTTCTACTCCACACAACATCTCTAAGGTATTTTAATGACATAGTAAACTGAGTAAACCTTTGAAAATGGGTGGTTCAGATTGAAAGCTCCACCTCTGATAACTGCTGGGCTTTTTTGACATGGCCAAGTGCTACTTTAACTGGCAACTGTCAGACAGCGCAACACGTTTTGGGTGACTGAAATGTTTATATTATTTTGGTGTGGATCACCCCAGTGTGTGTATGTAATAATGCTACAGCCACTGAGCCACTAGGGCTGTGTTCTAGAGCCCAGTGTGTATGTAATAATGCTACATCCAGGGAGCCACTAGGGCTGTGTTCTAGAGCCCAGTGTGTATGTAATAATGCTACAGCCACTGAGCCACTAGGGCTGTGTTCTAGAGCCCAGTGTGTATGTAATAATGCTACAGCCACTGAGCCACTAGGGCTGTGTTCTAGAGCCCAGTGTGTGTATGTAATAATGCTACAGCCACTGAGCCACTAGGGCTGTGTTCTAGAGCCCAGTGTGTATGTAATAATGCTACAGCCACTGAGCCACTAGGGCTGTGTTCTAGAGCCCAGTGTGTATGTAATAATGCTACAGGGAGCCACTAGGGCTGTGTTCTAGAGCCCAGTGTGTATGTAATAATGCTACAGCCAGGGAGCCACTAGGACTGTGTTCTAGAGCCCAGTGTGTATGTAATAATGCTACAGCCACTGAGCCACTAGGGCTGTGTTCTAGAGCCCAGTGTGTATGTAATAATGCTACAGCCACTGAGCCACTAGGGCTGTGTTCTAGAGCCCAGTGTGTATGTAATAATGCTACAGCCACTGAGCCACTAGGGCTGTGTCCTAGAGCCCAGTGTGTATGTAATAATGCTACAGCCACTGAGCCACTAGGGCTGTGTTCTAGAGCCCCAGTGTGTATGTAATAATGCTACAGCCACTGAGCCACTAGGGCTGTGTTCTAGAGCCCAGTGTGTATGTAATAATGCTACAGCCAGGGAGCCACTAGGGCTGTGTTCTAGAGCCCAGTGTGTGTATGTAATAATGCTACAGCCAGGGAGCCACTAGGGCTGTGTTCTAGAGCCCAGTGTGTATGTAATAATGCTACAGCCAGGAAGCCACTAGGGCTGTGTTCTAGAGCCCAGTGTGTATGTAATAATGCTACAGCCACTGAGCCACTAGGGCTGTGTTCTAGAGCCCAGTGTGTATGTAATAATGCTACAGCCACTGAGCCACTAGGGCTGTGTTCTAGAGCCCCAGTGTGTATGTAATAATGCTACAGCACTGAGCCACTAGGGCTGTGTTCTAGAGCCCAGTGTGTATGTAATAATGCTACAGCCACTGAGCCACTAGGGCTGTGTTCTAGAGCCCAGTGTGTATGTAATAATGCTACAGCCACTGAGCCACTAGGGCTGTGTTCTAGAGCCCCAGTGTGTATGTAATAATGCTACAGCCACTGAGCCACTAGGGCTGTGTTCTAGAGCCCCAGTGTGTATGTAATAATGCTACAGCCACTGAGCCACTAGGGCTGTGTTCTAGAGCCTCAGTGTGTATGTAATAATGCTACATCCACTGAGCCACTAGGGCTGTGTTCTAGAGCCCAGTGTGTATGTAATAATGCTACAGCCAGGGAGCCACTAGGGCTGTGTTCTAGAGCCCAGTGTGTATGTAATAATGCTATAGCCACTGAGCCACTAGGGCTGTGTTCTAGAGCCCAGTGTGTATGTAATAATGCTACAGCCACTGAGCCACTAGGGCTGTGTTCTAGAGCCCAGTGTGTATGTAATAATGCTACAGCCACTGAGCCACTAGGGCTGTGTTCTAGAGCCCAGTGTGTATGTAATAATGCTACAGCCACTGAGCCACTAGGGCTGTGTTCTAGAGCCTCAGTGTGTATGTAATAATGCTACAGCCACTGAGCCACTAGGGCTGTGTTCTAGAGCCCAGTGTGTATGTAATAATGCTACAGCCACTGAGCCACTAGGGCTGTGTTCTAGAGCCCAGTGTGTATGTAATAATGCTACAGCCAGGGAGCCACTAGGGCTGTGTTCTAGAGCCCAGTGTGTATGTAATAATGCTACATCCAGGGAGCCACTAGGGCTGTGTTCTAGAGCCCAGTGTGTATGTAATAATGCTACAGCCACTGAGCCACTAGGGCTGTGTTCTAGAGCCCAGTGTGTAAGTAATAATGCTACAGCCAGGGAGCCACTAGGGCTGTGTTCTAGAGCCCAGTGTGTATGTAATAATGCTACAGCCACTGAGCCACTAGGGCTGTGTTCTAGAGCCCAGTGTGTATGTAATAATGCTACATCCAGGGAGCCACTAGGGCTGTGTTCTAGAGCCCAGTGTGTATGTAATAATGCTACATCCAGGGAGCCACTAGGGCTGTGTTCTAGAGCCCCAGTGTGTATGTAATAATGCTACAGCCAGGGAGCCACTAGGGCTGTGTTCTAGAGCCCCAGTGTGTATGTAATAATGCTACAGCCACTGAGCCACTAGGGCTGTGTTCTGGAGCCCAGTGTGTATGTAATAATGCTACAGCCACTGAGCCACTAGGGCTGTGTTCTAGAGCCCAGTGTGTATGTAATAATGCTACAGCCACTGAGCCACTAAGGCTGTGTTCTAGAGCCCAGTGTGTATGTAATAATGCTACAGCCACTGAGCCACTAGGGCTGTGTTCTAGAGCCGCATGCGGCTCCTGAGCCGCAGGTTGCTGACCCCTGTTCTGGGAGGTTACTAATGAAGTTACTAATTACACAGTACCTCCCTCCTTTGGGATGTCTGTTGCTTGTATTGGCTCCAGTCCTAAATCACCACCATAAAATGCAGGTCTGGTGACGCGCAGTGTTGCCAACTGCCATAATCCAAAATGCACTAGTGGCACTTCCAAAATGCACTAGAATGCACTAGGTGCTCGCTTGGAACACACAGATCAAAATGACCATTAATCTTCTACATTCTCTAGTTGTGTAGACTAAGTTGGGCTAATTCACATGATTAATATTTTAACTCTTGAGGGTGTAAAAATGATTTTTACCGAAAAAACAAACAAACAAAAAAACAACAACGCAACACTCAAAATTGCAAAAACCAAATATCTGTTTAATCACATCAACACTCACATTAAATCATAATGAAATTATCATAAAGGTTGATTATGTGCACTGGTCGTAAGGCCATGAGCAATAAACCAAAAAAAAAGGTCTAAAACTACTATAATATGTAGTCAAATTGATATAATAAATTAAAAAAAGAAAGGCTTTAACATTAAGGGGTTACAGCAATACAACAAGTGCTGTAAGTAAGAGAAAGCAACAGACATGAACGGTATGTTTTCTAATGCATTCTCGTCATTTTTGTAAAGAATTCCCTGACATTAAATAAATCAACAATCGCATTTCTTTTTAGACACAGCATGCAGCACACATCATTTTTTCTCATTTGATATCGATTACTGTCATTGTTATTTTTGCGCGTTATATGCTTGGCGGTATGCTGGCCGTCGCGTTCCGAAAAACAAAACAAATTATTTAAAAGAAAATCTATCAATCTGCGACAACCTCACATTCTATGAGTTCCTAACGCTCTGCTTGTGAATTCGTGGAATGCCAAGGAATCGTGTTTCACGCTGACAGCAAGTTATTGATTCAGCCTTTTGAACATCGACA
Organism: Benthosema pterotum; assembly: GCA_039105355.1. NCBI lineage: Eukaryota > Metazoa > Chordata > Actinopteri > Myctophiformes > Myctophidae > Benthosema > Benthosema pterotum. The sequence continues at coordinate 46,015,776 of CM076980.1, read as the reverse complement.
CGGCATTTTGCTTTAGTCCTATTTATTAGTGACATTAAATTATTATAATCGTAGTCTCTTTTGGGAATCGGCGCTCCGACTGAGGTCCCCTGCGGAAACCCCTTATTGAAACACATTTTGGCGTTTTTTTTTTATCTATTGAAAAATAGCAGATCGACAAGCTCGCGCGGCGCGATATGAGCTTGTCGGTCTGGTATTTTTGAAAGAAAAAAGAAAAAAAGAAATCGTATTGTTGTTGTGTTGTATTGTTGCAAGCCTCCCGATCGATCGTTCTCGCTGCTTTCGGTGGTGGTGCGCGACGACTGCACACGGCCAAGCACTTCTAGCTTTTTAGTGTTTTTAGTATATATATATATATATATATATATATATATATATATATATATATATATATATATATTTTTTTTTTTTTTTTTTTTTTTTTTCATTTCCCCCGCTGGGTGGTTCAGGTCCAGTGGGGGTATTTTGGTTCATGTTTCATATTTGGTATATGGTGGTGGTTGAAATAGTTTCGCCTCCAGACTGCATGGTTGTGTGTGGCAGTCTTTCCAGCAGTGTAGTAAACAATATGCACCAACTGTCTCTGGTCCATATATATAGCGTTCTAATTCACCTTATTAAAAAAGGGACACTTCACTGTTTCTGAAGACATATCTTATTTTAACGATGCTTCAGGTAGGCAAGAAGCATGTTCCTGGGCACGATTCATGTGGGGAATATGTGTTTTTAAATATATACTGTATATATTTTTAGTATTTCCAAGCGTTCATGCTATCATAGACACTTACTTCTTGGCAGTGCACCAAAGCAGCATGGGAATTGCAGTTCATGAAGGAGAGTGAGAGATTATGTCGCCTGGCTAAGAAAAAAGTGCTCTTATTTTCCTGCCGTTTGCCCCATACATGTCAATTGGGATTTGGGCCAGCAGATGCCAATGTTGTCACTGATTTGCCTGTTTACATTGCGGCTCAAAGGCCTTCCACACCCCACAGAAAACTCCAGGGTACAGAAACCCCACTGGATGTTCAAAGTTCATGATTTTCGGGGAAAGGTGCAATTGAGCCCCATAAAACCTTAAAATGAAAAAAGAAGAATAAAAATGAATGAAACTTGATGTCTCAAACCCTTTAAAAATAAAACACATATTACCCACATAAAAAAGTAAAAAGAAACCCATAAAAGCTGTCTGCCCAACCATCATTAAAGGGGAATTCCACCCATTTTCAAGATTTTTTCTAAGAGCGTACACATGGAACCAATGGTTCCATTTGTACTCTTAAAAAAAGTTCCTAAAAGAAATGAACACAGTGAAACACAACTTGATGAGGATATCATCAAGTTGTGTTTAATGATTAATAATGATAATGTTTTTTTTTTTTCAGACCTCCATTTCTAGGAAACACAGAATGGGGGGGGGGGGGGGGGGGGGGGGGGGGGGGGGGGGGTGGTTTAACCGGATGTAACTCTTTGAGAGCGTAAACATGTTTACGCTCTCAAAGAGTTAAAATAGTCATCATCCGAATTAGCACCACTTAATTAAGAAGTCTACACAACTACAGATGTAGGTATCCATTTCCGTCACCTCTAAACTCCTTATCCCTAAACTTCTTTGCCTTTTTTGGCCATTTTGAACAGTTAAAATGTCCAGTCGACAAGCTCACAACCCACTCAGTGTAGACTGGCTAGTTGAACTATTCAAAAATGTTTTTCAAAACAGTCTGTGGGGTGAAAAAATGTCCTCAGATGGTGGTGTGTGGCTCAAATGCTGAATAAATGGTGGGGCCCTGGGATCAAACTGGTTGTGAAAAAAAAACACTGACACAGTGAAATGCAACAATGAAAAGGGTGGAATTCCCCGTAAACCCTTTGTGTACTGATCAGATTCTAGTTTCCGGTGCTAGATTCTAGTTCCTCATGCCAGATTCTAGTCCCCCACGGTAGATTCCAGTTCCTGACACTAGATTCTAGTTCCCGACACTAGATTCTAGTCCGTGACACTAAATTCTAGTTTGTGACGCTAAATGCTAGTTCCTGGCGCGAGATTGTAGTTTTTCTGGAAAAATCAGAACCTCACCTGAAAACTTGTTGTTCTAGGGGATCCCCCAGAAGCATAAAATTCAGTTAAAAATGTTTGCTTTTCCGAAATAACGTATTCAAAGATTTGCGCCGCATTTTCCCAATGTTTCAAAAAAATAGCAGAACTACAAGCTCATGTCGCGCCACTCGGTGGCGCGACATGAGCTTTGTAGATCTGCTATTTTTCAACAGCTAAAACACCAAAACGCGTTCAGGACACAAAGGGGTTAAGAGAAGACGTGTGTGTTTTTTTGCAGAAGTGAAGGTGAAGCGTCTCTCCGGCGGGCGTTACGGAGCAGTAGACCTCTCTGTGGTGACATGGTGAAGACTAAGGGGGAGGCAACATGGCGGCGACTCGGTTGCGGTCACACCACAAACTTGTTCTTGGTGGTGGAGCCGCTCTTGGTGGCCGTGTCGGCGTGGCACTGGTACCCGATGGTCATCTTCATGGGGATGCCCAGGCGCTCCTTGTAAACCCTCCTGAAGAGAGAGAGGGAGGGAGGGAGGGGGAGGGAGAGAGAGAGAGAGAGAGAGAGAGAGAGAGAGAGAGAGAGAGAGAGAGAGAGAGAGAGAGGGAGGGAGAGGGGAAGAGAGAGAGGGGGGAGGAGAGAGAGAGAGAGAGAGAGAGAGAGAGAGAGAGAGAGAGAGAGAGAGAGAGAGAGAGAGAGAGAGAGAGAGAGAGAGAGGGTGTCAGGGGCGGATCTCGGCATGGGCATGGCCATAAATGCCCAGTCTGCCCACCAAACACGATGGCATGCAAAACAACCCAAGATATTTCAAATTAAAGTGCTTATATTTAAAATGATTCGAAACACTAACTACTGCTACTAACTAACTACAGCTGTGTCACCACTAAACCAACAGCATTTCATCGTTGAAAACAGAAAACTCTCTGAGTCAGACCTTTGGCTTTGTGCATGCTGTGTGTCTGTTGCAACTTCAACAACAATGATGATGTTATTGTTGATGCTTTATACTTGCCTAATAAAAGTCCTGTAACTGAAAATGGTATACCATGCCATGCCATACCATTTTCTCCTGAAACCCACAAGGATCCATTTGGTTTCATGGTAACGCTCTCAAAGAGTTACATCTGGATAACCCACTTTCCATTTTACTATGAATATGTTGTAAATATTATATGCCTTTTGATGATCGGGTCCAGTATTTAGTTCAGTGTCCATGGAGTTAAGGGATGGATCATAAGTTGTGTTCACGTTCATTCTACCATTGGAAATGAATAGGCTCCAACATACCTAATAATCAGGGATTAAAGTAAAAAAAAAAACTTGAGACTGAAAATGATCTTTAGCAAATAAGCACTGAGCTAATTAAATGGCCGAATTAAATGTGAAATGCTCAGGACTGAAATCAGTACCCAGTACTGAGAACTTTAATCCCTGAATATTGTTACCCACCCCCTTCATCTAGAGTCAGGAAGCAAAGCCTCTTGCCATTGGCCTCTCTTTGTTCATTGCTTAACGTAAGTTGCTAAACTTCTTGCCACCCTCCTTCTCCCCTTTTAGTGCCAGTTATATGCATTCATTAATTGATAAAAAAAAAGAAGAAGAAAAAAAAGAAAAGAAACAGCAATCATATACGTTATATGTTTTTTTTGGACACTGTACCTTATGTGCCTGTGCGTTTAAACCATACATATACTGTATATATATTTTTTTTTAAATGAAGAGATTTTTTTTTCTCCCCAGGGTACCACTGCAAGTGCTATGGGCTGAGAAGGAGTCTGAAGACGTGTGATTTTCAGACTGCGGCGGGAGATAGGGGAGTGAGTCTGTGGTTCTGACCGCAATGGGAAGTGTATTCCATACTGTAGTTGCGGGACCGACCGACCGACCGACCTGCAGACAGACGACTCTCTCTCACCCGGGGGTTTTCAACCAGTAGTCCGGGGACCACCAGTGGTCCTTGAGAAGGTTCCAGGTGGTTCCCAGGTAAATTGTGGGAAGGTGGTTAACCAGATGTAACTCTTCGAGAGCGTAAACGTGATAGCCTCCAGATAGACAGACGAACATACAGGTTAGGCAGGCAGGCAATCAGCTAGGGGTGGGACAATTCACTTACCTCACAATACAATTTCGATATTTAGAGTTCTGAATTGTTTGTTGATTTATATTGCGATTCTTAGTTATGCTGCGATTCGATTTGATATATCGATATATTGCATTTTTTCCCCCCACAAATGACTGTGCTTTTACTAGAACAAGGAGGATTCCAGCCATTTTGAAGATTTTGAAGTAAAGGTCCTAAAAGAAAAATCATTAACAAACACAACACAAGGACAACTTGATGATCAAGTAAACATCAAGTAAAATACAGTACAGTAAAATGTTGAAAATGGGCGGAATTCTGAACAATAGACCAGGGGTTTTCAACAGGTGGTCCGGGGACCACCAGTGGTCCCTGAGAGGGTTCCAGGTGGTCCCCAGGCAAGTTGGTTAACCAGATGTAACTCTTGAGAACGTAAAAATGAAACCAAATGGACCCTTGCGGGTCCATTTGGTTTCATTTTCACACTCTCAAGAGTTAAAATATTCATCATCTGAATTAGCACTATTTAATTGAGAAGTCTGCACTGTTTTCTTTGCAAAATCCAGCCTGGAATTGTCAACGAAACCAAAAGAACTCTTTAGTTTTAGGTCTTTGGGGCTAAAATGTCCTCAAATGGTGGTCCGTGGCTCAAATGCTGAGTAAATGGTGGTCCCTGGTGTCAAAAAGGTTGAAAACCACTGATATAGACCATGACAAGTTGAATCAACTAGAACATTTTAATAACCTGACTCCGCCATCTGGGGGCAGCAGTGCGTTCCTTCTACTGCTCCCATCTGGAAGCACGGGGGCATAAGGCTCGGGCTGCGCGCTGGGCATTCCGGTGGCGTGACAAGAACTCCCCCAATGGGCGTTTCTGCACCGGCCCGGACCTCCCATTGTTCCGAAATTACGAGACGCAAAACCCTAGCCCCCTCCAACCGTAACCCTAATCCTAAACATCCGACCCTCAACCTGTGAGGTTAGGTTGAGGGTCGAAAAAACAGACTAAAGAACTCTTTTGTACATCAGTCTGTCCTACTTCTAAACCAGAATCGTTACATCCAAGGTCTTGTTTGTCATGTCCTGCTCTTTGTTTTGTTTCTTTTTTTGTTTTGTCGGTGTCTGTAATGAATTGTATGTTGCACTTGTATGTTGTCTTATATGTGAACACTGTCACCATGGAGGCAGGACAAATTTCAGTGCAAACTGACAATAAAGTTGTATCGTATCGTATCGTATCGTATCGTATCGTATCGTATCGTATCGTATCGTATCGTATCGTATCGTATCGTATCGTATCGTATCGTATCGTAATGCAACCTGATAACGTCAGCCAATCTTTCTGACATGAACATAAATTACATAAATATCAAAAAAAAAAAAAAAAAAACGATTTGGTATTGATATCATGGCATTAAGCATTGCAATATATTGGCATATCGATTTTTTTTTGCCCACCCTACAATCAGACAGACAGACAGACAGACAGACAGACAGACAGACAGACAGGCGTCTCACCCTATATGCGTGATGGCCTCTCGGTTCTCCACGTCGGAGGTCCACACGGCGATCTTGTCGCCCTTGGTGCGCACGTTGACCACGGCACCGCACACCTCGTCACTGTGGTCGTCGAAGGCCTCGCCCACCAGGCACAGCAGCTGGGGACGCCCAAAAAAACGCTGTTTAAAACCCATTGTGTCCTGATCAGATTCTAGTTCCTCATGCCAGATTCTAGTTCTGACACACTAGGTTCTAGTTCCCGACACTAGATTCTAGTCCATGACACTAGATTCTAGTTTGTGACACCAAATTCTAGTCCCTGGCGCGAGATTCTAGTTTTTCTGGAAAAATCTGTTTCTGTGTCAATGATGTTTAACATTTTTCATAGGAAGGACCTCCAGAAATATCTATTATTTAGCTACAGAACCTTATCTAAAACATGTTGTTCTAGTTGATCCCCCAGAAGCAAAGATTTCAGTTAAAAATGTTTGCTTCCGAAATAATGTATTCAGGGATTTGCAGCACAATTTTACAATTTTTCAAAAATAGCAGAACTACAAGCTCATGTCGCGCCACTCGGTGGCGCGATATGAGCTTGTAGATCTGCTATTTTTCAACAGATAAAACACCAAAATGCGTTCAGTACACAATGAGCTTGTAGATCATAGTTGTTCTCGTCAACGAAAACTAAAACGAAATGTGTTCGTCAACGACCATTTTTCGCGGGACGAAAACGAGACTAGACTAAACGAAAAACATGTGTATAAACAATAACTGGGACTAAATTAATATGCAATTTCGTTGACTAATAAAGACTAGACGAAAATGTAGTTGACAAAATAAAAACTAATCTAAAATCTATTGTCATTTTCGTTCACGAACGAAGACGACACGAAATATATTATTATAATAATCGTATCTCTTTTTTGCGGAGTATTTGCTATGAAGTCACGTTGTGTTCGGAAGTGCACGTCGGGGCTGTCCGGGAGCACAGTCGCCTATCACTTTGTATATACTAGGCATTGTGATCACTTCAGCGTGACTGTAACCGAACACACCCTCCCTCCACAAATCCTCCTCCTCCTTTTTTTGGTGCTCCGCACTGAGCGCAGCAGCACCAAGAAGGCTCTGCAACTAACAAAACTATAAGACACGCGACAGAGATTTTACTCATACTTTATGGTCGAATCCTTTCACACAAAACAGCACGCTTTGCACGGGATTGGGATAAAGAGAAGAGAAGATTTATGGAAATATTTTCACTAAATCGATGTGGACAGGGACAATACTTTATGCTTGTTCACAACTAGCAAACTACCAAATGGACCCGCATGCTCACACTTGTTGTTCTTGTTGTTAAGCAACTTGTTGTTTAGCTCCATCATTTTACACTGATGGGGCTACAGCATTTCCAGTGAAGATGAGAGCTAGATTACAAACCTGAAGAGAAACCTCAGGATTTAGCATAAAGCAATCAGCCTGTCTGCTGCTGGTTGTAGAATGTAACGCTACATCAACGTTGTGTTGTTGAGTGACAGTGTTAGCTTAATGTTAGCAACGCAAAGCGGAATAGATTATAGACCGATTTACGCAAACTCCGTTCACTTCATGGGATCAGTCCAATGGAGGCTCATACATAGACTTCTATTGAGAAGAGACAACAAAAAGGGACAACCGAAAGTTACAGAATGCATTGGAGTCTATGGGCTCGTGCGAGTACATGAATCACGTGACCAGGCTGTTTTCTGCCCCATCAATGTCGCAACTCTTCTGGGCAGATCAGACCTGCCCACAACTTAGTTTGGCCACAACTTGAGATCGTGTTTTGACATTGACTGAATTGAACACACATTATATTACACATTGCTGGTGGGGAAACTATGATTTCAAAATTCAGTTGGAATGCTAGTTTAGCCTATTTAAAGGGGATTGCCATTATTATACCTTAGAGATGTTGTGTGGACATGATAACCCCCCCCCCCCCCCCCAGTGTTCCCTAGAAATGGAGGTCTGAAAAAAAATCATTAACATGCTGAAACACAATTTGATGACATCAAGTTGTGTTTCACAATGTTTCTCCAGTGATTTTTCTTTCGGGACCTTTTTGTGAAACAAATGAATACTAGCGGGTCCATTTGGTTCCACTTGTACACACTCTGGATCCCAGGGGTCCTTCAGGAAATTCCAGGAGATCCCCTGTTAAATGATATATTGGAACCAATTGGAGACTAAATTGTCAGACTAAAACTAGACTAAAATGACAATAGTTTTAGTCGACTAAAACTAAACTAATAAAATCATGGTTTCATGGACTAAAATAAAAACTAAAATGATTTACTTTTCGTCGACTAAAACTAGACTAAATTAAAAAAGGACGAGTTAGACTAAATAGGATAAAAACTAAAACCGGTGATTAAAAGTGGACTAAAAACTGAAACTAAAATTAAAAATCGCAGATTAGAACAACACTGTTGTAGATCTGCTATTTTTCAACAGATAAAACACCAAAATGCGTTCAGTACACAAATAATTCAAAGATCATTTTTCAAATATATGTGGATGCAGATGTAGAAGAAAATGCTATAGGATTTTCTTATAGGATTCATATAGATCTATAGCAGGGGGTTTTCAACCTTTTTGACGCCATGGACCACCATTTATTCAGCATTTGAGCCACGGACCACCATTTGATGACATTTTAGCCCCAAAGACCTGAAACTAAAGAATTATTTTTTTGCTTTTGTTCACAATTCCAGGCTTGACCTTGCAAACAAAACAGTGTAGACTTCTTAATTAAATAGTGCTAATTCAGATGAATATTTTAACTCTTGAGAGTGTGAAAATGAAAACAAATGCACCCGCAAGGGTCCAATTTTGGTTTCATTTTTACATTCTCAAGAGTTACATCTGGTTAACCAACTTTCCATCATTTAGCCTGGGGACCACCTGGAATCCTCTCAAGGACCACTGGTAGTCCCCAGACCACCTGTTGAAAACCCCTGATCTATAGGATTCTTATAATCCTATTGGATTCCTATTGGAAATCTAATAGGATTTGTTCCAAAATCTGATCGGACTTTTCTATTGAAATCCTATAGGAAAGACAATAGAATATCTTGTTTGTATTTTTTTTTTAAACATGAACAGACATGTTTGAAAGATGTTCAATGGGTTTTAGAAACGAGTTGGGTTAACTCATTTTCCATGTGGCACGCTATGAGCTTGTAGGTGTGACATTTTCGAAAATGGTGAGAATCAGTGTTGCCAACGTGGCGCATTTATCACTATATTTAGCTTTTTTTTTTTCAGATCCCCCTAGCGCCAGAAAAACTCCTGGCGGAAAATCTAGTGCTTTTTTGTTGGTGAGTTGGGGAGAAATTGGTTGACAGGCGGCAGAGATAAAACCCTCGTTTTTCACCATTTTTCCTCCTATGACAGAGTCCTCATTCCTTCCTAGAAAGGACCATTGGTAACCAAATGGACCCTTACAGATCTGTATTTCTTGAGATCGTATAATGAAACCAAACGGACCCTTACGGGTCCGTTTGGTTTCATTATACGATCTCAAGAGTTAAATTATATTCAAACATCTAAATTACCTAATTTCCAAGAACCTACACATTTTCAAAATGTAGAAGGATTGCCATTTTGATTGAACATTTTGCCAGTTATTTTTCCTAAATTAGTCAGAGAGACCTAAACCCAATAGTGGGTCCTGGTATGAAAATGGTTGGAAACCCACTGCTCTAGCGCATACATTCTAGTGCATTTTGGAAGTGCCACAAGCGCATTTTGGATTTTGGCAGTTGGCAACACTGGTGAGAATGTAGCGCAAGTCTTTCTGTTCGGTTCAGAACGGGTTTCACCCTTACCGTCTCCAGCCAGAAGCGGTCCAGGTCCAGCTTCCTCTGCTGTTTGTTGAGCGTGATCAGCCAGCGTCCGCCTCGCTTGTTCCTCTCATCCTCCCACATGGGCTCAATGCCGTCCTGCAGGGGACAGACAAACACAGCAACGGTCTACAGTCCCACCCTGTCCTCGATTGGAGTTTCTGACACCAGATTATACAGTAGTTCTGACACCAGATTATAGCAGCAGCAACATTCTAGCTTTTGACGCTAGATTCTACAGTAGTTTCCGACACTAGATTCTAGTTATTGACACTAAATGATAGTTTCTGATGATAGGATCTACTTTTTGACACTAGAATCTAGTTTCTGACCTTAGAATCGTGTTTTTGGCACTTTTTTTCTGAAAAAATCTGTGTTGCTGTGTCAGAGATGCTAATTTCAAACCAAGGACCACCAGAATTATCCATATCTGGCTGCAAACCCACATCTGAAAAGATGTTGTTTTAGGTCACATGTGTCAAAGTCAAGGAGATGATTTAATCCGGCCCCAGGCTTGTAGAGCAAAAATGTCTGAGTCTATTAAAAAAAAGTAAGTCTCTAGCACGTTCCTATCAAAAGTTATGATCGTTTAAAGAAATGCTTTTGAGCTCTCTTCTGAACGGCATGTAATGCATGTTGTCCAGCAGGGGGAGTCGTTTTACCAGGCTAGGCTGCTGGCAATGCAAAGTGAGAACTATACTTCAGCAGTACAAGGGTATGTAACCGAGAGAACTATACTTCAGCAGTACAAGGGTGTACAACCGAGAACTATACTTCAGCAGTACAAGGGTGTGTAACCGAGAGAACTATACTTCAGCAGTACAAGGGTGTGTAACGAGAGAACTATACTTCAGCAGTACAAGGGTGTATAACCGAGAGAACTATACTTCAGCAGTACTAGGGTGTGTAACCGAGAGAACTATACTTCAGCAGTACAAGGGTGTGTAACCGAGAGAACTATACTTCAGCAGTACAAGGGTGTATAACGAGAACTATACTTAGTTAACCATACATACTTACTTTAATTTAGTATTTGAAATTTAAATGCTATTTTCGTATGGTTTATTGATGCTCTGTAAATAAAATAGCATCTTTCATAGCAAATGTCTTAATCTAGGCTACAAGTATAAAACCAATAATGAAAGTCATTAATATATATTAATAGCTATTCTTAATAATAAATATGACTTGTGTGATATACTGTATAGAAGTAACGGCTGTGTACATAAACATGCGTGTGCCGTGCATGCTTGCGGTCTGCGACTGGTTGCACCGCGGCGCTCCGGCCCCCATGAAGTCACATTAAGTCCAATGCGGCCCCCACCCCAAATGACTTTGACACCACTGTTCTAGGGGATCCCCCACAAGCAAAAATTTGAGTTAAAAATGTTTGCTTCCAAAATAATGTATTCAGAGATTTGCAGCACATTTTCACAATTTTTCAAAAATAGCAGAACTACAAGCTCATATCGCGCCACTCGGTGGCGCGATATGAGCTTGTAGATCTGCTATTTTTCAACAGATAAAACAGCAAAAGGTGTTTTAGAGTTAACTAAGGGTTAACTCTCTAGGCCAGGGATGGGTTCAACGTAGTTCCACACTCACTCCAGAAGGACTAGGGGTGTGCTGAAATATCGTTATAGTGATAATATCGTATACTTCCTCACGCAATATATATCGTATATTCCTTAACAAATATCGTGACATTTGCTGAGGGATAATTCTGGGAGGAAAAACGTGTCGTAGAAGTAAAATGTTAACTTCTATATAGCTGCTTCTTTCCCCCCCAAAAAAACAAAAACAAGATAAAAACTAAAAAGCCTGGTATGAGAGACTAATAAAAGCTAAGATTAATAACCGAGGATATACATTAGTAAGTTATGATTTTTGCCTTTTACTTTTTTATTCATTCATTTATTGTTTTTTTGTTTTTGTTTTCCAGCTGCAGTTACAGTATCATGATATATCGTTGATGAATTTCATGCAATATATTGATATATCGCAAATATCGCAATATATCAAATATCATGATATATTAATTATCAAAGGCCTAATATCGCCACCTACTGTATATCGTATCGTGAGGTACCAATATGGTCCCAGCCCTAAAAAGGACTGCTATAGTTCCACACTCACTCCAGAGGACCGCTATAGTTCCACACTCACTCCAGAGGACCGCTATAGTTCCACACTCACTCCAGAGGACCGCTATAGTTCCACACTCACTCCAGAGGACCGCTATAGTTCCACACTCACTCCAGAGGACCGCTATAGTTCCACACTCACTCCAGAGGACCGCTATAGTTCCACACTCACTCCAGAGGGCCGCTATAGTTCCACACTCACTCCAGAGGACCGCTATAGTTCCACACTGACTCCAGAGCACAGTTATAGGTCCACACTCACTATAGACAATTCCCTTTTAACCTGATAAGCGACCCGGTTTATATAAAAGACATAACACGACAAGACATTTTAAAAAAAGGGTAGTCATTTTACACTTGGTTTCATGGTGAAAATAGCCGATATACAAGCACACTCCACCACAATTGCGTTGCATTGTGCGCTTGTAGATTGGCAAATTTACAGCAAGCATAAAAGCATTCATTACGACAATACCAAGGCACGCAAAAAAAGCATTTTTGTCGAAAAAAATAAAAAAAAATAATACTATTTAGTTGTCTAAAACCGCTTTACATTGTGCATTACATTCGCACATTCACACACCGACCAGCACCGTCAGGAGCAATTACGAGGTTCAGTGTCTTGCTCAAGGACACTTCCTGCACCCGCTTCTACCGTTATCAAGCGAGAATTCCCAGGAGGCTGCTTGACAGCATGTTGTCTGGGAGCCTACTCACTGATAAGATGACAACTGTGATCTTATCCACTGATAACAGTCAAATCTGCTTGCGGTTAGGTTTAGGGGTAGGTTTAGAGAAGGGTGTAGCAATGTTTGTAGCAAAACCTCTAGGCCCCCTCCAACCGTAACCCTAAGCCTAAATCCCCGACGCTCAACCTTACGGTCTGTGAGGTGGTTGAGGGTCGGGCATTTAGGATTAGGGTTACGGTTGGAGGGGGCTAGGGGGTTTTGCGTCTCAGACTGCAGAGCATGGCTGCTGATGACAACGTGATAACTGCGATCGTTATCTACTGATAATGGTAGAATTCCCTGCTTCGACACCAACTCTGGAGGAGACCGGATTTGAAAGCCGCCCCCACTCTTGTTATGGAAGCTTAGTTACCTTGAAGAGGGAATAGTCACATCCTGTGATGAGGTTACTGGACAGCTGGATGTGGTTGTAGAGACTGCAAAATGTCAAGCACAGGAATATAATGTGTCGTCATTCAAGGCACATTATACATACAGTAGTGCTACATACGGGTATGGCAGGGGTTTTACATACCAGGGGCCACTATTTATTCAGAATTTGAGCCCACGGATCATCGTTTGAGGACATTTTAGCCCCACAGAGCCAAGGATTTCTTCTTTTTTTTTTAAATCTACAATTCCAGGCTGTATTTCGGAAACATAACAGGCAAACATAGATCTTTAGTTGTGTAGATTTGGGGCTAGTACAGATGATGAATATTTTAACTCTACATATCTGCTTTCAGATATGTACATGTGACATGATGATGTAAAAAATATAAAAAATAAATAAAAAAGGCGCGTGTTGTGAAGTAAAATACTGCTGTAATATTATTCTTCTCTCGGACCGAGAGAGTGAAGGATTGACTGTAATAAACATATAGTCCAGGGGTTTTCAACCGGTGGTCCGGGGACCACCAGTGGTCCTTGAGAGGGTTCCAGGTGGTCCCCAGGCTAAATGATGGAAAGTTGGTTAACCAGATGTAACTCCTGAGAATGTAAAAATGAAACCAAACGGACCCTTGCGGGTCCGTTTGGTTTCATTTTCACACTCTCAAGAGTTAAAATATTCCTCATCTGAATTAGCACCACTTAAACAAGAAGTCTGCACTGTTTTGTTTGCAATATCCAGCCTGGACTTGTGGACAAAACCAAAAGAATGGTTTGGTTTTAGGTCTTTGGGGTGAAACTGAAAATGTAATCGAATGGTGGTCCGTGGCTCAAATGCCGAATAAATGGTGGTCCCTGGTGTCAAAACCCCTGATATACAGTAGACTATGTAACGTAACAGGTGTATTGGAGACCTGAATAGAGATACAGATCAATACTGATCAATACTGATAACTTGATTTTATATCGGCCACTGATATTGAATGTCAGCATCCTGAGTCCAACCAGAACAGAACAGGCTGTATACCGTCATTTTCTGGACTACAAGCCGCTACTTTTTTCACATGCTTTTGACCCTGAGGCTTTTTTTTTTTAACAAACTATAACTAAATGATGGAAAGCTGGTTAAGCAGATGTAACTCTTTGAGAGCGTAAAATGGGTTTCATGTTTACGCTCTCAAGAGTTATGATATTCACCTATCTAAATTAGCAGCACTTAATTAATAAGTCATGATCATGCCTGTTTTGTTTGCGAAAATCCAGCCTGGAATTGTGAACAAAACCAAAAGAAATCTTTAGTTTTGGGTTCTGTGGGGTGAAAATGTTGTCAAATGGTGGTCCGTAGTTCAAATGCTGAATAAATAGTGGGCCCTGGGATGAAAAAGGTTGAAAACCACTGCTCTAACATGAAGCTTGTTGTCTGGTGCGGCTTATAGTCAGGTGCGGCTTATACATGGAAAAAAAATCAGGATTTTGCACCAAATTTAGCTGGTGCGGCTTATAGCCTGGAAATTGCGGTATATTTGACAACACCGGGGGGACGGAAGCAAAGGAAGAGATCCCAATTCATTTCCAATATGGCCTGGTTGTGCAGTAGAGACCATATACAGTACATGCTGTACGAGGCTGTCAGTGAGAGAGTCTCTTACGCCCAGAAGTCTTCCACTGTGTCGAACTTGGAGATGACTCGCAGGTTGTCCTGCCACGACTTGCTCTTGTCGTTCTTGAAGAACCACAGAGACCACCTGGGTGACATGGCAGAGAGAGAGAGAGAGAGAGAGAGAGAGAGAGAGAGGAGAGAGAGAGAGAGAGAGAGAGGAGAGAGAGAGAGAGAGAGACAGAGAGACAGAGAGAGAGAGGAGAGAGAGACAGAGAGAGACAGAGAGAGAGAGAGAGAGAGAGAGAGAGAGAGAGAGATAGAGATAGAGAGAGAGGGAGAGAGACAGACAGACAGAGACAGACAGAGACAGACAGACAGACAGACAGAGAGAGAGAGAGAGAGAGAGAGAGAGAGAGAGAGAGAGAGAGAGAGAGAGAGAGAGAGAGAGAGAGACTCAATAACCCATTGTGTCCTGACCCTCATTTCGAGTTTCTGACACCAGATTATGAAGTAGTTCCTTACACCAGATTATAGCCGCAGCAACATTCTAGCTTTTGACGCTAGATTCTACAGTAGTTTCCGACACTACATTCTAGTTATTGACACAAAATTATAGTTTCTGATGCTGGGATCTACTTTTTGACACTAGAATCTAGTTTCTGACGCTAGAATTGAGTTTCTGACGCTAGAATTGAGTTTTTGACACTAGATTCTATAGTTTCTGACACTAGATTCTATTTTTTTCTGAAGAATCTGTGTTCCTGTGTCAGTGATGCTAACATATTTCAAGCCAAGGACCACCAGAGTTATCCATATTTGGTGGCAGACCTCATCTCAAAACACGTTCTAGGGATCCCCCAGAAGCAAAAAAGAATTGAGTTAAAAATATTTGCTTCCAAAATAATGTATTCAGAGATTTTTGCAGCACATTTTCACAAATTTTCAAAAAAATAAATAAATAAATAAATAAAAAATAGCAGAACTACAAGCTCATATCGCGCCACTTGGTGGCGCGATATGAGCTTGTACTTGTAATGATACTCACCCTGGAGTATGATTATCCTTTTTAAGAGAGTTACATTTGGTTAAACAACTTAGCTGCGGACCACCTGGAACCTTCTCAAGGACCACCGGTTGAAAACCCCTGCTCTACATCACTGACGTCGTTTAAACTTCAATGTCAGCTCCAACTAGTCAAGCTTGTCAAGCTCTAAAAGGGGAATTCCACCCATTTTCAACATTTCACTATGTCGTTTATTATTTCTTCCTCATTTTGTTTCATAGAAATGGATGTTTAAAAAAAAACCTCATTAACAGGGCGAAACACATTTGATGAAATCATCAAGTTGTGTTTCAATGATTTTTTTTTTTTTTTTTTAGGACCTATTTTTTTCTGAGAGCGGGTACAAAACGGATTAAACATTAACAATAGAGGCTACAATAGAGGCTACGTTTATAACATTTTAAGAAACCCTAATCCCCTTGGTTTCCATCTAACTGGTTGTACCCTTTGACATCATAACTGGAGCAATACCTTGGCTAGATTTCAGTGTTTTGCAGTTGCACAATGATGAGCTATTAGCCCTACAAGGAATTTAGAGCAAGGGTTCCCCAAAGTCTTTCAGCCGATACCCGACACATAATTGTGTTGCTTCCCATAGACCCCCGAACTTAATACAAATGCATTCTGAATACATTACTGCAGTGTTGGTCTCGCATAGCCAGCCAACAACATATAATACTATACTATACTATACTATACTATACTATACTATACTATACTATACTATACTATACTATACTATACTACCCTAAATGCCCCCTAAATGTCCTGACTGCCCCACCAAACACAATGGCATGCAAAACAACCCAGGATATTTCAAATTGCTTATATTTAAAATGATATGAAACACTACTACTGCTATACAGCTGTGGCACCACTAAACCAACAGCATTTCATCATTGAAAACAGAAAACTCTCAGAATTTAGTTTTATGCGTGGTGTGTGCCTGTTGCAACTTCAACAACAACTGATGTTGTTATTGATGCTTTACTCGCCTAATCAGGCCTAAGTCTTTTAACCGAAAATGTATCGCCCATGGTGCGACACAGGCGGTGAAGTCGCACCCACACCATTTTCTCTTGCCCCCTGCAATTGGGAAATGTTACATCCACCCCTGGATGGATTCATTGCCGTTTAACCACCAGAGACTTGGCATTTTCAATACTCTGGTGGGTTCAGTTTTCATTTATCAGCGTAGCAGCTAAAACGGATGATTGGACGTGTGTTGGAAAGGTGAACTGCTGATGATGTTGTCGAACAACACAAAAACATTCATTATTATTATTCTTCGAGTATGCAAACAGGTCGAGGGTGAAAAAAAGAAAAACCAAGGAGAAAGAAGCACCAACAACATTTCAGTAACACTTTCTCCTCAATCAAATGCAGCTTTTTTCCTTTCTATTCAAGTAAAATCATTCATTGTAGTAGCAGGCCTGGACCCTCCAAACGGGTCGATACTCTTAAGAGATCAACGCCAGCGACCATCCGACCCCCTCACTCCCCTAGTAACTACAGGCAACTACTCGACTAGTAAAAAATCAATAGAAGGGAAAGCCCTATGGATGGATAGGTGTTTCACGAATGGCAGTTCTTTGGCGAATGAGATGTGTATTTTTTTTTAGGAACGGAGAACTGTTGCGTTAGTAGTGGGCCTCACCTGTTCTGAAGGGGATGTTTGATGTATTCTTCTGGGCTCACGATTTCTTGCCCCGTGCTCTCCTCTTGTCCTTCGTCTTCGTGGGGGGAGGGGGTGGGTTTTCTTTCCTGAAACAACACAAGGACAAAGACTTCAAACTTGGTACAGAACACTGATGGATTGATTGATTCATTCTGCATTTAAATTTACTTCCTACTTGGGTGCTTTAAACCAGGGGTTTTCAACACGTCGTGGTTCCTGAGAGGGTTCCGGGTGGTCCCCAGCTAAGTTGGTTAACCAGATGTAACTCTTGAGAACGTAAAAATGAAACCAAATGGACCCTTGCGGGTCCATTTGGTTTCATTTTTACACTCTCAAGAGTTAAAATTCATCATCTTAATTAGGCCAGGTCTACACAACTAGAGAATGTAGAAGATTAATGGTCATTTTTATCTGTATGTTCATTTGCCTGTTTTGTGTCCCAAATCCAGTCTGGAATTGTGGACAAAAGCGCAATAAGTTGCACACTTGCCCGATCGGGCAACCAGGTAGCAGTCTTCACTTGCCCCACCATTTTTTTACTTGCCCTGGGCAAGAGGGCAAGTCTTAATGTCAAGCCCTGCGTAGGTCAGAAGGTAATCATCGGTATCAGCCGAAACAAAACCTGATGTTCACGCTGTTATGCGACCATATGTGGCTCACTAAAGCATACCTGGGCATTATGCGGGGCCGGGGGCCAGATGTGGCCCTTTGGCTGACTCTGACCGGCCCGGGGACCACCAGTGGTCCTTGGGAGTTAAATATGGAAAGTTGGTTAACCAGATGTAACTCTTTGAGAGCGTAAAAATGAAACCAAATGGACCCTTGCGGGTCCATTTGGTTTCATGTTTACACTCTCAAGAGTTACAATATTCATCTGAATTAGCCAGAGAATGTAAAAGAATGGTCATTTTTGATCTATGTTTGCCTGTTTTGTTTGTGAAATCCAGCCTGGTATTGTGGACAAAAGCAAAAGAAATCTTTAGTTTTGGGGTCTGCGAGGCTAAAATGTCACCAATGGTGGTCTGTGGCTCAAATACTGAATAAATTGAGGGCCCTGGTGTCAAAACGGTCGGTCTTACTCTTACTTTTCATCTCGAAATTAAATTAATATTACAACTTTAGTTCAGCCTTTAGTCTTGGTCATCCACAATATTTTATGCATCTCATTTGGCCCCTTGGGAAAAAAAAATAATTGCCCACCCCTGCACTAAAAGATGGAACAAGGCAGGAGTGGTGAAGTATCGAAGCACCGCCACAGCACAAATGGCAACATCACAAAATCGAAACAGATCATTGATGATAATCATATTTTAAAAGGTCAAACCGGGTACATTTACAGCAAGGCAACAATAAACCAAGCCTACAAATTGGCTTGGTATCCTTGAAGCCGCCATCGCTAGTAAAAGTAGTAGCTGCCTGAACCACATTACATTTGTGATTGAATTGTGACGCAGAGGTGCCACAAGAGCAAGCACGGGTGGTCACTATGACAGGACCCAAACAATCGCATTGACACTCGAGGGCTACTACCCGGACTTTGTTGTTTAGTCCAGTGGTTTTCAACCTTTTTCATCCCAGGGCCCACCATTTATTCAGAATTTGAGCCACGAACCACTATTTGAGGACACTTTAGCCCCACAGACCCCATAACTAAAGATTTCTTGCTTTATGGTCATTATTGGTGATTAATGGTCATGCTTCTCTCCATGACTATTAATCTTCTAATTGTGTAGATTTGGACTACTTCACATGATGAATATTTGAACTCTTGAGAGTGTAAAAATGAAACCAAATGGACCCGCATGGGTCCATTTGGTTTCATTTTTACGCTCTCAAGAGTTGCATCTGGTTAAACAACTTAGCTGGGGACCACCTGGAACCCTCTCAAGGACCACTGGTGGTCTTTTGTCTTTTTTAAATTGAATTAGACTTTCTGGAGTTCTGAAGTAAAATCGCGTCGGCACGTGGTAGGGGTCCTTTGGACCTAAAACGAAAAGGCAAAGATGACATACTGTACCCCCCCCCACACACACACACACACAAAAATAAAATAATAAGAAATAATAAGAAATACAGAGATGATTTGAAATGAGTAATTATATAATACAATATCCGAAAGAATACAAGATTCTGGAATGTACTTACATTGGGAATAATAATAATAATAATAATAATAATAATAATACACAGATAATAACAATAGTTATTCAAGATGTGTATGGCGGTTCCCAAAATGAAGGTGCAAGCAAGTGATAATAAGCCTAAGTTTTAAAGGGACATGGAAGCAGCTGTTTAGCCAACAGGACTGCCTCAGGGTGTTGTAACGTGGGGTTTGTGTTACTTGACAAGTTGTTGTAACTTTTAAAGACAAACATACGGCATGTATTCGACAGCCGTCAGTACGTACTGCGTACATTACGTATCTGTAACGCAGGGATTTTCAACCAGTGGTCATGAATGGAAAGTTGGTTAACCTGATGTAACTCTTTGAGAGTGTAAAAATGAAACCAAATTGGACCCTTGCGGGTCTAGTCTACACCTAGAGCAGGGGTTGTCAACCTTTTTGACTCCAGGGACCACTATTCATTCAGCATTTGAGCCACGGACCACCATTTGATGACATTTTCACACCAAAGACCTAAAATTAAAGAATTCTTTTGGTTATGTCCACAGATCCAGGCTGTAGTTTGCCAACAAAACAGTATAAACTTCTTCATTAAGTGGTGCTAATTCAAATGATGAATATTTTAACTCTTGAGAGTGTAAAAATGAAACCAAATGGACCCGCAAGGGTCCATTTGGTTTCATTTTTACATTCTCAGGAGTTACATCTGGTTAACCAACTTTCCATCATTTAGCCTGGGGACCACCTGGAATCTTCTCAGGGACCGCTGGTGGTCCCCAGACCACCTGTTGAAAACCCCTGACCTAGAGGATGCAGAAGAATAATGGTCATTTTTGTTCTGTAGGTTTGATTGCTTGCTTTCCCAAAACCCAGCCTGGAATCGTGGACAAAAGCAAAAATAAATCTTTAGTTTTGGGGGGCTAACATGTCAAATTCTCAATAAAGAGTGGTCCCTGGGATCAAAAAAGATTGAAAACCACTGGTTTTAAAGACAAACACGCGGTATGTAATTCAACAGCTGTCAGTACATGTAGCTGTAACGTGAACTTTCCCCACACCTACAGTATACTGTATAATAGGGCACAGTGAGGGAGGGGGAAAAAAGCCTCGGGTTCGTTTTTGGTCCGACCTCGACATCCGGTCTAGAGGCCCGCCTACTGTATCCGCTCATTTCCACGCACCCACTTGCGTGAGGGAGAAACGAGAGGTTTCCGCTTCCGCTCTAAACCGGATCCACCCGGAAAAAAAGAAGTAGTCAAAGCCAAAATGGAGCGAGCGACCGACAGGACAGCCCTAGATGTAGCGACGGTGTTTAACCACCAGTGGTCCCTGAGAGGGTTCCAGGTGGTCCCCAGCTAAGTTGTTTAACCAGATGTAACTCTTGAGAACGTAAAAATGAAACCAAATGGACCCTGGCGGGTCCATTTGCGGTTCCGCTCTCAAGAGTTAGAATGTTCATTCATGTGAATTAGTCCTAAATCTACACAACTAGAAGATTAGTTGTTTAGTTTGGGGGAGGGTCTGTGGGGATAAAATGTCCTCAAATGGTGGTCCGTGGCTCAAATGCTGAATAAATGGTGGGCCCTGGAGTCAAAAAGGTTGAAAACCCCTGCTTTATTTGGACAGGGGGACGGAGTCATAAGAGTATAGGTTGCGCAAACTCCGTTCAATTCATGGGGCCGATCTAATGGCGGCTCTACTGCATAGACTTCCATTGAGAATGGAGATAGCCCGTAGGGGGACAAGCCCTGGGCAGGAATGCATTGGATTGCAGGCAACAGCCCGGCTTTAATGTCCTCAAATCCCTTTATTTACGCTCGTTCTTTGGTAAATAGTTCGACATAACCACTACCGAGACTTTAGCCGTTAGTGTGCAACTGTTTCGAACAGCTGTCATGTTGCACACATGCCTGAAATAGCTCTTATTTGCGCCGCCCTGGTTTGAAAAAAACAAAGTATTTCCCAACTCCAGTTTGTCCCTATTCTGGCTGCTTTGAACGGCAGCTCGAGCGCTCAGTTTCTGGCCCCCTCAATGTCGCAACGCTGACACTAGACGGCTCTGGACAGGGGGTCGTCATGGGCTGAAAGAGTAGTCAGAAAAGATAACTTCATACTAGTTCAGTTCTAATAATATTCATTAATACTTTTAATGAACACAAGCTATTCTCGTGCGTGTAGTTTCCATACGTTAGCTGTCATGTATGTATGATACGCACAGAGTTGTTGATTTCTTTTTTTTTAAAGAAAAAACAACATTTGACGTTTAGTGTGGTGTGTGTTCTGTAAGTGAAAGTTCTCACCGGTCCGGCGGTCGCCATCTTTCACACAGCCAGTGTTGCCAACTGCCAAAACCCAAAATGCACTAGTAGTGGCACTTCCAAAATGCACCAGAATGCGCTATAGAGCAGTGGGTTTTCAACCATTTTCACACCAGGGCCCACTATTTATTCCTGCATTTTAGCCACGGACCACCATCTGATGTTGAGTTTAGTCTCTCAGACTAATTTAGGAGAGAGAAACTGGCAAAGTGTAGATTCTTGACATTCTGGTAATTCAGATGTTTAAATATAATTTAACTCTTGAGAGCATAAAATGAAACCAAATGGACCCTTACGGGTCCATTTGGTTTCATTTTACCGCTCTCAAGAGTTACAGCTCTATACGGCTCCATATCATAGGAGGAAAAATGGTGAAAAACAAGGGTTTTTTTTTATCTCTGGCGCCTGTCAACTAATTTTGCCCCAACTCACCAGCCAAAAAGCTCTAGATTTTCCGCCAGGAGTTTTTCCACTAATTTTGGCGCTAGGGGGGGTCTGAAAAAGCGCTAAATATAGCGACAAATGCACCAAGTTGGCAACACTGTTCACACAGCCTGACGTATGGGCCAGCCAGTCGCACGACGGACGGTGTCGCGGCTCGAAAACGGCAGATCTACAAGTCCACGCGGCGTCGCGTCCGCGACGACTTGTGGACTTGCGTGTCTGCATCTTTTTTTTTTTTTTTTTGCAACGCGCGACACCGTCCCGCGGCAGGACATAAATACGCCCATTTACGCATAGATGAGATGGCTTGAGGCGGAGCCTCTAACGTCCTTCACGGCGGCCATCTTGTGAGAGGACTAAATACGCAATGCTCTATGGTAGCCCAAACAAAAACAGCTAGAACTCGCTCAGAACTTGACGGATTATTATTTTATTTTATTTTATTTTATTTTATTTTATTTTATTTTATCTATCTATCTATCTATCTATCTATCTATCTATCTATCTATCTATCTATCTATAGATAGATAGATAGATAGATAGATAGATAGATAGATAGATAGATAGATATATCTATCTATCTATCTATCTATCTATCTATCTATCTATCTATCTATCTATTTTTCAAAAACATATGACGGCTCATATTATGCGGACGTCTCTGACGTTTACAACAAACCTTCCGTTTGAAAATCGGTTGAAAAAATAAGCGAGTTGTCATTTAAAAAGTATATGCTCATAGACCCAATGTTATGCTATCCTCTCACAAGATGGCCGCCACGTAAAGACGTCACTCCCCATTGGCCAGCAGCGCGGGCGAGACGTCTAGCTTTCTTATATCTATGGATGCGTCCATTTACCATACAGAGCCTTAGAAATAGACAGAGTTGCGACATTGAGGGGACAGAAAATAGTCTGGTCACGTGGTTCTAGTACTCGCGCGAGCCCATAGGCTCCAATGCATTCGGTAACTTCCGGCTGTCACTATTCGTTGTCACTATCCAATAGAAGTCTATGCAGAGGAGCCGCCATTGGACTGGATCCATGAAGTGAACGGAGTTGGCGTAACTCTGTATTTCCAAGGCTCTGTTATATATCTATGGATGCGTCCATTTACGAAGCTGGGTTCGGAAACGTCGGCGTTGATTGGACAAAGCTATACCCACCTGACGGGTTGATTGGGCATGCGCAAGTGTCTTGTGGCATGTTATTTTGCCACACATGTACTATTCAAGCACGCGTTTTTTTTTCTCGAATGCAGTGAGCCAGATAACCATAACCACGTCCACGTAAGAAAGGCAGAAACTGAGAAACGTGTTTGTCACACTCCACATTTGCTGTGGGAACTTTGCTTTCTCATGTGCATGATGACATCTGTATATTATCTGAGAAATTTAGAAATCATTGAACTTTTACAAGGAGAAGCTTTTCAAATGGTCAATTGATTAGGAAAAAAAATAAATCAGTAGTTTACAGTATAATTTAATTACATGACAGAAATGATCCATGCTTGACATGAAAAAAAAAGTTTGGGAACTTCTGCCTTACAGGCAGTAAGTGGGGGGAAATAAAAATTACCCTACGACACACGGAGCCTTTGATTATAGACAGTTACGCAAACCGCGTTTTCTTCATGGGGCCAGTGCAATGGCGGCTCTTCTACCTAGACTTCTATTGAAACGGGGACAACTATTAGGGAGCGAAAATAGACATAACACGCATTAGACTCAGGCAACAGCCAGCTTTAATTATCTCAAAATTCCTCCATTTTCAATTGTTTTGTAGTAACAGTACAACATTACAGAGGCTATGCTACCATACAATACTTTTAAACACTTGGCACGTTGCATACATGCCCTAAAATAGTTCTTATTTGCACCGCCCTGGTTGAAATCAATGCATCTCCAACTCGGGTTTGTCCCTATTAGGCGTCTGCACGATCAGCGCGCTCGAGCGGTCGGTTTTCTGACCCCCTCAATGTCGCAACCCCTTCCACGCGATGACTGGGTCTGATGACACCCAGCGGCCAGCCAGTCTGTGGCGGCGGCTCCGCGCAGTGTTGCCAACTTGGCGCATTTGTCACTATATTTAGCTTTTTTCCAGACCCCCCTAGCGCCAACATTAATAGTGAAAAAGTCCTTGGCGGAAAATCTAGTGCTTTTTTGCTAGTGAGTTGGGGCGAAATTAGTTGACAGGCCCCAGAGATAAACATTTTCCTCCTATGATGAGAGTCCTCCTTCCTCCCTAGAAAGGACCATTGGTAACCAAATGGACCCTTATAGATCTGTAACTCTTGAGAGCGCATTGGACCCTATGATGTTTATATTTAAACATCTGAATGACCTAATTTTCAAAAATCTATACAGTTAGAAGAACATTGCTATTTTTACCGACCGACATCTCGCCAGTTACTTGTCCTAAATTACGCAGAGACTAACTCAACCAGGGCCGGATCTAGAGGGGGCAGGGGTGGGGCAGAGCCCACCCAAACATGCATCCTTGCCCACCCAACGAAGGGTAATATCAGTGGTTTTCATCAGGTGGGCCGGGACCACTAGTGGTCCTTGAGAGAGTTCCAGGAGGACCCCCACGATAAATGGTGAAAAGTTGGTTAACCAGATGTAACTCTTTGAGAGCGTAAAAAATCACCAGTCTCACCAGTTTCATTTTTACACTCTCAAGAGTTAAAATATAAATATTCATCAACTAAATTAGTCTACACAACTAGAGAATGTAGAAGATTTATAATGGTCATCTTGATCTGTATGTTGGGACTGTTTGGTTTCCCAAATTCAGCCTGGAATTGTGGACAAAGCCAAAATAAATCTTTAGTTTAGTGGTCTGTTGGGCTAAAATCTCATCAAAGGGTGGCCTGTGGCTGAAATGCAGAATAAACAGTGGGCCCTTGTATGAAAATGGTTGGAAACCCACTGCTCTAGCGCAGGGGTTTTCAACAGGTGGTCCGGGGATCACCAGTGGTCCCTGAGAGGGTTCCAGGTGGTCCCCAGGCGAAATGATGGAAAGTTGGTTAACCAGATGTAACTCTAGACTAGAGAATGTGAAAATGAAACCAAATGGACCCTTGCGGGTCCATTTGGTTTCATTTCCACACTCTCAAGAGTTAAAATATTCATCATCTGAATTAGCACTATTGAATTAAGAAGTCGACACTGTTTTGTTTGGAAAATCCAGCCTGGAATTGTAAACACAACCAAAATAATTCTTTAGTTTTAGGTCTTTGGGGCTATAATGTCATCAAATAGTGGTCCGTGGCTCCAATGCTGAATAAATAAATGGTGGTCCCTGGTGTCAAAAAGGTTGAAAACCACTGCTCCAGCGCATTCTAGTGCAGGGGTTTTCAACCAGTGGTCCGGGACCACCAGTGGTCCTTGAGAGGGTTCCAGGTGGTCCCCAGCTAAGTTGTTTAACCAATGTAACTCTTGAGAACGTAAAAAATGAAACCAAATGGACCCTGACGGGTCCATTTGGTTTCATTTCTACACTCTCAAGAGTTAAACGATTTATCATGTGAATTAGTCCAAGGTCTACACAACTATAAGATTAAACAGCCATGGACAGAAACAAAATAAATCTTTAGTTTTGGGGTCTGTGGGGCTAAAATGTCCTCAAATGGTGGTCCGTGGCTCAAATGCTGAATAAATGGTGGGCCCTGGTGTCAAAAAGGTTGAAAACCCCTGTTCTAGTGCATTTTGGAAGTGCCACTAGTGTGCATTTTGGATTCTGGCAGTTGGCAACACTGGCTCCGCGCCCCTCCCTTCCCTTCCCCTCCCCGTCCCTCCCTCCCTCCCCAGAGCCTTGTAAATGCAGAGTTACGCCAACTCCGTTCACTCCATGGCGCCAGTCCAATGGCGGCTCCTCCACATAGACTTGTATTGGATAGTGACAACAAATAGTGACAGCCGGAAGTTACCGAATGCATTGGAGCCTATGGGCTCGCGCGAGTACATGAACCACGTGATCAGACTATTTTTGTCCCCTCAATGTCGCAACTCTGTCTATTTCTAAGGCTCTGTCCCTCCCTCCGTCCCTCCCTCCTCCTCCTCGACACTCGGCAGGCTGAGGCTGGCGGCAGGCAGGCAGGCAGCATGGCGAACACCAGCAGCGAAGCCGAGCAACAGCAACAGCAGCAACAGCAGCAGAGGGAATGCGAGACGGAGGGCTGCGGCAAGGAGGCCAAGCTGCAGTGTCCCACCTGCATCAAGCTGCACATACCGGGCTCCTACTTCTGCTCGCAGGTCGGTCGGTCGATCCCTATGCTTCGTTATTTTTATTGACATGTTTTGATATGCTTTTTTTTTTCTCCTCCTTCCGAAACGCGTCATAAAAGCGCATCATAACCACCCGACCAAGGCCCCATGTAGCAGCAGGCAGGAAAGGCAGCAGAAAGCACTGCTTTTCATAGTCATACACAGAGCCATCTAGTAGAAGAGTTGCGCCATTGAGGGGTCAGAAAACAGCCTGGCCACGTGGTTCATGTACTCGCGCGAGCCCATAGATTCCAATGCATTCAGTAACTTCCGGCTGTCACTATTCATGTCACTATCCAACAGAAGTCTATGTAGATGGACTGGCCCCATGAAGTGAACGGAGTTGGCGTAACTCTGTTTATTTCCAAGGCTCTGGTCATACAGTACATTACGCACGCACACCCATTCACCACCAGAAACCACCGCCGGCCGGGAGCCGTTCCAAGGCGTACACGGAACGTCCGGTCTTAGGGCGGATACGGAAACGGCGTGGGTGTTTTTTTTTTGTACGCGCAAGGCTTGGGGGGGACAGGAAACACCGGATGCGGTAGGCGGGGCTTGCCAAGTATACGGGGCGGACGTGGAGAAGCGAGTGCTCGGGGAAAGCACGTTTTCCACAGGTGCTGACCGACTGGAGTATAGAAACCCTGCGCCTGGCAGCCAGGGCTCGTCCAACGAGAAGGAGGAGGAAAAAGAGCGTTAATAATAACGCTGTTGGCGTGTAGACCGGTTGGTTATCTTGGTCTCAGAGGCGGAGAGCTGTGGTCCGTATCAATTTTGGTTAACGTCACCCCAACCCTACTAGCTAGAGCAAAACTCCACTTAACCTCAGCCCCAGGGGTGACTGGGCGGGTCACGCCGATATCGGTTACCCCATCTTATCGGTAGCGCCGGCGCAAGCATATAGCAGCGGTGCCACGCGATACGACGGGTCACCGGTGTCGGTGTAGCAGCTAGCGCGCCTGGCCATAGGAGTCTGGGGCTCTGCTTTCTTTTTCCTCTTGTGCCTCTGAGCACATATAAAACGCTATTATTCGCAGCAAGGTCGGTCTGCTCCCTTACCCCCACGGGCAAGCCCAGACGCAAGGGTGTGAATAATTTGTTTGGAGTGGATCCCAGTACGTGTAATGGTAAACTAAAGCCTAAAAGTTTCATGTGGGAGTGTCTGAGTGAGTGTGACAGCCAACTCCAATCCATGCCCGTCTCTCTCTCTGCGTCCAAGTCCATGCCCCATGGCTCCTGTTTCCTACTGGCCGGGACAGATATTTTTACACCACGTTTAGTGTGTGTGTGTGTGTGTGTGTGTGTGGTGTGTGTGTGTGTGTGTGTGTGTGTGTGTGTGGTGTGTGTGTGTGTGTGTGTGGTGTGTGGGTGTGTGTGTGTGTGTGTGTGTGTGTGTGTGTGTGAGAGAGAGATCCCTACAATGCCTGTGATCATCTAACCTATTAAATATTTTCTTGTATTCACGGAATGCAGGAAACGTGGTACCAGAACGGCAGTGTATGTGGCCATTACTCCATGTGTACTCGCCCATTAAATAATTCCAAAGACGTGGAGTTCGATATAGTACTCTAGGTTAATATCCAGGAGAAAGTTGTGGCACAAATCATCTGGTGTGATTAAATGCCCAGCCCCATCTCACAAATCGCCATCATCTTTATCTTTTTAGTATATAGTATTAGTTTAATATAATTGGATTGATACACTAACACTTGAACTTAGAACGCACCCAATATCAAATTGTACGATGTATGTGTTCCATCAATAATTCAATCAAAGCCATCAGCTTAAAGAATATTAGTTTGTCTCTTCTACATATATAAAAGTTATATGTTCTGTCTTTCCTCTGAGGTGGAAAGCCTGATGATGCAAGGTTAGGTGAGACCAAGGGTAAGGCAGGCAGTGTCGGTAGGGTTGGTTACCATGTCTCCATGCCCTGGTGTAGTAATGGTAGTAATTTCACCTTGAATAAGATAGGGCCGGAAGATCTCTACGTGGGAAAATGTATTAATGTCACTGGCAATCGGTTGATTGCTTGCTCCAATAGTGCCTTTTGACATTGAAAATTGGAAATTAAATTCCATATGTCTTTGACTTGCATGCTGTGTAAACAAAAAATGAATGAGTTAAGTTGCTAGTCTGCGCAGGGCCGGCTAGTATCAATGGGCTAGAGGTGGAGCTAGTTTATGGAAGAGAGATCAGAAATTATTATTGCAATGTTTTAGACTAGATGCTGGTGGTACCTACCCACGGGACCCACAGGGAGAATCTACCCTAAGGGACACGGTGGAGAACATGTGAGGGTACCTACCCTAGGGGACATGGTGGAGAACATGTGAGGGTACCTACCCTAGGGGACATGGTGGAGAACATGTGAGGGTACCTACCCTAGGGGACATGGTGGAGAACATGTGAGGGTACCTACCCTAAGGGACACGGTGGAGAACATGTGAGGGTACCTACCCTAGGGGACATGGTGGAGAACATGTGAGGGTACCTACCCTAAGGGACACGGTGGAGAACATGTGAGGGTACCGACCCTAGGGGACATGGTGGAGAACATTCAAGATTCAAGATTCAAGAACTTTATTGCCATGTCAACAGGTGTTGATAGGAATTTGTTTTGCTCATGGGGAGGGGGGTACCCAGGTTGTACTGAGCGAGGCTGCCATTCTACGGCGCCAACATAGGTACAGCCTGGGGGGGTGGGATAACACAGGGAGAGATTCAAAAAAAAGAACGCAATATTCATGTCATAGGCCCACATTTTGAGTCATAACAAGTACATGGCATTCATGTGAACATGTGAGGGTACTGACCCTAGGGGACACGGTGGAGAACGTGTGAGGGTACAGGGGTTGACACTAAGGTCTCCGAGGCACTTGCCCATCGGGCAAGTGCAAATCAGGTTCCACTTGCCCTCAGGTCATGGTCACTTGCCCCCAGGTTCCAGGTGTCCCCAGTTAAGTTGGTTAACCAGATGTAACTCTTGAGAACGTAAAAATTTGTCATCTTAATTAGCCCAGGTCTACACAAGTAGAGAATGTGGAAGATTAATGGTCATTTTGATCTGTATGTTAATTTGCCTGTTTTGTTTCCCAAATCCAGCCTGAAATTGTGGATAACTAGAAAGCAGGGAAAGACACAGAGGCAGAGTGCAATGACTGCCTTCAAGACAAATTTATCTTGTGTTGTGTTATAGTGCACTAAGTTGCACACTTGCCCGATCGGGCAACCAGGTAACAGTCTTCACTTTTTTTACTTGCCCCGGGCAAGCGGGCAAGTGTCAGTGTCAAGCCCTGGGGTATCTACCCTAGGGGACACGAGGAGAACTTGCAAACCACACACAGAAAGGCCCTTTTGCCAACCCCAGACACCCTGCCAGCACCCACAGTGATCCCAGCAGGAATCTAACCCAGGACCTTCTAGCTGCGAGATGACAGCACTACCGCTGTGCCACTGTGCCCTGGCTGTTCTCGTTTTTTTAGTCAAGAACGGTGCTGCACCACCGACGGTTGTGTGCGCACGGCATCACCAATACGCCACGGTTATTTATTTATTTTTGACGTGGTCCAAACCACGCTCTTCCACGTCGTCATGATAGCAGGCGGGACCGTGATAGAACACAGAAGGCTCTAGTCAATCCCTCAGGTCTGTGAGGTCACTGACTTGACAGCTCCAACCGTTTTGTGTGTGCTTGCATTCATTTTTGAAACCATTTTCTTTTCATGTCCGTAGAGGGAAACATAGAATTCAGAGATTGGGGGCATGTCGTCCAAAGGATGTTGAAATGACATGGAATTGAAATCGTCAGTTTTTTTGGGGGGGAGACGCTGCTGGATACAGAAATGTAGTGTGAATTTGCATCATCATCTAACAAAGTACAGAAACACGATCACGATTTAAATCACACCAAGCGTTGGCCCAAGCTGTTGTTGTTGTTAAGGCCTAAACAGGCCTTAATATGTAGTGGGAAATATAACTCCCAATCTGTTCTGACTCCCTCCACCAAATGCGTGTAATCTCTCTCTCTGCTCTGAACTTTCTAGTGCACGCAGCACAGGTTACAACCCGGTGTGTGAGAATAAGGCACCATTGAAACGTAGTATTGATTATTTGCATAATTGATTCATCGGCCGATTACTTAAACCAGGGGTTTTCAACCTTTTTCATCCCAGTTACCACATTTGAGCCAAAGACCAAAAACTAAGGAATTATTTTGGTTTTGTCCACAATTTAGGGCTGGATTTTGCAAACAAAACAGTGTAGACTTCTTAATTAAGTGGTGCTAATTAAGATGATGAATATTTTAACTCTTGAGTGTAAAAATGAAACCAAATGGACCCGCAAGGGTCCACTTGGTTTCATTTTTACATTGTTTACATTGTTTACACACAAAAACTTTACATTGTCCATTCACTACTAAAACACACCAACATTCCAGTTGCATATTGCTTGTTAATTGTTTCAGACATTATGTGTTGGGGAAGTCCACTTCCTACTTAGAACTAGTGCAGAGTTCACTTCCACAAATGAATACAAGACAAATTCAGTTCATAATTCAAAATGTTCAACTAAATTTCCTGGTTCCAAACATTAACTACTTCAGTTACTGTATGTTTTTGTCGTCATTTCGTCGACACATTGTTGCAAGTTATAGCTTTATAAATCCTGGATATTTCGCTTTGATAAATATAGCTGTTGTACAAGCTCACAATGTATTGACGCGACTACGCAAATATGCAAACAAATCGATTCTTCATTTAGTTGTCAACTATACTAATGGGATTGTTAACTCATCACTGGAGTTTTTGGTATTTATCATGGATGTTTTTTGACTGGTTTCAGTGTTAACCCTTTGTGTACTGAACGCGCTTTGGTGTTCAAAGCATTATGTTACACTCTATTGAAAAATATCAGACCTACAAGCTCACCGCGCCACTCGGTGCGCGCGGTGAGCTTTGAAAAATTGTTAAAATGTGATGCAAATCTTTGAATATACTTTCGGAAGCAAATATTTTGAACTAAAATCGTTGCTTCTGGGGGATCCCTACAACATGTTTTCAGATGAGGGGGATCCGCAGCCAAATATACATAATTCTGGTGGTCCTTGGCATGAAATATGTGTAGCATCACTTACACAGGAACATGGATTCTTCAGAGAAACTAGAAACTAGTCAGAAACTAGAATCTAGTGTCAGAAACTACAATCAGGTGTCAAATAGAATATATTAGATTTGCGCATAATTTTCACAATTTTATAAAAATAAAATAAAAAAATAAAACATCAGATCGACGATCTGATGTTTTTCAACAGCTAAAGTGTAACATGATGTGTTGAACACCAAAACGTGTTCGGTACATTGGAAGTCGCTCTGGATTAAGAGCGATTTAAATACCTGAATTTTAAATCGATGTGCATTTTCTCTTGTCTCTGCAGGAATGTTTCAAAGGCAGTTGGGGAACTCATAAGCAGCTGCACAAAAAAGCAAGTACGTATTCCCGGCATGCGAACGCACCACGACGAAGTACGTACCTAATGGTCGCGACCAATGGCCAAAACGGTCGACTGTTTCACCGCAAGGTTGTGACTGTTTCATCACCCAAAATGCCCTAGAATGCACTAGAGCAGTGTTTTTTTTTAACCATTTTCATACCAGGGACCACTCTTTATTCTGCATTTTAGCCACGGAGGAGGCCCACCATTTGATGTTGAGTTTAGTCTCTCGGACTAATTTAGGGGAGATCACTGGCCAAATGTTGGTCAAAATAGCAATTCTTCTACATTTTGAAAATGTGTAGATTCTTGGAAATGAGCTAATTCAGATGTTTGAATATAATTTAACTCTTGAGAGCGTAAAATGAAACCAAATGGACCCGTAAGGGTCCATTTGGTTTCATTTTACGCTCTCAAGAGTTACAGATCTATAAGGGTCCATTTGCCCCAATGGTCCTTTCTAGGAACGAAGGAGGACTCTGTCATAGGAGGAAAATAGTAAAAAATAAGGGTTTTATCTCTGGTGCCTGTCAACCAATTTCGCCCCAACTCACCAGCAAAAAAGCACTAGATTTTCGGTAGGAGTTTTTCACTAATTTTGGAGCTAGGGGGGTCCGGAAGAAAAAAAGCTAGACATGGCAACAAATGTGCCAAGTTGGCAACACTGACCGTATGATAGGTATGCCCGAAATTCATCCAGTGAAGAAGGTTCTGTGGTGCAAAATCTATCAAATATTATTCTTATTCTTTTTTTTTGTTTAAAGGTAGGGGAAGTGATTTCACTTTTGTCAGATATCACCCAAAAAAATAATTTATTTCTGTTAAAATGCTCTATTATAAGGTGTGGAAACCACATATGGAGTTTCCCCCTCCCCCACGTTAGCAGAGGAGCTAATAAAAGTTCCCCAGGTCACCACAATTCTCCTCCAATCAGGAGAGAGCAGCAGGTTCACATAGTGTAGCTACTTTTGGGGCCCTAGTGCATCAGGCTGGTACTACACCATGAATTTCAAATCACTTCCCCTACTTAATTGTGTTGTTTCTGTGATTAATTAATCTCAATTGATGAGTTAAATA
Organism: Benthosema pterotum; assembly: GCA_039105355.1. Classification (NCBI taxonomy): domain Eukaryota; kingdom Metazoa; phylum Chordata; class Actinopteri; order Myctophiformes; family Myctophidae; genus Benthosema; species Benthosema pterotum. The sequence goes on along the minus strand of CM076980.1, from coordinate 45,982,932 downwards.
AAATAAAATGAATGAGCCAATAGAGTGGAGAGTGGCGAGGTCGAGTTAGATTCTGATTTTAACAAATCTGTTTACAAACAGTGTTTGTACACACTGAAGTTGCCTCTATTACCAGTACCTTTAAGCAAGACATTAGAAATCGAAGATAATCTGATTCTAAAAACTGTAATTAATTCATATTCCTGTCTGTCTGTCTGTCTGTCTGTCTCCACAGAGGAGGTTCAGAGTGAATGTAAGAACTGCGTGGTGAAGGACACCAACACAGACCCATGGCCTGGATACCACTTCACAGGGAAACTGCGTCCTCACTATCCACTGGTGAGCTCCTTAACTAAGACCTTTTTAACAACAAAAAGACAAAGGCACCAGGAACGTGTTTTTACGTGTTTATTTTATCTAATTATTCACTCAAAATGGGCTTGCATTCACCGATGCCGGTTACCGTATCAGCATTTCCTAAGACTTTTCGTCACCCATATTACTTAATAGGTGACCGGGTGGATGTAACATTTCCCAATTGGGGGGGGGGGGGGGGGGGGGGGATATGGGGGTAGCTTCATTGCTCGTGACGCTTCGTGCCACGGGCGATGAAGCCACATGCATACCATTTTCAATTACAGGACTTTTAGCAGGCAAGTATAATAATAGTAGCAAGTATAATACTAATCAGTTGTTGTTGAAGTTGCAACATAACGCTAAAGGTTTGACACAGAGAGTCTTCTGTTTTCAATGATGAAATGCTGTTGGTTTAGTGGCGCCACAGCTGTAGTTAGTTAGTAGCAGTATAGTAGTGTTTCACATCGTTTTAAATATAAGCACTTTAATTTGAAATATCGTATTGCATGCCATCTGCCCCCCCATACCTAGATCTGCCCCTGATGGGTGACCTGATTTTTGCTTGTCTTCACAATGAAGACGCATCACGGTTTGCTTTCTAATTAGAGCCCGACTTAGTGCCGTACTGTGGGCTGCTACTGGGATTGAAGTGATACCTATTTTTGGAAAAACCTACACCGATGTTACCGCTGTTTTGGACCAATGTTTAATGGTGAATTAAATTGACAAAAAATGCCTTTGAAAAACTTCTAAACTTCAAATCTATTTTCTTTTTCAAGTTAACAATAGAATACGACATAGGAAACATTTAATTAACATGACTTCATTTACTTTTGTGAAATCATTCCACACCTTGCTTTTTCTCTCTGTGGAAACAGTGGACAGTTGGACTTGCGATAGTTGGCATTTCAGCCCATTTTAGTTGGCACGTTCAGAAATATTCTTTCTGCTCTTTATATATAGTACCTCTGTAGAATAGCACAGTTTATACACCGAAAAGCAGCACATCTGACAATAATGTCGGTTAAAGGAAACAATGTCTGTTCATGAGCTGGTTCACTGAGCTCTTATTGATGCCAATGCTAGGCTAGGCTTTTTGGAAACCATGCATTTCCAATGCATTTGTCCCTATTTAGGCTGCTTGAACAGCAGAGCGCTCTGCTTCTGACTCCTCAATGACGATATTGTGTTTGTTGTCATGATTTGTCACGACCCGAGTTGGCTTTGGCCGCGGCGCAATCATGTTTTTATTAAGCATTTTCGAAAAGTCTATGAGGAAAATGAATGAGGAATCCACTAGTGGAACAGGGCTGACGACGTCACTGCGCAGGTCTATTAACACGTTATCAATACCAATATTAAAAAATCAATACCGCCCAAGACTAACCGGGGGATGTCATCGTAATGTCACTGGAGGACCCCTGTGGCCTTCAAGACCGGGCCTTCACAGCCTTCACACATATAATAAAACAATATCTATGCTATTCTGGCCAATTATCATTCATTTCAGTTAGCCTTGCCTCAATCCGACTCTCATCCGACTCTTCATCCTGGGACGTCCGTTTTTAGTGGTACACGATTTGTGTTGGTAGAAACCAGGTGATGTTCTGGGGAAAAGATGTTGACTAGTACTGGATTTCCTTGAACCGGCCGCAGCCAAGATGCCGCGTAATTTGTAACGGTATGAGCATGATTTACTGGGTCCCGACGGTAATGAGGCATTCCAGTTGTTATCCATCTAAACCCCCCATGTGTTGTGTTGTGTGGTGTCTTTGTGTTTGTCGACTGACCGCAGACTCCCATGAGACTAGTACCTGGAGACATCCAGAGACCTGACTATGCTGATCACCCACTAGGTAAGCAATTTTCAATTCAAATTTTCATTTTAAAGGAGCTTTATTGGCATGAGAAAACAGACGTTTACATTGCCAAAGCAAGAGTCACAAAACAATACAATAAAAACCAACTTGCCCGCTTGCCCGGGGCAAGTGAAAAAAAAATGGTGGGGCAAGTGAAGACTGCTACCTGGTTGCCCGATCGGGCAAGTGTGCAACATAGTGCACTATAACACAACACAAGATAAATTCTTCTTGAAGGCAGTCATTGCACTCTTTCCCTGCTTTCTAGCTATCCACAATTTCAGGCTGGATTTGGGAAGCAAAACAGGCAAATTAACTCATCAAAATGACCATTAATCTTCTACAGCAGGGGTCATCAAACTACGGCCCCCGGGCCGGACCCGGCCCGCCGCCCCATTTTACCCGGCCCCCTGAACAATTCCCGACGCATCCACCCACCCACATTATTCCCCCGAGCAGCGCACATGGCAAACCTCTCACGCAAAGCTGAGTCTGGTGCGCACAGACAGATTAACTAGCTGCAGCCCCCACCCAGGATTCAGACAGACAGAGCTGTCTGGTGTAAAAATAATATTAATAATAATAATAATAATCGCGGGTCTTTTCCAACATTGAAATGTAAGTAGGCCTAATGCTGCTTTCGTTTCGTTCTCTCTCTCTCTCTCTCTCTCTCTCTCTCTCTCTCTCTCTCTCTCTCTCTCTCTCTCTCTCTCTCTCTCTCTCTCTCTCTCTCTCTCTCTCTCTCAGTCTCAGTCTCACACACACAGTCAAGTGCGCTGAAACCAGCTGATCTGCAAGCTCACCAGGTTGCAAAATGCTCAAAACAGGTCCCAAAACATGGTTTTCACCCGTGCAACTGTTTTTGATTTGTACACGATCTCCGACACGATCTCCGTTGGCTGGAAGGCAGCCAAGAAAATGAACAGCAGCCAGCTAAGGGAGACGACGGGTGCGCTATAGCAGAGAAGTTGCGACATTGAGGGGTCAGAAATTGAGCGCTCAAGCAAACGTGTTTGTTGCCAACTTGTCCCCATTCTCAATACAACTTTATGTAGAAGAGCCGCCATTAGACTGGCCCCATGAAGTGAACAGAGTTGGCGTTACTGTCTGCACTCATGGTCCTGGGTGTCACTCACTTGTTTCATTTGTTCCACCTGCGTAGTCTCAGAAGCGCTTTGAATTGAACTAAAAGTGGGCTTATGATAAAAGCAAAACCTTCGTGACTCTTTTGCTTATTGATCAGTTGTTCAGTGCTGGTTAGCAATATGTGATGCTAGAGAACAGTGGCTCTCAAAGTGGGACGTCCAGCCCCCAGCTAAATAATCACATGGACCCTTATTTAAAAAAAACAATGGACTCTCAGAGTTAAATTGAAAGAAATAAAAATAAAAATAAATGCGGTTAAAGAGAGAGAAAGACAGTCAGCTACAAGGTCAATACTTTTTTTCCACCAAAATTATATGTGTTTGAATAGTAGCCTACAAAATCGAAAATGTTTCAATGGTAATAAACAATAAGATTGTTCAAGCTATTATTGTGGTAATTGAACATTACAAGTAGGCTACAAGGCTTGAAAAAGACAAATTTGAGCAGACACACAACCTCTCAAAGCTTCAGCTGAGCTAAACATTTATTGTTTAGCTCAGCTGAACCAAAACAATAAATGTTTACATTTAGGCACCCCTCTATGATCGTCACACTTTTTTTCTGTTACAAACTGACCCGGCCCCCCATTGGGGAAGGGAAAAGTTATGTGGCCCTCGCTGGAAAAAGTTTGATGACCCCTGTTCTACAGTGTAGACCTGGGCTGATTAAGATGATGAATTTTAACTCTTGAGAGTGTAAAAATGAAACCAAATGGACCCGCAAGGGTCCATTTGGTTTCATTTTTACGTTCTCAAGAGTTACATCTGGTTAACCAACTTAACTGGAACCTGGGGGGCAAGTGACCAACTGACCATGTCCTGAGGTCAAGTAGAACCTGACTTGCACTTGCCCGATGGGCAAGTGCCTCGGAGACCTTAGTGTCAACCCCTGAAAACAGTTGAAAATGGGGACAAATATATACAGTTGGAGGGGGGTACAGATTTTTGTAAACAGTTATATTACATTGCATTGTTTTAGAACAGGTTATAACATAACAGTGCATATAACTTCTTCCGTGCAGATAACTTCTTTTTTTTTTTAATACACTAACATTTTTATTGCTACTTCAAGACAGATCATGCGGAATAGGAACGGAACAAACAGGTTTACTATCTGTTTAAATGTAGCAGCTCTGTTTACATGGGAAAGTCTGGATAGTACAGATAGATCGTAGTCCTTAGGGTGGTTGTATTCCGCCGCCCAATCTTGCTATGTGCACAAATCTTGCTGCTGTGTTTGCACATTGTTGTATTTCACCCAATAGACGCCTTTACAGACGACGTCACACGAGTAAACACCAGTATGCGCGTGCAAACTGGCTGCAGAAGAACCCTGCCCCTCATAACATGCAATAGAAAAGTTCCAACTTCACCCACTTGTTAAAAACGCACCATCAAACTTTCAAATGCTGTTTTTATCCCAATATGGAAGAAAAAAAATATTAGGATTGTTATTGTGTTCTCTCGCCCTTGAAATATATAATCCTCGGGTTCTGTTGTGCTTCAACAATAATAGCGATTCAAAACAGTTTTCCTCAAAACCACTCCTCCAGTCGCTGTCATAAGAACGAGAGGTGCGCTCATCACGGCAGCTCAGCCTGTTTGTGTCATAACCT
>CM076980.1:45915476-45972976 GCA_039105355.1 Benthosema pterotum | reverse complement strand
GTGACATCACTGCACAGGTCTATTGTAGTGCCACCAGGAAGCCACCGCCTGACCTGGTAGAGACATGTGCCCAGAAGGGGACTTTTTTCCTTACTTATTAGTGTCTTACTATGACGGTTCTTCTGTGGAAACGTGTTCAGCGGTTCCAGAGCCATCCATCCCCATGTTTCAGTCATAACGTGATCTAAGGAGACAAAGCTCTCCATGGGGCTCCTCCTCGACGACGCCATGATGTGCTGGTTGCCAGGCAACAACGAAGGACAGGCCTGGGTTTGTGTGGTCAAAAATAGCCTCCCCCCCTCCTCCCTTACCCAGGAGTCTGCATTCCCTGAGCCACCTATTGTTTATGCACGCGCACTCGTTCATGCACACGCACTACGTATATGCGTGATCGCGCCCGCACACACACAAACACACACGCATGAGCACACAGTTTGTTGCGGCCAAGCCTCCAGTTGACTGCGAAACCTTTGCATTTGGTTCTCTTCTTTTTGTCACCTCTTTTACGTCACTCACGATCGCCAAATATTGTGCCCAGGTCTCGTGACATCACTGTGACATCATCAGGAATGTTTAGTGAATCACTGGATGGTATCATGTGACGTCACAATGGACACATCCCTTTTTTAACCCATTTTCTCCTGACTAGATTCTAGTTCCTGGCGCTAGATCCTAGTTTTTGGCGCTAGATTCTAGTTTCTGGCGCTAGATTCTAGTTTCTGGCGCTAAATTCTAGTTTCTGGCACTAGAATTTCTAGTTTTGTCACTAGATTCTAGTCTCTGCACGCTAGACTCTAGTTTCTGGTGCTAGATTCTAGTTTCTGGTGCTAGATTCTAGTTTTTGATGCTAGATTCAAGTTTGACACTAGATTCAAGTTTCTGGCACCAGATTGTAGTTTCCCAGAGCCAGAGCCATGTTGCGACATTGAGGGGTCAGAAACTGAGCGCTCGAGCTGCCGTTCATGCAGCGTGAATAACAAACAAGAGTTGGAAACTAGAGTTGGAAATCCATTATTCTCAACGAGGGCAGTGCAATTAACAGCATTTTTAGAGTGCTTGATTGGCTGATTCAGGTGATGAATATTTTAACTCTTGAGAGTGCACTCACAAGAGAGACCCTAACCCTCCAAATGTCTGTGCACGTCCCTTGGCAAGCTCTGATAATACACCCACGGTTTCTGTTTCATTACCCCCCCCCCCCCTACCTGGGGCCCTCGAACCCTGTTACGCACCCTGATCCAACGGTCTGATTGCTGTTATAACAAGTGTTTTTTTTTTTTTTTTTTTTTTTTTAAACTGAAAATCTTAGAGCGTTAATGTAAAAATCTAAATTTTGTTGATGCACCGAAAGAATACAAAAAGGAATAGTATGTGAGATACAGGTCCAGGCAATGGCAATCTTTGTTAACAAGGAATACCATTTGTCCATCGCATCAGAGTGCAATTGCAGAGATGTTTCCATGACTACCAAAGTGAGGAGACTTTCTGCTTCTGTGGTCCCCACCTGCTGAATGCTGTGGTATTCAAATGGACGCTTTATATTAGAGATCTTCAACTCTTCGATGTGTTCAAATTAAAACTTTTTTAGCCAAACATCAAAATAGATCTAAGCCTATAGCTATATATTTTTTTTTTCTTTTTCTCCCCTCTACGTTGCTTCTACCATACATTGATGCTGCAGCCGTTTCCCTGCAGACAGACACTTGCTTTGTTCTGCAGACGGTCCAGGACTCGGTTGTTGTCAACAAGTCATGAAAACAAAAATATTCGTCGGTGCTAATGTTGTGTGGCGTGAGGCAGCGTTTTAGCCAATCACAGCACAGCAGTCTCCCAGTGGTTTGATAATGAGCCAATAGAGTGGAGGTGAGGTGGAGTTAGATTCTGCTTTTAAACACATCTGTGTTTACAAACACAGTGTTCGTACACACTAAAGTTGCCTTCATTACCTTTAAACAGCTGGATTACTGGATTTACAAGAAGCCTACACAATTAATATAGACAAAATACTGTATCGGACACTAAATTAGACATAAACAATGGGCCTTGATATGAGAAGGGTCAAACAACTGTTTTTGTGCAGAGAAAGAGAGGGAGAGATTGGGTGAGAGAGAGGAGGGGAGGGGAAGATGGGGAGAGAGGGGAAAGACATGGGCCTAGAGATGGGGAGATGGGGGAGAGAGAGGGGGGGGGAGAGAGAGGAAGGTGGCGAGGAGGGGGGTGGAGAGAGAGGAAAGACATAGGCCTAGAGAAGGGGAGATGGGGGGAGAGAGAGAGGAAGGTGGAGAGGAGGGGGGTGGAGAGAGAGGAAAGACATAGGCCTAGAGAAGGGGAGATGGGGGAGAGAGAGAGGGGGAGAGAGAGGAAGGTGGAGATGGGGGGGGGGGGGGGGGGGGAGAGATAGGCCTAGAGAAGGGGAGATGGGAGAGGGGGAGGGGGAGGGAGATGGGGAGAAGGGCAGGGGCGGATCTAGGCATGGGAATGGGGGGGGGGGGGGCGCTAAACGACTTGACTGCCCCACCAAACATGATGGCATGCAAACGACCCAAATAAAATGATTTGAAACACTACTACCACTGCTACTAACTACAATGTTGGCACTACTAAACCAACAGCATTTCATCATTGAAAACAGAAAAATCTCTGAGTCAGACCTTTAGCTTCATGTATGCTGCGTGTCTGTTGCAACTTCAACAACAACTGATGTTATTATTGATGATTTACTTGCCTAATAAAAGTAGGCAAGTAAAGCAACCGAAAATGGTATGGGGGCGGCTTCATCGCCCGTGGCGCGAAGCCACACGGGCGATGAAGCTGCCCCCCCATACCATTTTCTCTTCCCCCTCCAACATGTTCTCCCCCCCCCCCCCCCCCCCAAATTGTGACATGTTACATCCGCCCCTGGAGAGGGGGAGAGAGATAGAGAGGGGGGGGGAGAAAGATAGAGAGGTGTGCCTTTGTTTTAGATGTCACAGGCGCAGCAGCAGAGCAGACGGTAACCATGGCGACCCAGGTGCGCTGACGACGAGGTTTGGCCGGGGTGCTTTGCTTTGCGGAGGTTGCCACGGTTACCAACACGGGGCGCGGCGGCGGCTAGAACGCGGAGGAATTAACGAGCAAACCAGCGCCGCTTGTTGCCGTCCGTCTCGTCTTCCTTTCTCTTGTCCTCTCGGCGCGGCCGCACCAATTTGGTGAAAAAGGTTAATCGAGCCGCGCGCGATGTCACCCATGGCGGACGTTGTCCCGGACCGAGCTGCGGGTCACAGCGGCCACGCGGTCGGGCGCGTGGGGGGGGAGGGGGACGCCGAGATGAAACCAGGGGCGGATCTAGGCATGGGCATGGGGGGGAGGTGGGTGCCCCCCCTAAATGCCCTGACTGCCCCACCAAACATAATGGCATGGAAACAACCCAAATTTTCAAATTTATTTCAAATTAAAGTGCTTATAATTAAAATGATTTGAAACACTACTACTGCTACTAACTAACTACAATTGTTGTATACCACTAAACCGACAGCATTTCATCATTGAATGCGTCACGTCACGTGTCTATTGCAACTTCAACAACAAGTTGATTGTTATTGATGCATTTCTTGCCTAAAAATAAGTCCTGAAACCAAAAATGGTATATGGTCACTTACTATCCTGGTCGTTAAGCTTATCGAAATGTATCTATTTGTTACCAATAGATAGTTCAATGGTAGAGATACACTAGCAGTAGTAGAGGTTTCGTTTTTGAGTGGGCACTGTCCCCCTCCTATATTCTTCAAAATCTCTGCTTGACGTCTATTTTTGTCCGACACAAACATTAAATTCCCTCGGCGCGGCCATCGGCTTGCAGAGAGCACATGAGTTAAACAAAGTCCTCGACCGGAAGTTGACTCTGGCAACAGCCCAGCTTGCACGATTTTAAATCACTAACACTCCCACTAAGTTCGGAAACCTAGTTTTGGGAAGTACTTTCTCCACCTTTAATAATGCCAAATGTGATACTCACTTGCATTATTAGCATTATTGACAATATGGCATTAGCACTAGTTAGCATTACTTTAGTTGTTGAAAAATATCAGAGCTACAGTACAAGCTCATAGCGCGTCACTCGAGCTTGTAGGTCTGATGTTTTTGAAATTGGTGAAAATGCGGTGCAAATCTTTTTTTTTTTGTTGTTTTCATTTCACGATGGATTAAGGATGGCAAATTCCTCACAGCTCAGTCATATGCGACACAAGATTTATTCCACATTTCCACAACTCTTTTTTTTTTTTCTTCTAAAATAGCATATCTACCATCTTTTTTTGTTTATAATGATGATGGTTCACTTACTCCCTGCAATCGCACAAGCGAGCAAAAAAATCCCCTCAGTAGGGTGGGGTGTGTGTGTGTGCGTGTGTGTGTGTGTGTTGTTTTTAATGGTGAGGTATCATCTCCCTCAGCAGCAGAAGTTGGTCTAATGGCAGGTATGACACACACACACACACACACACACACACACACACACACACACACACACACACACACACAGAGTAGGTGTGGGTACAGGCTGCGGTATATGGCTGTGTGTTGCATGGCATATATCGTGTACTACTTCCATGACCTACTGTTGTTGTTGTACACGTACAGCTGTGTGTGTGTGTGCGTGGGGGGGTGTGGGGGGGGTAGTACTGTAGTAGTAGTAGCTGTGCTAGTAGTAGCAGTAGTCGTGTGTAGTACTGTGGTTGTACTGTACCATCTGCTTCTGTGATACCGTCTTGCTTATCCTACATTACACATGCATAAGTTGTTATTGTTGTTAGATTATTTGTGTTCAATGTATTATGTTTTTTTTTTTTTTTTTCACAATATTTTTGACCATTACCGATGTTTCAAATGTCAATTTAATCAATACTAGAGTTCTCAACGGACCTGAAAATTGAGGCCCGGCCCAAACTGGGCCCTAACTGATCAGGCTCAAAGCCCGGCCCAGCCCGACCAATTAGCATAGTTTTTAGGCCCGAACCGGCCCTACAATGTCGGGCCTGGTTGGGTTTGGGTAGAATTTGAGCAATCTACACAGAGTAAAAGTGAAAATACCAATCAGCACCATCTTCATAAGAGGTAAATTCACAGACAGAACAGAACTATTATTTGTATCACAATAAAATAATTCAATATATATTGCTTTTTTCATGGAGCCCTAGGCCCGACCCGGCCCTACTGATCTGCATACATTTTAGGCCCGAGCCCGACCCTGAAATGTCGGGCGGGCCTGGTCGGGTTCGAGCAAAGTTTGAGAACTCTAATCAATACCCAATACCAATACCTTATGTCGGAGGCTATATGTCTTCAATAGCAACAAATGTCCCATGGAATCTAATGTTTGGTACACTACTACAGATGACCAACACACCAACATAGAATCTACATCTAGTAGACTACAGATGACCAACATAGAATCTACATCTAGTAGACTACAGATGACCAACACAGCAACATAGAATCTACACTAGTAGACTACAGATGACCAACACACCAACATAGAATCTACAGCTAGTAGACTACAGATGACCAACATAGAATCTACAGCTAGTAGACTACAGATGACCAACATAGAATATACAGCTAGTAGACTACAGATGACCAACATAGAATATACAGCTGGTAGACTACAGATGACCAACATAGAATCTACAGCTAGTAGACTACAGATGACCAACACACCAACATAGAATCTACAGCTAGTAGACTACAGATGACCAACATAGAATATACAGCTAGTAGACTACAGATGACCAACATAGAATCTACAGCTAGTAGACTACAGATGACCAACATAGAATCTACAGCTAGTAGACTACAGATGACCAACATAGAATATACAGCTAGTAGACTACAGATGACCAACATAGAATATACAGCTAGTAGACTACAGATGACCAACATAGAATATACAGCTAGTAGACTACAGATGACCAACATAGAATATACAGCTAGTAGACTACAGATGACCAACACACCAACATAGAATCTACAGCTAGTAGACTACAGATGACCAACACACCAACATAGAATCTACAGCTAGTAGACTACAGATGACCAACACAGCAACATAGAATCTACAGCTAGTAGACTACAGATGACCAACATAGAATCTACATCTAGTAGACTACAGATGACCAACACAGCAACATAGAATCTACAGCTAGTAGACTACAGATGACCAACATAGAATCTACAGCTAGTAGACTACAGATGACCAACACACCAACATAGAATCTACAGCTAGTAGACTACAGATGACCAACACACCAACATAGAATCTACAGCTAGTAGACTACAGATGACCAACACAGCAACATAGAATCTACAGCTAGTAGACTACAGATGACCAACATAGAATCTACATCTAGTAGACTACAGATGACCAACACACCAACATAGAATCTACAGCTAGTAGACTACAGATGACCAACATAGAATCTACAGCTAGTAGACTACAGATGACCAACACACCAACATAGAATCTACAGCTAGTAGACTACAGATGACCAACACACCAACATAGAATCTACAGCTAGTAGACTACAGATGACCAACACACCAACATAGAATCTACAGCTAGTAGACTACAGATGACCAACACACCAACATAGAATCTACAGCTAGTAGACTACAGATGACCAACACACCAACATAGAATCTACAGCTAGTAGACTACAGATGACCAACATAGAATCTACAGCTAGTAGACTACAGATGACCAACATAGAATATACAGCTAGTAGACTACAGATGACCAACACACCAACATAGAATCTACAGCTAGTAGACTACAGATGACCAACACAGCAACATAGAATCTACAGCTACTACACTACAGATGACCAACACACCAACATAGAATCTACAGCTAGTAGACTACAGATGACCAACACACCAACATAGAATCTACAGCTAGTAGACTACAGATGACCAACACACCAACATAGAATCTACAGCTAGTAGACTACAGATGACCAACACACCAACATTGGCCACTGCCATCAGTTAATATCAGTTAGATGCTGATGCCAATATTGACCGATAACAGCAAATATCAGCCAAACCGTCCGGTATGTGGACTAATACATCGGTGCATCACTTTATTTCTGTGCCCAAGCCCCCATAACCATTGCGAGGCTAATGTCGACACAAGCCTATAAATACTGTGAAAATTGTTCCCGAGCCATAATGACCCGCCCTCTGGCTGAGGGAGAAGGGCCACAGTTTAGACATGCTGTCATATGTCACGGCACAGAGAGGGACATGTCCACGTGTCTCTGAAGTCCCCGATTAACCAATTGTGTTCGGATCAGATTCTAGTTTCTGATGAGACTAATTTCTGACACTAGATTCTAGTTTCTGACACTAGATTCTAGTTTCTGACACTAGATTCTAGTTTCTGACACTAGTTTCTAGTTTTTGAGGCTACATTCTAGTTTTTGACGCTAGATTCTAGATTCTGATCCTAGACTCTAGTGTCTGATGCTAGATTCTAGTTGCCGACACTATAGATTCTAGTTTTTTGGTGCTAGATTCTAGTTCCCGACACTATAGATTCTATTTTTTTGGTGCTAGATCCTAGTTAAAATTTAGTTTTTTCTCACTAGATTTTCTCACTCACTTTCATGCCATGGACCATCAGAATGATCTATATCTGAAAACATGTTCTAGGGATCCCCCAGGACCAAAGATTTGAGTTAAAAATGTTTGCTTCGGAAATAACACATTCATTAGATTTGCACCACGTTTTCACGATTTCTCAAAAATAGCAGAGATACAAGCTCATAGCGCGCCACTCGGTGGCGCGCTATGAGCTTGTATCTCTGCTATTTTTCAATAGTTAAAACATAATTCTAACATAGAACATCAAAATGCGTTCAGTACACTAAAGGTTAACTGGAAATGCAATCTCGTGACGCAAGAGACCCGTAAATGAACCCATGTTAAAGACCTGACAGCAGATTGTACAAATGTCTTCTTCAGGGTAGCAAAAAGTAAGTTTCTAAGGCGGTGGTTCTCAGAGTTTTTCAAGGAGCCCAAAAAACTCTTAATAAACTCATAATTGGCCGTAACTTCCTTCTGAAAGAACATTGTCCTAGGGACCCTGCGACAGAAGCAAAGATTGCTGCTTCACAAGCTTGCCGATCTGATGTTTTTCACCAATATTAATCACCAAAAAGGGGTCCTGTCCCAAATGGGTAAAAAAAAAAATAACTAAATAAATAAGTCGTAATATCTAATTTTAATGTGGGCATTAAAACAATATTGTACCATACATGTGACATCATCAACCTGCGACAGGAGAAGTTCCTGTTGTGCGAAATATTCTCTATTTATGAAAGAAATTAAATTTCAAAGGCCTTTTTTTCAGTTGTCATAATCTGCGAGCGATCCTTTTAAATGATGGCGTTTGTCCGTACTTCTAATGTCATAGGTCCACGATAAACTCTGAGAGCAGTTGGAGATAATTACCCTTGGTGGGTCCATTTGGTTCGATTTGTACACTCTTCGAGTCGCAGACCTGCAACGGTCCACTTGGTTTCCTATTTGTACACTCGATGTTAAGTGTGTGTGTGTGTGTGTGTGTGTGTGTGTGTGTGTGTCCGTCCACACAGGCATGTCTGAGTCGGAGCAGTCATTGAAGGGGACGTCACAGATTAAGATCCTACCCCCTGAAGACATCGAAGGCATGCGTGTGGTGTGCACGGTAGGTCTCGCTGCCCAACCGAGGTCTCGGGTTTCTACCGTATTTTCCGGATTATAAGCCGCACCCGAATATAAGCCGCACCAGCTAAATTTGGGGCAAAATACTGATTTTTTTTCTTTACTTTTATAAGCCGCACCTGACTATAAGCCGCACCAGGCTTATAGTCCGGTGATTCATGTTAGAGCAGTGGTTTTTAACTTTTTCACAATTTAACAACATATTCACGCCACAGACCCCAAAACTAAAGATTTCTTTTGGTTTTGTTCACAATTCCAGGATGGATTTTCGCAAACAAAAGAGGCAAAACATCAGAATTAGACGAAAATGAACATGACTTAATTAAGTGGTGCTAATTTAGATGAATTAGCACCACTGGTGCTAATTTAGGTGAATATCATGAATATTAACTCTTGAGAGTGTAAACATGAAACCAAATGGACCCACTAGGGTCCATTTGGTTTCATTTTTACGCTCTCAAAGAGTTACATCTGGTTAACCAACTTTCTATCATTTAGTCTGCGGAGCCGACTAAAGTAGTGGCTTATAGTCTGGAAATAACGGTAGATTCTAGTTTCTGATGAGACTAGTTTCTGACACTAGATTCTAGTTCCTGATGCTAGTCTGTAGTTCCTGATGCTAGTCTCTAGTTTCTGATGCTAGACTCTAGTTTCTGATGCTAGACTCTAGTTTCTGACACTGCAGATTCTAGTTTTTTGGTGCTAGATTCTAGTTTCCAATGCTAGAATTTATTTTTTTTTTTATCACTCATTCTAGTTTCTGACATTGGATTCTAGTTTTTCTGGGGGGGGGGGGGGGAGATACAAGCTCATAGCGCGCCACTCGGTGGTATCAGCCGGTATTACCGAAATATCGCTCAAGACTATTTCATGTCAAGGATTTTATTTTTCATTTTTTTCCCTCCACCATATATTCCAACGTCCCCCTTCTGCAAATATGTGATTCCAGAGGTTTGAGATAGAAAAAAAAAAGTGTCACATAATGGGGGGGCTCAAATGCCCACTAAGTAATGTACCCTGATATGACAGGTTGCAAAGCAGCTGCGCTGTGGTGTACCGACAAGTACATGCAAGGCTGACCTCTAGTGGCCACATTCAACCCCGGCAGATTTAAAATGCACAGCATATGATGTTGGGCAGGGGGGGGAAAAAAAGCTTTTCATCTCCATCTTTCATCTTCATGTTTCATCTTTTTTTTTTCTCCATTGATTAAAGTCCTTCAATGTAACCTTCCCAGCTTCTTTGACAGCATGAAAGAGTTGCCATTTAATATAGCGGTGTCAACTGTATTCATTGATTGTCAGAGTGCCACAGTGGGAGTTCTTGCTCTGTTTTTTTTTGGTCAAATATTAAAGGTCCGCTTCACCAACTCTTTAACACATGTTCATATAATAGTTCCTCATTAATGTACATGATAAAATCCGACTTGTTTCGCCTCAGTCTGTGACTCACAAGACGGCTGCTGTATGCAGTTCAGAAACCTGTCTGTCTCCCAGTGACATCATCGATGGGTGAATCCAAGCTAACAGCAACTGCAGGCTTTCGAGAATGGAAGCAATCGTTCTCTCGATAATAAAAATCTAAACGATTAAGGATGCCTAACGATGATGCCTTCTGCACTACCCACAGCCCTTCTGTGACACACAGACTGAGTAGAGAAAAATATTGCTGTTTTATCATGTACATTAGTAAGCACCTAGCATCCTAACCAGATGCCCAAACCACCTACCGTAATTTTCGGATTATAAACCGCACCTGAATATAAGCTGCACCAGCTAAATTTGGGGCAAAATACTGTTTTTTTTTTCTTTATTTTTTTCCTTGTATAAGCCGCACCTGACTATAAGCCACACCAGGCTTATAGTCAAGTGCTTCATGTTAGAGCAGTGGTTTGCAACGTTTTGACAATTTAACAACATCACCCCACAGACCCCAAAACTAAAGATTTCTTTTGGTTTTGTTCACAATTCCCGGATGGATTTTCACAAACAAAAGAGTCAAAACATCAAAGTTAGACCAAAATGAACTTAACTTATGAACTTAACTTATGAACTTAACTTATGACTTAATAATTAATTACGTGGTGCTAATTTAGATGGTGAATATCATAACTCTTTGAGAGTGTAAACAGGGTCCATTTGGTTTCATTTTTACACTCTCAAAGAGTTACATCTGGTTAATCAACTTTCTATCATTTAGTCTGCGTAGCCCTGTAGAAATCCATAGATTGGCCGCACTGTTGTATAAAAGTAGCGGCTTATAGTCCGGAAATTAAGCTGGCTCCTCTCCAGGCGAAAGAAGCAGCGGTTCTATTTACTACTCCAGAGCCTCGGGAGTAGTAAATTGAATTAAAATAGCTCTACGTCGACAAGCTTAGTACATGCCACTTTGTGTTGTGTTGTTGCTGTAAGCTTGTCGATGAATATTTTTTTTTCATTCAGCTTTCTATTTATTTAGTATTTTTAAATGGCCATTTTTCAACTTGAGCAAAACACGCAAATGAGCCTTACACCAAAATAGTTGCGCATAGCTCCGATGTGATTTGTTTTATCTTATTTATTTTTCTTAAACTGAGGTTCTTTAGGAATTACAGTACAGTCTATAAAGGTGTGGAGGAATCAACTGTATTGACAGAATCCATGTGTCGCGTCGAAATGTGTTTGAGTTTTTCTGTCGTGATTTTTTTTTTTTTTTGCAGCTGGCCAGAGAGGTGTTGGACATCGCAGCCAAGATGGTGAAGCCTGGTGTCACCACCGAGGAAATTGACCATGCTGTACATCTGGTATACACACACACACACACACACACACACACACACACAACACACACACACACACACACTCCAAAGCCGCAAACTGAAAACTATGGTAAACCATACTCTGTAGTAGGATTATAGTAGTAGGGTTAGCAATAAAAAGACGAAAAACAAACATGTGAATCAGGTAAAATCACTGAATATAATGCGCAAATATAATATGTCTGCGTGTGTGTGTGCGTGCGTGCGTGCGTGCGTGCGTGCGTACGTTCAGGCGTGCACAGCCCGGAGGTGCTACCCGTCTCCCCTCAACTACTACAACTTCCCCAAGTCGTGCTGCACGTCCGTCAACGAGGTGATCTGCCACGGCATCCCCGACCGAAGACCCTTACAGGACGGAGACATCCTCAACGGTACCGCAGACCCCACTGGTTTAAAAACCCGTTTTGGTGTTCTCAGCATTACGTTTTAACTATTGGGAAAAATAGCAGATCTACAAGCTCTATGAGCTTGTAGATCTGCTATTTTTTGAAAAATCGTGAAAACGCGGTGCAAATCTATGAATATGTGTTATTTCTGAGGCAAACATTTTTTTTTTTTAAACTCAAATCGTTGCTTCTGGGGGATCCCTAGAACATGTAGATCATTCTGATGGTCCATGGCATGAAATATGTTGAGCATCACTGACACAGGAACATATTTTTTTTCCCCAGAAAAACTAGAATCCATTGTCAGAAACTAGAATCTAGTGACAAAAAAAACTAAATTCTAGCATTGGAAACTAGAATCTAGCACCAAAAAACTAGGATCTATAGTGTCGGGAACTAGAATCTAGCATCAGAAACTAGAGTCTAGCATCAGGAACTAGAATCTAGCGTCAAAAACTAGAATGTAGCCTCAAAAACTAGAATCTAGTGTCAGAAACTAGAATCTAGTGTCAGAAATTAAGAGTCTCATCAGAAACTAGAATCTGATCAGGACGCAATGGGTTAAAACCGCCTACACTAGTCCCTTCCTCATGTCTTAGTCATTTCGATTAGAGCTTAGTTTTCAAACTTTTCCATTCAGTGCATGAATCTGCACTTTAGTTTTTTTCGTCTGTTCAAAGTAGAAGTTTTTTTTTTTTTTTCCCCCTCCGGCATGATGAATGGCCGTTCGCAGCGTGTCACAAATGGACTCGGCGGGTGTGCCGACGGTTTGATCCCCCCTCTTTGTGACTAGTGGCTAGTGGGTCCGAGGCCTCGGTGTTGTTGCAGTGCACAGCTCCCCCTCCGAGCGGCTGATGGAGCGACGTGTCAGACGCCCCGCGCCGCGCCCTGACAAGACTAATGGTTTCATTAACGTTTTTTGTACCGAACGCGTTTTGGTGTTTTATCTGTTGAAAAATAGCAGATCAACAAGCTCATATCGCGCCACCGAGTGGCGCGATATGAGCTCGTTGTTCTGCTATTTTTGAAAAATTGTGAAAATGTGGTGCAACATCTCTGAATGCAATATTTGGGAAGCGAACATTTTTTTAACTCAAATCTTTGCTTCCGGGGGATCCCTAGAGCAAGATGTTTTTAGATGAGGTTCTGCAGCTAAATAATGGATATTTCTGGGAGTCCTTCCTATGAAATATGTTAAGCATCACTGACACAGAAAGAGATTTTTTTCCAGAAAAAACTAGAACCTCACGCCAGGGAGTAGAATTTAGTGTCACAAACTAGAATTTAGTGTCATGGACTAGAAGTTAGTGTCAGGAACTAGAACCTAGTGTCAGAAACTGGAATCTAACTTCAGAAACTACAATCTACTGAGAGGAACTACAATCTACCGTGGGGGACTAGAATCTAGCGTGAGGAACTAGAATCTAGCGTGAGGAACTAGAATCTAGCGTGAGGAACTAGAATCTAGCGTGAGGAACTAGAATCTAGCGTGAGGAACTAGAATCTAGCGTGAGGAACTAGAATCTAGCGTGGGGAACTAGAATCTAGCATCAGAAACTAGAATCTGATCAGGACACAATGGGTTAACGGTTTTTTTCAGGGGCGGATCTAGGCATGGGCATGGGGGAGCAATGCCCCCCCCCCCCCCCTAAATGCCCTGCACTCTCTTACACTCTCAAAGAGTTACATTCGTTTAACCAGCTTTCCATCATTTCACCTCATAAGAGAATAAAGTTCATATGAGATCCATGGTATTTTATTTTTTTGTGAAACATACAGTATACAATACATATATATTTTTGTGACTCATACGAATTATGACATTCAAAAATATTTAAGAGCCACAGTAACTTTTTAGTGCATGGATCATTGTTTACTTTTTGCATCCAAGTCCCTTGGATATATATTTTTGTATCTCCATCGAGCACATGGTTGCATTTTGCTAGCTGACATTGATCCATTCTATCCATTCCTTTCAATCGCCTGTATACGCCAAAGCCAGGGGTCAGCAACCTGCGGCTCCTGAGCCGCATGCGGCTCTAGAACACAGCCCTAGTGGCTCAGTGGCTGTAGCATTATTACATACACACTGGGGTGATCCACACCAAAATAATATAAACATTTCAGTCACCCAAAACGCGTTGCGCTGTCTGACAGTTGCCAGTTAAAGTAGCACTTGGCCATGTCAAAAAAAGCCCAGCAGTTATCAGAGGTGGAGCTTTCAATCTGAACCACCCATTTTCAACAGTTTACTCAGTTTACTATGTCATTAATATACCTTAGAGATGTTGTGTGGACTAGAAATGGAGTTCTGTAAAAGTCCTTTATTTTTATTTTTAGAAACTCCATTTCTGAAGAAAGGTTGTGTTTCACCATGTTAATGATTTTTCTTTGAGGACCTTTTTTCTGAGAGTGTGCAAATGGAACCAAATGGACCCGCCAGGGTCCATTTGGTTCACATTTGCACACTCTCAGGAAAAAAAATAAAAAATAATAATAAAATGCGGCTCCAGACAGATTTTGAATTTAATTTTAGGTCGAAAATGGCTCTTTCAACATCTTGGGTTGCCGACCCCTGGCCAAAGCCAATCCTTGTTCCAGGCGGTATTTTCTGGTCAAAACTGATCCACTTGCCCCCCTCTTGTGGCCAAAAAGTTATATGTAAATGTCAGTTATAAAACATGCAATTTAAACTTTATAGTCAGGGGTGCACATAACTATTTTGGTCCAGTACTCAGAGGAGCACCTGGGGATGTTACTTGGTGCTCCGAAAAATGTGTCGACCCTCATCGCCGGGCCCTGGGACCCCTCATCGCCGGGCCCTGGGACCCCTTTTTTCCACTCCGTACAGCCCGATCAATGTACAGTAATACAGTACAGGGCGATAGTTTGGGCTTTGCAATAGGCTAGCCTAGTAGTAGTACTACTGCCTGCATTCTACATCCATTAAAAATACTAGTAGTATTTTAGACTTTAGTTTAGTTAGAATTATTTCATTATTTCATTTTCAAGGCTTTTTTACTGGCCCAGTCGTGCAGTCATTATGAGCCCCAGCTGTGTGGTGCTCAAAGGAGCTTTCCACCCCTGGATTGACAGCTCATTGTAGGATTTTTGGTGCTCCTGAGCACCGGAGCACCACTTATGTGCACCCCTGTTTATAGTATAGTTATCTATATAAATCTATATTTTTCTTTCCACTCTGTAATGAATACTGATCAGGGGTTGACACTAACACTTGCCCGCTTGCCCGGGGCAAGTAAAAAAAATGGTGGGGCAAGTGAAGACTGCTACCTGGTTGCCCGATCGGGCAAGTGTGCAACTTAGTGCACTATAACACAACACAAGATATATTTGTCTTGTCATTGCACTCTGCCTCTGTGTCTTTCACTGCTTTCTAGCTATCCACAATTCCAGGCTGGATTTGGGAAACAAAACAGGCAAATTAACACATCAAAATGACCATTAATCTTCTACAGTGTAGACCTGGGCTAATTAAGATGATGAATTTTAACTCTTGAGAGTGTAAAAATGAAACCAAATGGACCCGCAAGGGTCCATTTGGTTTCATTTTTACGTTCTCAAGAGTTACATCTGGTTAACCAACTTAACTGGGGACCACCTCGAACCTGGGGGGCAAGTGACCATGACCTGAGGGCAAGTAGAACCTGACTTGCACTTGCCCGATGGGCAAGTGCCTCGGAGACCTTAGTGTCAACCCCTGTAATGAATACTGATCGATGATCCGATTTCAGGGTTTGAGCTGTGCGATGTTTGTTTGTTTTTTCTTTTCCTCCATGCAGTGGACATCACCGTCTATCACAACGGTTTCCACGGAGACCTGAACGAAACCTTCTACGTTGGGGAGGTGGACGAGGGAGGAAAGAGGCTGGTCCAGACCACCTACGAATGCCTTATGCAATCCATCGACTCTGGTGAGACCACATTTTTATTCCCAGTGATTTCCAACCTTTTTGATACCAGGGAGGGACCACCGGTTTATTCAGCATTTGAGCCACCGAGGACCACCATTCGAGGACAGTTTAGTCCCCCAAACCTAAAGATTTCTTTTGCTTTTGTCCACAATTCCAGGCTGGATTTGGGGAAACCCAAACAGTCAAACCTACAGATCAAAATGACCATTCATCTTCTACTGTACATTCTCTAGTTGTGTAGACTTGGGGGGGCTAATTCACAATAGATGAATATTTTAACTCTTGAGAGTGTAAAAATGAAACCACTTTTTTTTTTTTCATTTTTACGTTCTCAAGAGTTACATCTGGTTAACCAACTTAGCTGGGGACCACCTGGAACCCTCTCAGGGTGTGGCGCAAGTTTTTTTCCATGCGTTTAAACATGCATTTAAACGTGCGTTCAGACATGAGTTTAAACATGCGTTCCTTCCTCCCACAGTGAAGCCTGGCATCCGCTACAGAGAGCTGGGCAACATCATCCAGAAACACGCCCAGGCCAACGGCTTCTCCGTGGTCCGCAGCTACTGTGGACACGGCATCCACCGGCTGTTCCACACCGCACCCAACGTACCCCACTATGCCAGTGAGTCCCCCACACACATACCCATACCCCCGCACCCAACGTACCCCACTATGCCAGTGAGTCCCCCACACCCATACCCCCGCACCCAACGTACCCCACCATGCCCAGTGAGTCCCCCACACCCATACCCATACCCCCGCACCCAACGTACCCCACTATGCCAGTGAGTCCCCCATACCCATACCCCCGCACCCAACGTACCCCACTATGCCAGTGAGTCACCCACACCCACACACATACCCATACCCATACCCTACAACGTTCACACCAGGGTTATTATGGTCGTGAATTTTTCTTTTTAGTTTAGTTTTGGTTAGTTTTGACATTTTATTTTCTGATTCAGTTAGTTTTAGTTGTTTTTTAGAGCGGGTTTGCTGGTTTTTATTTAGCTTTTATTTTGGTGAAAATATTTAGTTTCAGTTGCGTTATAGTTTTAGTTTTATTTTTTATTTTTTTTTCTGTGCTTTGGTTGGTATAGGATTTAAAAAATGTGCCAACGTAGGAAACGGTTGATAGTCAACCCTTGCTTTGAGTTTCTTAGTAGATTGGATGACTGCACTCTCCCACAAGAACATAATTTTTATACCCCCATTGTTCTACAACTCAGTAGTGAATAGAAGAACTAGCAGCATCTCCTCCTCCTAAAAATTAAAACTAACTAAAACAGTTAGTTTTAGTTTTCTGAACCCACTTTACAGTTATAGTTTAGTTATCGTTTTTTGCATTCATTTTTAGTTTGTATTAGTTTAACCCTTAGTGTAGTGACCGCGTTTTGGTGTTCTCAGCATTATGTTTTAACTATTGAAAAATAGCAGATCTACAAGCTCATAGCGCGCCACCGAGTGGCGCGCTATGAGCTTGTATCTCTGCTATTTTTTTGAAAAATCGTGAAAACGTGGTGCAAATCTTTGAATATTAGGAACTAGAAATCTAGACAGGACAAAATGGGTTAAGTTAACTCAAATGTTTTTTTTTTAACTTTAGTTTTCATTTTTTACCTTGGTTTTAGTTAACTATTATAACACACCCCTTCACCGTAACGGCAGTGAAGTGAAGCACCATTGAGCGATGAATATTTCAATTCTTGAGAGCGTAAACATGAAACCAAACGGATCCCGCACGGGTCCGTTTGGTTTCATTTTTACGCTATTTTAATTTTCAATGTGGTTGCTGAGTAATGTTTTTGTGTGTGTGTGTGTGTGTGTGGTGTGTGCGTGTGTAGAAAACAAAGCAGTAGGAGTTATGAAGCCAGGACACGTGTTCACCATCGAGCCAATGATCTGTGAAGGTGAGTGTCGCACTATAGCATGTGTGTTTTAATAGTGTGCAATAACATGGCACAATCGTGTTTTTTTTTTTATTACCGTTTTCAAAAAGTCTATGAGGAAAATGAATGAGGATTTCGTTTCTGGAACACAAGCGGCGTCACGAAAGGGGCGGACTGCGCAGCTCTATTAGACACCATGAAAAACATTGCGTCAGTAACGATTTTAGTTCCCAGATTTTCACAACTTGCCCTAACTATAAATGTACCAGTTGTTTGTGTACTGAACGTGCTTTGGTGTTCAAAGCACTATGTTACACTTACGCTATTGATGTAACCACATGTAACTCTTGAGAACGTAAAAATGAAACCAAACGGACCCTGGCGGGTCCATTTGGTTTCATTTTTACACTCTCAAGAGTTAAAATATCCATCATCTTAATTAGCCCAAAGTCTACACAACTAGATTAATGGTCATTTTGGTCTGTATGCTTTGCCTGTTTTGTTTACCCAAATCCAGCCTGGTATTTGTGAACAAAAGTAAAATAAATCTTTAGTTTTGGGGGTCTGTGGGGGCTAAAATGTCCTCAAATGGTGGTCCTCCGTGGCTCAAATGCCAAAATAAATAGTGGGCCCTGGTATGAAAAAGGTTGAAAACCACTGGTTTTAAAAGTAATCCACTGGTTGCGGCAGTCGGCCACTAGGTGGCAGCGTTGACCAGGCATGGTTATGGATGGGTTCAATAACATAACAGTAGGCTAAATAAATGTCAAGTCCTTTTAAAAATGCACACTTATTAGTTATCAAGTAGGCTATACAGATTTATATTACCGGTGTTACTATTTTAAAAAGTGATATATTATGTATTCGTATTGGTCAATCTACTAGGCAAGCTGTAACATGAATGTGACGACCACAATTATTTTTGGCGGGAACACTTGGGGCTCCATTTTCGTTACAGCTAAACCCCTTATCCCTTAACGTCTTTGCCTTTTTAAACTATTTTAAACTAACAAAAAAAAAAAATTCTGTAGTTCAAATGGCCAGTCTACAAGCTCACAACGTGTTCATAGATTGACACGTTGGCATCACTTTGGTTTAGTTACTGAGTGGCGCGCTACGAGCTTGTAGCTCTGATATTTTCTGAAAACGGCGAAAATGTGACGCAAACCTTTGAATTATAATTTTTAACCCTTTCACCGCTTTAGGCACTGGCCTAAAAAAAAAAAAGTAAATAAATAAAAAATAACATACTTTGGGGAAACACGGTTTGGCAGAGATGCTGTTTTTAATCATTGCCCGTGTGTCTGCCCCCCGCAGGCGGCTGGCAGGACGAGACGTGGCCGGACGGCTGGACGGCGGTGACGCGGGACGGCCGGCGCTCGGCGCAGTTCGAGCACACGCTGCTGGTGACGGAGACGGGCTGCGACGTGCTGACGCGCCGCTGGGACGACGGCGGACGGCCGCACTTCCAGAGCCAAAACTAGACCACCACAACACCCCCCTAACCCTAACCCTAACCCCCACCCCCAACCCCCTCAGGACCCCGCCCCCGCCAGTGTTGATTTTGTCGACTGAAACCCCCAGACTAAAAGCCCAGACTAAAACCCTAACAAGACTTTAGGGCTCTGTTTTTTTCCGTCACACGCGCTAAACCCCTTATCCCTTAAAGGTAGGGGAAGTGATTTCACTTTTGTCAGATATCACCCCAAAAATATTTTTTTTCTGTTAAAATGCTCTATTATAAGGTGTGCAGACCATATATGGAGTTTCCCCCTCCCCCACGTTAGCAGAGGAGCTAATAAAAGTTCCCCAGGTGGTGGGTGAATTCTCCTCCAATCAGGATCGAGCAGCAGGTTCACATAGTGTAGCTACTGTTTGGCGCCCCTAGTGCACCAGGCTGGTACTACACCATGAATTTCAAATCACTTACCCGACCTTTAAAGGGGAATTCCACCCATTTTCAACATTTTTTTTCTGAGCGCGTACAAATGGAACCAAATGAACCCTAACGGGTTCATTTGGTTCCATTTGTACGCTCTCAGAAAAAAAGAAGTGTCTAAAGAAATCCATTAACATGCTGAAAATATCGTTGAGATGTTTCACCATGTTAGTGGTTTTCTTCAGAGCTACATTTCTTGGGAACACGGAATGGTGGGAACTTTTTTCATCATGTCCACCCAGCACCTCTAGGGTATACTAATGACATATTAGAATGTTGAAAATGGGTGGAATTCCCCTTTCAAAGGGGGATATTCCAACCCATTTTCAACATGCTAATATGTCATCATTAATAATACCTTTTTTTTTCTTTTTTTTTTTTTTTAGAGGTGTTGATGGAAAAAAAAAAGTCCACCCCCCCTCCCCCCAATCTGTGTTTCCTAGAAGTGGAGGTCTGAAGAAAATCGTTAACATTGTGAAACACATCTTGATGACATCATCAAGATGTGTTACACCATGTTAATGGATGTTAATGGTTAATGGATGGACACTTTTTTTTTCCTGAGAGCGTACAAATTTGTACGCTGTCAGAAAAAACTTCTTTGCCTTTGTTTTTTTTGTTTTTTTTCTTTTTTTTTTTTTTTTTTTTACCATTTTAAAAAACCTTTTTTTATATATATATATAGTTCCAATGTGCCAATCTATTGAAACGTTTTGAGCATTTTAGACTGGACATTTTAACTATTGATTTTTTTTTCCCCCACCTAGAATAGTTTTAAAAAGTCAAAGAAGTCAAAGCATTCTGTGCTGTACTTGTGATGTTTCAACATTTCACTTTCAATATGCATATTGTCAGGCCAAAATGGCTTAAAGGGGTAAAGGGTTTAAGCAGGCGTAAAACGTCGACCGTCGCGACAGTCCAGAGATCTACGACACGCAATTTAGTCGGCCGTAACAACTGTTTTAGTCGACTAAAATCTTCTCACGTTTGGCCGGACCTAAATGGTTGAGAGTTTTTGTTTTTGTGTAGTTACCGTGCAAAATGTGGACGAGAAATGCAAAAAAAAAAAAAAAAAAAAAACGTTCCAGTCATTAGACATTGATGATTCAAAATATGCTCCGCATTGACTTTACTTTGTACGTTAAAACAGCTCTCAAATGCACTCTTTTAGTGACGTAAACGAACACAAAGTCGATCCTAGTCACTACAGAGCGCCACCAACTGCAAGCCGTTTTAATTTTTCATAAAATTGAAATTTCACAATTTCAGCTTCCTGTTGATTTCAGCTTTTTTTTATTGACCATAAAAGCCGGAATGGATCCATGGATCCAGATCGGGAATCCGTATTTGGATCCTGTACAGTATGTACAGTATTCAAATATTCAATTCATTTTTATGCTCATATATAAATATTTAAAGTTTTTTTCAAAAACCTTAGGTCAGGCCTAAATGGGCCTAAAGGTAACTACACAAAAATAGTCATCTTACCTTTTTAACGCAAAAACATTTCAGGTGTCTAAAAAGTGACTGAAACTATCGTTGTTCAAAGTACAATGGACTAAACTAACACAAATTGCCGTCAAAATCAACACTGATCTCCACACACACACACACACACACACACACACACACACACACACACACACATACACAAATCTAAATCTCAAATGCTATAACACTTGTGAGGGTCACCCAATTTTTAGGATTGCAATGTTTGGAATGCAGCGGTTCGCCGGCGTCGCGTGCAAGCTCTTGAGTAAAATGAAAACAAAACAAAAAAAAAAAAGAAACGGAATGCACCCGGGAGGGTCCATTTGGTTTCATTTTACGCTCTCAAGAGTGAAAGATCTGAAGCACGTCATTTTCAAGAATCTACACCAGGGGTTTTCAACCTTTTTCATCCCCAGGGCCCACCCATTTATTCAGGATTTGAGCCACGGACCACCATTTGAGGACATTTTCACACCAAAGACCTAAAATTAAAGAATTATTTTGGTTTTGTTTTTCCACAATTCCAGGCTGCATTTTACCAACAAAACGGTGTAAACTTGAATAAGTGGTGCTAATACAGATGATGAATATTTTAACTCTTGGGAGTGTAAAAATGAAACCAAATGGACCCGCAAGGGTCCATTTGGTTTCATTTTTACATTCTCAAGAGTTACATCTGGTTAACCAACTTTCCATCCTTTAGCCTGGGGACCAGCTGGAACCTTCTCAGGGACCGCTGGTGGTCCCCAGACCACCGGTTGGAAAACCCCTGATCTACACAATTAGAAAATGTAGAGGAATTGTTGCTTTGACCAACATTTTGCCAGTGATCCTAAATTGTGTGGCCCAGTTTTGGGTCCGAGAGAAAAAACATAAAAAAAAAAACCCTCCGTGGCTAAAATGTAGAATAAATTGCGGGTCCTGGTACCAAAAAGGTTGAAAACCCCTGTTGTACTGCATAAAACAATATTTTCTCCTGTGGGGACCAGGCAAATCCTTTTAATTTATTCTGCTATACATAAGGGGGATGTCCAGTCCTTATATAAGTATTGTAATAATATTGTTTACACACACACACACACACACACACACACACACACACACACACACACTCCGGGGGCACAGAGGGGGGGCAGGAGGGAGGGAGGGGCTCCCAACTACTCATTGAATAAAAGAATAGTTGATTAATTAAACATTAATGGAATTATTTGCATATGTGTGATGATGTCAGTCTTGGACTGTGTTCTTATTACGGATGAATGAACGTATGTATGTTGGACAGGTTTGCAACTTTCATTATTTTTATTTTAAACAGTTTTTGCCAAAAATCAAAATAGATGTATAGCTTTATGTTGTGCCTCTAGTCTACAGTATGTTGCTTCTACTTTGTTGCTGCAGCTGTTTCTGCAGAAAGAACCACCCGCTTCGACCTCTATCCATGGAATGAATAGTGCAGGGGTGTCAAACCCAAATACAGAGTGGGCCAAAATAGACAAATTGGTACAAGTCGAGGGCCGGAGATACCGGTCTGTGTTTCAACACCGGTTTACAATGACGTCCCTGTCATTGTACAGCAAAAAAGTAATTTCCCTTCAAAATCAATGTCTCTTAATGGCAAGATAATTGTAAAGATGAAACTGCCTGCATTAAAAACTGTTTTAATGGAAATTAGCAGGTGTTCACGTCTCATAGCGCGCCACGCTATGAGACGTGAACACCTGCAATTTTTCAGGGATTTTTTTTTCTTCTATGATCCTCACCAAGTGCTGCTTTCATAGTTAATTGAGAAAGTAAATGAGACTGAGTTGAGGAAGTAAAACAATTAGTTGCATTCATTTTTTATCATGGGCCACTTCTAATACTTTACTGAGGTTAGGGTTGGGGTTAGGTGTAGGCACTAGGCATAGCCTAGTTTTACTGAGGTCATGTTTAGGGTTTAGGGTTAGGCTAGGGTTAGACGGTGCTGTATGTGGTTACTAACCCTAAACATAACTTCAGTAAAACTTCCTTCGCACCGCCCTACTAGTAGTAGCCGTGATCCACCGATGCAATGAATACTATTATAAAACATCTACTTGCCTCTGTGGGGGGTATTGTTATGCAAATATCATGACCAATTTCAATGACACGGTGACACGTCTATGTAGCGTGTGTCAAACGGGCGTTGTGGACACCACGTTAGAGCAGGGGTTTTCAACAGGTGGTCCGGGGACCACCAGTTGTCTCTGAGAGGGTTCCAGGTGGTCCCCAGCTAAGTTGGTTAACCAGATGTAACTCTTGAGAACGTAAAAATGAAACCAAATGGACCCTTGCGGGTCCATTTGGTTTCATGTTTACACTCTCAAGAGTTAAAATGTCCATCTGAATTAGCCCCAAATCTACACAACTGGTGTCAAAAATGTTGAAAATGTTGAAAAGTTGCCTGTAATACCTTTTTAAAATTTTAAATAAATGTAGTATAGACAATACTACCTTTAATGTGGCCCCGCAGTTTAACTGGGATAGTGCATTATTGATTATTCATTGAATAGATTAATGCCTAGTATTCAAAATGCATTGCCTTTTTATGTATTTAGTAGTTCACAAAGTACTTATTTTCAGGATTTCAATTCAAACACAGACTATCTATGAGGCTCAATGTTGCTTATATCATACCACATAATTAATTTCTATCTCATAAGTCATCTGTCTGACACTCCCAACAAGGAGCAGTTAGAATACTGTACATTATTATAAATAACTATCCTCTAGCTATTGAGCTTGTATTTATCTTCCTTTTTTTCCAAGATATTTCTGACTACTTTTGTGGGAAATAGATGGCAATTTTGGGCAATGATATATGGGGAGGGGGGAAAAACCTTTCAACATTTTTTTCTGAGAGCGTACAAATACAACCAAATGAACCCTAACGGGTTCATTTGGTTCCATTTGTACGCTCTCAGGAAAAAAAAGAAGCATCTAAAGAAATCCATTAACATGGTGAGAATGCATCTTCAATATGTTTCACCATGTTAGTGGTTTTCTTCAGACCTCCATTTCTTGGGTGGACATGATAAAAGATTCTCTGTTCCCAGCACCTCTAGGGTATACTAATGACATATTAGAATGTTGAAAATGGGTGGAATTCCCCTTTAACTTGATCCACCCACTTTACCAAGTAGATCTACTCTGGACCTGACTTGATGCTGACTTCTCAAAGGGAATTACCCAGAATGCAACAGGAGTCAGAACCGACACATGACGTCAGCACAAAAAACAGGAGACCACAGGAGCACTTCATATAGGCTTACTGTATGTGACTATTATAGGGCTATTTTAATAGGCTCATATGCATATTATAGGGCTATTTTAATAGGCTCATATGCATATTATAGGGCTATTTTAATAGGCTCATATGCATATTATAGGACTATCTCAATAGGCTCATATGCATATTATAGGGCTATTTTAATAGGCTCATATGCATATTATAGGGCTATTTTAATAGGCTCATATGCATATTATAGGGCTATTTTAATAGGCTCATATGCATATTATAGGGCTATTTTAATAGGCTCATATGCATATTATAGGACTATCTCAATAGGCTCATATGCATATTATAGGGCTATTTTAATAGGCTCATATGCATATTATAGGGCTATTTTAATAGGCTCATATGCATATTATAGGGCTATCTCAATAGGCTCATATGCATATTATAGGGCTATTTTAATAGGCTCATATGCATATTATAGGGCTATTTTAATAGGCTCATATGCATATTATAGGACTATCTCAATAGGCTCATATGCATATTATAGGGCTATTTTAATAGGCTCATATGCATATTATAGGGCTATTTTAATAGGCTCATATGCATATTATAGGGCTATTTTAATAGGCTCATATGCATATTATAGAGCTGCGCAGTGACGTCACCGCCCCTGTTCCGGAAGTCTTTTCCCCATTCATTTTTCTCATAGACTTTTCGAAAATAATTTAGACGATTACGCCGCGGCCAAAGCCAACTCAGGTCGTGACAAATCATGATAACAAACACAATATCGTCATATAATATATAATTGGGAAGAAGTAGAAAACGGCATGATACAAGACTTTTTGTTTCATTTTTCATCTTAGAAATTATTTTATTGTCCCAAAAGTTTGTGTGTGTCATCATGATTCGTCACGACTCGAGTTGGCTTTGTCCGCGGCGTAATCGTCTTGATATAAATTATTTTCGAAAAGTCTATGAGAAAAATGAATTGGGAAAAGACTTCCGGAACAGGGGCGGTGACGTTACTGCGCAGCTCTATAGGACTATCTCAATAGGCTCATATGCATATTATAGGGCTATTTTAATAGGCTCATATGCATATTATATTATAGGGCTATCTCAATGGGCACATATGCATATTATAGGTCTATCTCAATAGGCTCATATGCATATTAACAGTAGCCTAAGCATTTATGATGAAATGGCGCAGCGTTTTAGTTGTTTTTTTATTGGAATGTGTGTAGGCTAGGGTTAGCTGATGAATCCAGCTGATGGCCAAACATGATGGCATGCAAGATATTTCAGTGCTTGTATTTAAAAGTATTCGAAACGCTACTGAAAATGGTATGGGGGTGGCCCCATACAGTACCATTTTTCTTCTGCCCACCCCCCCCCCCCCCCCCCCAATTGGGAAATGTTACATCCAACCCTGGTCTGGACTCACAAGGAAGCAAGTGTGAACTTGACAACTTGGGAGTGTTGAAAATCGTCCATGTAGTGTCCTTCTCTCCGCCATGGAAGTTTCCCAGCCCTGCGTTAGACCACGGACCCCCCAGGTGATCTGTCTGGGAGTTGATCCCATACCCAGGAAGCTCCCAGGTACAGGACAGATCCAGCAATGACACACGATTCCCACAAGAGAAGCCCAACAAGAGTTTCTTTAAAGGGATAGTTCAGCTTTTTGGAACTTAAAGGGGAATTCCGCCCATTTCACCTTCGAGGTGTTGGGTGGACATGATAAAAACGTTTCCCCATTCTGTGTTCCCAAGAAATGGAGGTCTGAAGAAAACCACTAACATGGTGAAACATCTTGATGACAGATGACCGAAGATGTATTTTCACCATGTTAATGGATTTCTTTAGACCAGGGGTGGCCAACCAGTCAGAGACTAAGAGCCACTTTTTTTTACCGTGTTACTGCAAAGAGCCACATCATACACGTGGACATATACGTGAGGATACCCCATCCCTTCCTCTCACACACACACACACACACACACACACACGCACGCACGCACGCACGCACGCACGCACGCGCACTCACACACCCACACACACACACACACACATTGTAAATGTCACACACCAACATGATAATAACAGAAATTGACTCCTAACCCATGCAAACTGACTAGGGATAATCGGTTGATGATCGATGGATGTAGTAGTCCATTTATTGCCCTATATCACACTCAGAAACTCGTCAGGCCAAGCAATTGTGACACTTGTCATGTGAAAGCCCCTTAAGAGCCACATGAAACTAGCCAAAGAGCCGCATGAGGCTCAAGAGCCACAGGTTGGCCAGGCCTGCTTTAGACGCTTCTGTGCTTTTTCCGCTTTTTCTGAGAGCGTACAAATGGAACCAAATGAACCCGTTAGGGTTCATTTGGTTGCATTTGTACACTCAGAAAAAATGTTGAAAATGGGTGGAATTCCCCTTTAAGCTGTATTTGCCGTTAATATAGTGGGGCCGACTGTTAATTGATTGCCAGAGTCTAGTGGTGGGATTTCTGCTCTGTTTTTGGTCAATATTAACTAGTTCGGACCATTTTGTGGGGGTTATACCTTGGGGCCACACGTTAAGAGTCTGAACTAGGGAAATTCCACCAATTTTCAACATTTTAACATTAATATTTTTTAGCGATGTTGTGTGGACATGATAAAAAAGTCCCCGCCCCCATTCTGTGTTTCCTAGAAAATGGAGGTCTGAAAACCATCATTAACGAGGTGAAACTCAACTTGATGACGTCATCAAGTTGTGTTTCACCGTGCTAATTCACCGTGTAATTTTAGGACCTTTTTTGATTGATTGGTCAATCTGGGTGAATCCAGCTGATGGCCAAACATGATGGCATGCAAGATATTTCAGTGCTTGTATTTAAAAGTATTCGAAACGCTACTGAAAATGGTAGCAGAACTACAAGCTCATATCGCGCCACTCGGTAGATCTGCTATTTTTCAGCAGCTTAAAAACACCAAAACGCGTTCAGTACACAAAGGGTTAAAGGGGAATTCCGCCCATTTTACCTTCGAGGTGTTGGGTGGACATGATAAAAACGTTTCCCCATTCTGTGTTCCCTAGAAATGGAGGTCTGAAGAAAACCACTAACATGGTGACATCATCAAGATGTATTTTCACCATGTTAATAGATTTCTTTAGACGCTTCTGTGCTTTTTGCGCTTTTTCTGAGAGCGTACAAATGGAACCAAATGAACCCGTTAGGGTTCATTTGGTTGCATTTGTACACTCAGAAAAAATGTTGAAAATGGGTGGAATTCCCCTTTAAGCTGTATTTGCCGTTAATATAGTGGGGCCGAATTGATTGCCCGAGTCTAGCTAGCAATTCTGGGCCCCCTGCAAACCTTTTCCACATGGGCCCCGCTTTCCCAGCGGCGTCAAAGGGGAATTTCACCCATTTTCAACATTTTTTCTGAGAGCGTACAAATGCAACCAACAGGTTCATTTGGTTGCATCTACGCTCTCAGAAAAAAATGTACGCTCTATAGAAATCCATTAACATGATGACATACATCTTGATGATGCCATCAAGATGTGTTTCATCATGTTTTTGTGTTTTTTCTTCAGACCTCCATTTCCAGGAAACACAGAATGGGGGGAAACGTTTTTATCATGTCCACCCATACAGCACCTCTAGGTTATACTAATGACATATTAGAATGTTGAAAAATGGATGGAATTCCCCTTTAAAATGCTTCAATCTGGTGCACTTTGAGATAAAATATTTTTCATAATATAATCAATACAAATAAAACCTTATTAATGCAAGCTTTCAGTGGGCCCCCCTGACTTTGGGCCCCCCTACAATTGTCCCCCTTTTCCCCACGTGTCTACGCCCGTGTGTATACCCAAAATGCACCACTATCGACAAAACCCTGGGAAAAGTGAGGCGTTGCAGCTGTGAAATGAAACAGTGGATCGGAGCAGGAAGTGAAGGTTTTATTGAAGTTAGACGTGGAGCGACAGCGTGTGATTCTCTAGTGCAGGAGTTTTCAACCATTTTGACACCAGGGACCACCATTTATTCAGCATTTGAGCCACGGAGGACCACCATTTGATGGCATTTTAGCCCCAAAGACCTAAAACTTAAGAATTCTTTTGGTTTTGTTCACAATTCCAGGCTGGATTTTGCAAACAAAACAGTGTCAGACTTCTTAATTAAATAGTGCTAATTCACATGATGAATATTTTAACTCTTGAGAGTGCGAAAATGAAACCATTTTTACATTCTCAAGAGTTACATCTGGTGAACCAACCAAATGGACCCGCAAGGGTCCATTTGGTTTTTTATGCTCTCAAGAGTTACAGCTGGCTACCAAACTTTTCATGTGGTTAACCAACTTAGCTGGGGGACCACCTGGTACACTCTCGAGGACCACTGGTGGTCCCTGGACCACTGGTTAAAAACCACTGTCGTAGAGCATTTAAGCGGAATGAACGTATGTCGGCCATAAAAATGCCAAAGGAATCATGTTTATTTCATCTCTTTTCACCAGCACAGACATGTATGCAGCCTAATCAATACAAAATGTTTAAAAAAATCATTGAGTTCAATATTTAAAAAAAAATAATAATAAAAAGTTAAAATAAAATACAATTGTTCTACATTTAATGTGTGCACTCATCTCATTCGATACATTCAGTCGTGAAAAACAAACACTCAGAAAAGAGTATAGGCTATTGATTGATTTTTGATTGATTTTGCCTATATTGGATCTCCCGCCCAATAGTCCCTACTAATATTTTAGTATAGTTTTAACTTGCTGATGATATTGCCAATATACTATATTTACTCAGTTTTAGTTATGTAGTTTCCAAGTAGTGTCCGTAATACTTTTTGCAAATTTAAAAAAAGGTTGCGGACAAACATTTTTTCATCATGTTTCGTCACAGACGACGGAATCCTCGACACACGGATGGCTAGTCAACTTCTCCCAAACCGCAGAGAAACTACTTACACCAGGGGTTTTCAAACTTTTTGACTCCAGGGACCACCTTTTATTCAGCATTTGAGCCATGGACCACCATATTATTGCATTTTCACACCAAAGACCTAAAATTAAAGAACTCTTTTGGTTTTGTCCACAAATTCCAGGCTGTATTTTGCCAACAAAACAGTGTAAACTTCTTAATTAACAGATGATGAATATTTTAACTCTTGAGAGTGTAAAAATGAAACCAAGTGGACCCGCAAGGGTCCATTTGGTTTCATTTTTACACTCTCAAGAGTTACATCTGGTTAAGCAACTTTCCATCGTTTAGCCTGGGGACCATCTGGAACCTTCTCAGGGACCACTGGTGGTCCCCGGACCACCTGTTGAAAACCCCTGGTCTATTGGACGGTAGGCAGAGAGAGGTGGTGTCTCTATGGAGACACACCGAACAGTTGTAACATCCCAGTTATTGATTGGACATTCAGGACAGAGTGAAAGGCGATGAGGAGACATTGGAGTGTCGGGGATTCGTTCTTGGGACGGCTCTTTCTTTGGAAGAATCAGGTGATGGTGGTGGTGGTGCTGGTGGTGGTGGTGGTGCTCATGTGTGCACGTTCGCGCCTCTAGAACTGCAGGACCACACGGATGCTGAAAAACAAGATGTATACATGTACAGAAAAAAATGATCACACCACCCTTGTTTTCTTCAATGGAGAGCATGCCAACGGTTATGCAAAACAACGGTTATGCAATCAAGTATTAACTCTTGTGTGCAGCATGTGTTTAAAGCAAACAGGAAAGAAAACATGGAATGCTTAAAAGTAGTGTTTTGGGCGGTACAATGCCATAGCTGTTGATGTAAGAATTCAAGTAATTTTGGTTATTATCAAGAAAACCATGGAAAATGAATAGTCTTAGTTCTTGAATTAAACTTTCATGATCTATTTGTGTTGTTATCATTATAATTGTCCAACAAATGTACCTTAGGTTGAGCCATGGCATTGAAATTAGTGGTGTAATATTTTTTCCATATATATATATATATATATATATATATATATATATATATATATATATATATATATATATATATATATATATATATATATATATATATAGCAACTTTTGATTTGTTTTATCCAAGCATGATGACGAGGACCAATCGGAATGTGACTTATAAACTTGCACAGGGGATGCTGGGAAATGTATGGGGATGAAGGAGAAAATGGTATACCATACCATACCATACCATTTTTGGTTGCATGGCATTTATTAGGTAATTAAGCATCAATAGTAACATCAGGTGTTGTCGAAGTTACAACAGACACGCAGCATGCATAAAGCTAAAGGTCTGACTCAGAGAGTTTTCAAATCATTTTAAATACAGGCACTTTGATTTGAAATAACTGCCTCGATCCGCCCTGATCAAACGGACCGCCCACATGCCATCCTGGGGGATATTGCTTTATCAGAACGACTTTGCAGACGAGGGACAAAGGACAGACAGACAGACGGACAAACAGACAGAGCGGATTATAGTCGTACCATTTCCCGGCGTGCATGAGGTCGAATCCCTCGGAGATCTTCTCGAAGGGCAGCATGTGGGTGACAAACTCGTCCACCTTCAGCTTCTTCTGCATGTAGTCGTCCACCAGCCTGGGGACACTGTCCACGCTCTTGTAGCCTATGAAGTGGAGTGGATTTTTTTTTTTAGAATTCCAATAGTTTGTCTTAGGGCCCTGATACACCTAGCAATGTTTTGAGCAACATCAACAAGCAACGTCAACCATCAACGTTGACTTTTCACCTTTCTATACAAAATGATCAACTCCTGGTTGTTCAGAAAAGTCAGATCTTTAGCGCCCTCTACTGGTCAACATTTTGGAATCCTCCAATCACAGCCCTCCTTGGCGTCATGTGGTCCTTTCTCCAAGACTCCCACAGATAAACTTTTCTGAAAACAACATGGCTGCTGCCGCCTCACTGGACAGAACATTTTATAACTTTTTAGTCTGACCTCTAGTCTGACCTGACCAAATAGAACCTAATGGACCCACTAGGGTCCATTCGGTTCCATTTGTACGCTCTCAGAAAAAAATTAAAATGGATGGAATCCCTGTTTAATTAATAGAAGGTGTTGGTGTTGCCATGTGTCTCATCATGTTGCCCGTTGATGTTGATATTGCTAGTTGATATTGATGAAAATGTTGCTAGTGTATCAGGGGCCTTAGTGATGTCCCGATGCCACTTTTTCATTTCCGATCCGATCCCAATACCACAATTTTAGTGTTAGCCGATACCGATACCAAATACCAATACCAGAGAAGAATATATATAATAACATACAACAGAGGTTTTCAACAGGTGGTCCGGGGACCACCAGTGGTCATTGAGAAAGTTCCAGGTGGTCCCCAGGCTAAATGATGGAAAGTTGGTTAACCAGATGTAACTCTTGAGAATGTAAAAATGAAACCAAATGAACCCTTGCAGGTCCATTTGGTTTCATTTTTACACTCTCAAGAGTTGAAATATTCATCATCTGAATTAGCACCACTTAATTAAGAAGTTTATACTGTTTTGTTGGCAAAATACAGCCTGGAATTGTGGACAAAATCATAAGAATTCTTTAATTTTACGTCTTTGGTGTGAAAATGTAATCAAATGGTGGTCCGTGGCTCAAATGCTGAATAAATGGTGGTCCCTGGAGTCAAAAAGGTTGAAAACCCCTGTGCTAGCCGATACCGATACCAAATACCAATACCAGAGAAGAATAACATACAAAATACTTGGATCCGCCCCTGACTGGGACCATAATTTAGAGCTGTGTTTCCTGGAGTCAGACATGTAGGGATTGTTAATTGTTTCATCCACGGCACACAGCCAAACGCCCACGTTACGGTAGTAAATGTGTCACTAGAGCGGAGGTGGAAGTGAGGACGCACGCATGTCGGCCTCATGCACGCACGGATGCAGGACGAACGTGCGCATGCAAACGTGTAATACGTTCAAGGTATTTTTGTTTTTGTTTTGTTGTGTTCTAGAAGGCAAGTGTCATGTTTTAAGGCATACTTGTTGTATCAGCCAGGTAACCTTTTAACCTTTTTTCAGGATGGAATGTTCCTGAAATTGTATTTATTTGTTTGCCTTTCTAGTGGTGCCGTGTGCGTTCTGTATTGCTCTGTATTGGACAACTCCATTATTACTGATGGCGGAGAAAAATCTTTGAGCACCAATAACTCCTGGTCTGAATCAGTTTTTGACCTGCCTGTAGCGGCACACATAAATTACTGGAATGCGAGCACCGGAATGCACCTCCCTTACAAACGTCGGCAAAAGACGACAGAACACAAGACGGATGAGGAAGAAGGTTTTCTTATCGGCACTAACACAATTCGGTCACGTACCCAGGGCCGGATGAAATGGTATGGGGCGGCTTCATCGCCCGTGGCGCGAAGCGACACGGGCGATGAAGCCACACCCATACCATTTTTCAGTTACAGGACTTTTATTAGTCAAGTAAAGCATCAATAATAATCAGTTGTTAATAAAGCTAAAGGACTGACTCAGAGAGTTTTCTCTTTTCAATGATGAAATGGTATAATGGATTGCATTTTTACAGCGCTTTTCCAAGTGCTCAAAGCGCTTTACAATGGT
Organism: Benthosema pterotum; assembly: GCA_039105355.1. Lineage (NCBI taxonomy): Eukaryota > Metazoa > Chordata > Actinopteri > Myctophiformes > Myctophidae > Benthosema > Benthosema pterotum. The sequence goes on along the minus strand of CM076980.1, from coordinate 45,939,937 downwards.
CCATTCATTCATACATTGGGTAGTAGAGCGGCGAACAGTCGACGCTCAGCGTCCTAAACTTCCCACATTCACACACCAATGGTGGCAACAAGCTCACACTGACCAACTCATTGGAGGCAATTTGGGGTTCAGTGTCTTGCCCAAGGACAGGAGGAGCCGGGATTCGAACCGCCGACCCACGGGTCATTGGACGACCTGCTCTACCTCCTGAGCCACAGCCGCCCCAATAAAATGTTGTTTGTTTAGTGGTGACACAGCTGTAGTTAGTTAGTAGTAGTAGTGTTTCAAATCATTTTAAATATAGGCACTTTGATTTGAAATATCTTGGGGTTGTTTTGCATGGCATCATGTTTGGTGGGGCAGACGGGGCAGACTGGGCATCCCCACCCCCCACCCCCCCATGCCCATGCCTAGATCTGCCCATCCTATGCCTATGTTTTCTCATTGGCGCTAACACAATTCGGTCACGTAGCGCATCTCCACATGCGTCACGTCAGCCTTCAACACACAGACGCTTTGTTTTCTCAGAGCGGAGACAGCAGAGGAGATGAGCGCTCCAATGACAGATGATCTTATCCTGCAGTTATATGGGACCACCCACGTCAAATTCTCTTTTCTCAAACTGTTCTCAAACTCCGAGAGTGCACGGAATTTGACCGTATGAACTATGAGTGTCCATTTGTTTCCATCAGCATGCACTCGGAGCGCCTTCCACCAATTGTTTGCCAATGGGAACCGGTTTAGTCCGGCTACCGAAATTGGAAACATTAATTATGAAATGAAAGGGGAAAACCATGCCCCAGTTGATAACGAATGAGTTCAAATTGCAGTTAGACATATCATCTTATGATCTATTTAACCACGATGCACTCACTTTCTATTGGGAGGCATCTGTCCCAAAGCCTTTTATTTGTCACTACCGAACCCATCATTTCTTCTTTATTTATTTATTTATTTTTTACATTTAGTTCATTTTATATTTGTGACTAAACCCCACCCACGTTGAGTCATCTCGGGAAATGAAGTTGTCAGTAGAGGGGTCTAAACTTGATTTTCTCTTATTTTTTATTTTCTGTGAAAAATGACCTGAAGCAACTTTATTAGTTGTTTCATACTAAAGCATACATGAGGTGAATGTTAGACCTTAAAACGCAGTGTAAACATGTTATAATTGAATTAATGTGAACTGTAATGACAGTTCTGACCATTATTACCTCATTCCTCCGGGCCGCGATCGGGCCGTTAGCTTAATTAGCTTAAAATGCTAACGGTTGTAATCTGATAAGTGCCTCTAGTTCTGTAAATATGCGATGCCCGCCGTCATCAACAGAACGCGGACTTCGCGTGATTTTGAGCTCAAATAACAGCCAGGTGGCATTCCACATAACCTATTAGTAGCGACGTTCTGTTAGTAAATCCATGTATAAAATATCAAAACATTGGATTCTTCTTCGTGGCGTTTTTTTAGAGCCGGAACTACGTCACTATTCTCAGAGGAAACAGACAAAGGGTTGCCATGTTGGCTTGTTGGCTTGTTTTCCGTCCATGTTAACCAACATTTTATTGGATATTATCCTCATCTGTTTCTGGTGACTACTATGTGTGATTGTATAATAATGGCAAAAAATCACCCTAGATACATAGTATTTATAATGATAATGCATCACAATTATTGTTGTTGTTCCATTCATGCATACAAACAATGGACTGTGGGGATGGTTATCTAAAAAAAAAAACGTGGAGTAAGTACCTGCAAATTGGCCAATGTACTCAATGTCCATAACAATTAAACTGTAGTAGGCTACTGTTGGCATTCCTGCACAGCATACTATTAATTATAGACATACAGTACATGTGCCTAGCAGGGTTATTATAGTTATGGCTTTTTCATTCTACTTTAGTTTTAATTGTTTTTTTTCCTACTAGTTTTTACTTTAAGAAAAAAGTTATCGTTTTTTCGTTAGTTTTAGTTAACTATAAAAACCCGGATGCCTAGTAGTATTTTTCAACTATACAATATTATTGGACTTTTTGGCGTTATTGGCTTACTTCTCTCCAAATACTTGGCAACAACAGAGAACAGACGGAGAGAGAAGAGAGTCAAGTTGGAGTTGGAAATACGTTCTATACAACGAGGGCGGCGCAAATAAGACAAACAACTAAAGTCTCTGGATGTTTATCTTTTATTATTACTACAAAACGATCTAAAATAAAGAGATCTAGGTGGACCGTTGCTGAGTTCAATGCATTTCTGCATAGACCTACTTTCGGTCCAGGACTTGTCTTTATTTGTTGACCCATTCTCAATACAAGTTTATACAACATACCCGCGGTAAATAATAAAAATAAGAGTCGCGTTATTTGTAGACTTAATAAGAACCAAAGTGCAGTACATTATGAACATTAACCACGTTATGTTGTTTAATAGATTACGTTTTAAACATTTTGGAACAAGAGAAGCTGTTGTTGTTGTGAACATCTGGGATAGGCTCTGGCCATTGTCACCTTCTTGAAAGTGGGACATTAACACATTGTGAACCACTAGATCAATACAACAAAAGCAAATACTTAATTTAATATGCATTAACCACTGTATGAATGGACACTAGTTAAAGGGGAATTCTACCCATTTTCTGTTACTGTCAATATACCTTTTTTCCTAGAAATGGAGGTCTGGGGGAAAAAAAAACATTAGCATGGTGAAACACAACTTCACGACAATAGAGTTGTGTTTCACCATGTACACTTGTATAATGGTTACTATGTATAAGTATCCTTTTAAAGTAAAAATAGCCGTATAAAGGCGAAATGTATTACTATATTCATTTTAGCTACTATTATTAGGCTACTATTCAAACACCTTGACTCAACAATGCCCCCCCAGTATTGAGGAGGTGTTCCCATGCCCAAACTGTTCAACTGTTCAGCAAAGAAGAGGAAACAGCGCCCCCCTCAATGCCCAGACCAAGAACTACATCTTTAAAAGCCAAATTCTCAAATTCCTGTTTCTCTGCAAGACATTACTCTATAAACCATATCTCAAAAACTGGTGGGTCAAATTGCACAACCAATATGTCAAATTGTAGCTATGACTCTCTGCTTTCACATGACATGATAAAACAAAAATGAGAATTTCCTCAAAGACTCAACCTGGGTGGTGCTGGGACACATTTGTTTTGAACAATTATACTAAACCATTTGTATGGTGGGGATTGCAACAGCTGAACACTATAGGCTATGGGTATTATGATATATACCCCCGCGGGCCCCATTAAATAGTAGTAGATACAGTGGTAACCACTTGAGATTGTCAGTGGTGGTACCACCATGGCAATGAAATGGTAACCGCAGGAATGTGGTACCAGTAAGTTCCATGCTGTCACCAGGAGATTGGCAGCAGAGAGCTGATGTTCCAACATAATGGTCACACAGGAGGAGGCAATGGCAAGCCATCCATTAGAAGACTTGTTATTACAGTACAGTATGGTATATTATGAACTTTTATTTAATGTTGAAGGGCAGTGGTACCACCATGGTGCCTCATCAGCAGCCAAGTGTTAACAGTGACAGTGACAATCTCAAGTGCTTAGCACTGTAGTTAGTTAGATAAAAATTGATTAACTTAGATACTTAGTTAGTTGAGTGTTCTATTAGTTACTGAGTTATAGCCAGTCAGTCCTCACCTCCAAAGGCGGTTCCTTTCCATGTTCGTCCGGTGACCAGCTGGAAGGGCCTGGTGGAGATCTCCTGTCCTGCTGCTGCTACTCCGATGATCACACTGGTACCCCAGCCCTTATGACAGGCCTCTAACGCTGCTCTCTGGAGAATGGAAACACACTGATCACCATGGTGTTACCCCAGCCCTTATGACAGGCCTCTAATGGAAACACACTGATCACCATGGTGTTACCCCAGCCCTTATGACAGGCCTCTAATGGAAACACACTGATCACCCTGGTGTGTACCCCAGCCCTTATGACAGGCCTCTAATGGAAACACACTGATCACCCTGGTGTGTACCCCAGCCCTTATGACAGGCCTCTAATGGAAACACACTGATCACCCTGGTGTGTACCCCAGCCTTTATGACAGGCCTCTAATGGAAACACACTGATCACCCTGGTGTGTACCCCAGCCCTATGACAGGCCTCTAATGGAAACACACTGATCACCATGGTGTTACCCCAGCCCTTATGACAGGCCTCTAACGCTGCTCTCTGGAGAATGGAAACACACTGATCACCATGGTGTTACCCCAGCCCTTATGACAGGCCTCTAATGGAAACACACTGATCACCCTGGTGTGTACCCCAGCCCTTATGACAGGCCTCTAATGGAAACACACTGATCACCCTGGTGTGTACCCCAGCCCTTATGACAGGCCTCTAATGGAGACACACTGATCACCCTGGTGTTACCCCCAGCCCTTATGACAGACCTCTAATGGAGACACACTGATCACCCTGGTGTGTACCCCAGCCCTACAGGCCTCTAATGGAAACACACTGATCACCCTGTTGTGTACCCCAGCCCTTATGACAGGCCTCTAATGGAAACACACTGATCACCCTGGTGTGTACCCCAGCCCTTATGACAGGCCTCTAATGGAAACACACTGATCACCCTGGTGTGTACCCCAGCCCTATGACAGGCCTCTAATGGAAACACACTGATCACCCTGGTGTGTACCCCAGCCCTTATGACAGGCCTCTAATGGCAACACACTGATCACCATGGTGTGTACCCCAGCCAGGGGCGTGTCTAGGCATGGGCATGGGGGGGCAATGGCCCCCTTGCAAAACAAGCCAAGATATTTCAAATTAAAGTGCTTATATTTAAAATGAGTCCAGTAACCAAAAATGGTATGGAGGCGACTTCATGAAGCCGCCCCCATACCATTTTCTCTCCCCCCCCCCCCCCCCCCCCCCCCCAATTGGCAAATGTTACATCTGCCCCTGACCCCAGCCCTTATGACAAGCCTCTAATGCTGCTCTCTGGAGAATGGAAACACAGTGATCACCCTGGTGTGTACCCCAGCCTAGTCTTCGGCAATATACCGGTATTAGCGTTTATCGCAATATTGAAATCAATACCGAGTAATATCGTTGGGTCTATAAAAAAAATATTAAATACTGAATATCGCCAAATACCGACATTATACTGTATTCTATTAAAATATGAGCAATGAGACTTTTAATTGTAACTATACAAACAATTTTCATGTCACACACATGCCTAAAATAGCCCTTATTTGGGCTAGGCTTTTTGGAAACAATGTATTTCCAATTCCAGTTTGTCCCTAGTTAGGCTGCTTGTACAACAGCACTCTTTCTGACCCGTCAATGTCGCAAGAGAGTTCCAGGTGGTCCCCAGGCTAAATGATGGACAGTTGATGTAGAGCGTAAACATGAAACCAAATGGACCCACGTTGCGGGTCCATTTGGTTTTATGTTAACACTCTCAAGAGTTAAAATATTCATCATGTGAATTAGCCCCAAGTCTACACAACTAGAGAATGTAGAAGATTAATGGTCATTTTGATCAGTATGTTTTGCCTGTTTTGTTTCCCAAATCCAGCCTGGATGGAATTGTGGACAAAAGCAAAAATAAATCTTTAGTTTTGGGGGTCTGTGGGGGCTAAAACGTCCTCAAACGGTGGACCTCCTCCGTGACTCAAACGCTGAATAAATGGTGCTTACCCTGGTTATCAAAAAGGTTGAAAACCCCTGCCATTAGACGATAGCGATTTTTCTCACCATGATGCCGACGTTTCCGACGCACTCGAAGGAGTAGTCGACACCGCCGTCGGTCATCTCCACCAGCACCTCCTGGATGGGTCTGCTGTGGTCCTTGGGGTTGAGCAGCTCCGTGGCGCCGAACTGCCTGGCCACGGCGAACTTGTCCGGGTTGATGTCCACGCCGATGATCCTGGCGGCGCCCGCCGCCTTGCAGCCCATGATGGCAGCCAGGCCCAGCGCGCCCAGGCCGAACACGGCGCACGTGGTCCCCGCCTCCACCTGCAGGGGGCGACACAACACCATGCATGGCTGACTGACTGACAGCACAAACCCACTGAGTTCACAGGGCCGGATGTATCATTTCCAAATTCTCTCTCTCTCTCGACTAATATGTGCATGACTCATATAGACATTCACTGACCCAAAAACAACACTGGCGGTAGGACGACGCCTGCCTGCCTGCCTGCCTGCCTGCCTGCCTGCCTGCCTGCCTGCCTGCCTGCCTGCCTGCCTGCCTGCCTGCCTGCCTGCCTGCCTGCCTGCCTGCCTGCCTGCCTGCCTGCCTGCCTGCCTGCCTGCCTGCCTGCCTGCCTGCCTGCCTGCCTGGACTGCCTGCCTGGACTGCCTGCCTGGACTGCCTGCCTGCCTCCCTCCCTGCCTCCCTCCCTGCCTGCCTGCCTGCCTGCCTGCCTGCCTGCCTGCCTGCCTGCCTGCCTGCCTGCCTGCCTGCCTGCCTACCTGCCTGCCTGCCTGCCTGCCTGCCTACCTGCCTGCCTGCCTGCCTGCCTGCCTGCCTGCCTGCCTCCCTGACTGCCTTTCTGCCTGCCTGACTCACTGCCTGACTGACTGAGACTAACCTTGGCGGTGTTGAGCACGGCTCCGTATCCGGTGGAGATGCCACAGCCCAGCAGGCAGACCTTGTCCAGCGGGGCTTTGGGGTTGACCTTGGCCAGAGAGATGTCAGCCACCACTGTGTACTCTGAGAAGGTGCTGCAGCCCATGAAGTGGTACAGGCTCTGGCCCTTACAGGAGAAGCGGGTTGTCCCATCCGGCATCTGCCCCCTGCCCTGGGTCACCCTGAAATATTTTGAAATATATATATATACAGTATGGCATGTTACAGCATGCAGCTCAGATCAATAAGTGGTGTGAACATTTCATCCACATAATATAGCCTATAAAAAGTGCCATCTTTTAGCTCAGCTTAAAGGGGAACTCCACCCATTTTCAACATTTTACGGTACTATGTCATTGATGTACCTTCGATGTGTTGGGTGGACATGATAAAAAAAAAAATCCCCCATTCTGTGTTCCCAAGAAATGGAGGTCTGAAGAAAACCACTAACATGGTGAAACATCTTGATGACATCATCAAGATGTATTTTCACCATGTTAATGGATTTCTTTAGACGCTTCCTTTTTTCTGAGAGCGTACAAATGGAACCAAATGAACCCGTTAGGGTTAATTTGGTTGTATTTGTACACCCACAGAAGAAATGTTGAAAATAGGTGGAATTCCCCTTTAAAGGGGAAATAACAAGAAATTCAATGTGTGTGTGTGTGTGTGTGTGTGTGTGTGTGTGTGTGTGTGTGTGTGTGTGTGTGTGTGTGTGTGTGTGTGTGTGTGTGTGTGTGTGTGTTTTTGGTGCTGCCATGTGTGTTTTCTATCCCCACAAATGATCTAGTCTGAACAATCAGTATTTCATATCATATAGAGGAGCTTTAATGTAAATCGCTCTCAGTAACAGCTTTGATTTGATTTCAGCCTCAAAATGATGTCATCAATGCACCCTGATTTGTATATTTTTTCCTTCAATCTTCAGTTCCAAATTTGCATTTCCACTTTGTTTAAATTGTCCGCCGATGTTGGTTTTCCAAGTTGACATGGAATATAAACAAGCCTGGTTTTATCTAGCATCAGTATTACAATGACTCTATTATAAAACATCCTGCATATCAGCGCCCCCACCACCTCAGGACATTGTGGTACTGCAGCTGAACTGTCCATAGAGAAATGACTAAGGACTGGTTATATTAGTGGTGATTGAAACCAAACCATTAGAAATGAGCTTGACCAACATATACATTATGATACTAAGTATTAAAAACAATTTTAGGAATCCATGTAATTTGCGCTTTACGCTCAGCTCAAAGCACGTTTACGCTACGTAGCCAAATGGACCCGCTAACGGCGTGCTGGAACTAAATGCGGAAGCGCAGCGCGGATTGATATGAACACAGCTGTTTGCACTTTGGGGACTTTGATTATGCAGCGGTCCAATATAGAGAGCGGAGCGGTGAATTATAGTGTAATATGTCACCGCTCACATGACCAGAACGCTGGCTTCTGATTGGAGCATTCATTCAATCCATGTAATAAAATATGATATTAAGTATTGAAAACAATTATCCATGTAATTTGCGCTTGAAGCTCAGCTAAAGGCACTTTTACACTACCTGATCTTTTGACACAGGTTGGTTTTGGGGTTCTTGCAGAACTTGCAGTCTCCACACTGTGGTATGTAGAGCGGTATGACCGTGTCCCCTGGAGAAGATATACAACCAATCAATCAATCAATCAATCAATCAAACTTTATTTATATACCAGTTAGAACAAGAGAACCTGACCAAAGTGCTGTACAGGCTAAAAACAAAAAAAGCAAAGCAAAAAATAATTAATAAGCCGGCAGCCGGTTAACCAGATGTAACTCTTTGAGAGCGTAAAAATGAAACCGAATGGACCCTTGCGGGTCCATTTGGTTTCATTTTTACACCCTCAAGAGTTAAAAATTCATCATGTGAATTAGCCCAACTTAGTCTACACAACTAGAGAATGTAGATTAAGATTAATGGTCATTTTGATCTGTATGTTCCAGGCGAGCATCTAGCACATACTAGTGCATTTTGGAAGTGCCGCTAGTGCAATTTGGATCTTGTCCAGCAGGCCACTAGGTGGCGCAGGCCACCGGGAAAACTCCCTGTACTCCAGATGGCCAATCCGCCCCTGATTAATAAACAGGTACAGAATACAGAAAAGAATGCAAAGTAGGCAGGGATCGCAATAGTGGTCGCTTAATGACTGCTGATGATAACGTCTAGCCAATCTCGTTTCTGAAATCCTTCACATCTAATGTAAAACGTTCTTAGTGTCACTCTAATCATGTATTTCCAGTGTTCCATTCCATTTTTCGGTTACAGAACTTAGTCAAGTAAAGCATCAATAATAACATCAGTTGTTGTTGAAGTTGCAACCGACACGCAGCATGCATAAAGCTAAAGCCGTGTTTCAAATCATTTTAAATATAAGCACTTTTATTTGAAATATCTTGGGTTGTTTTGCATGCCATCATGTTTGGTGGGGCAGACTGGGCATTTAGGGGGGCATTGCCACCCCCCATGTCCATGTCTAGATCCGCCCCTGGACCTAGTCCCAAAAGCGATGCACCGCTCCATGAAACCCTAACCAGAGATTTGGGGAACTCGCGGGCCTTACCCTAAACCAGGGGTTTTCAACCTTTTTCATCCCAGGGACCACCATTTATTCAACATTTGAGCCACGGACCCCCCATTTGAGGACATTTTAGCCCAACAGACCCCCCAAACTAAAGATTTCCTTTGCTTCTGCCCATGACCATTAATCTTCTAGTTGTGTAGATTAGGACTTATTCACATGATGAATATTTTAACTCTTGAGAGTGTAAAAATGAAACCAAATGGACCCGCCAGGGTCCATTTGGTTTCATTTTTACATTCTCAAGAGTTACATCTGGTTAAACAACTTAGCTGGGGACCACCTGGAACCCTCTCAAGGACCACTGGTGGTCCCCGGACCACTGGTTGAAAACCCCTGCCCATTACAAGTAGACTCGGCGGCCATGTCATGCCATTTCAAAAGCCCAGCCATGGTTGGAGTTGTCAAAGAAGGCGTGCATACCTGTTTTGAAGCCGGTGACTCCTTCTCCCACACTCTCCACGATCCCAGCTCCTTCATGTCCCAGAACCACAGGGAAAACCCCCTCTGAGTCAGAGCCACTCAGAGTGTAGGAGTCAGTGTGGCAGATACCTGTGGCCACGATCTGTAACACAACAACATTAATATACTGTATACACCTAGTCACTAGTTAATAATAATAATCATGATAATAATCAGAGTGTACGAGTCAGTGTGGCAGATCCCTGTGTGTACGATCTGAAACAGAGCATCATTTATATACCTAGTCACTTTCACTGAATAATAACAATAAACTTTATTTGTATAGCACCTTTCATGACATAAAATTCAGCTCAAAGTACTCTACAGAGCAATAGAGAAAAGAAAAGAAAAAGAAAACTAAACAAAAACAAATAAAATGATGAAAATAAAATATATAAAGATATATAAAATATAATAAAATATATAATTAAAAGGGCAAAACGTAAAAGATGCAATACAATGAGGACATAAAATATGGAACAAAACATAAAGAATGCAATGCAATGGAATCAGTTATCAGCAAGTGCATAGAAGTACGTCTTGAGCTGTGATTTAAACATCTATACGTCTTCCTGCCTGTCGAAGGTATAGTGCGAGTTTGTTCCACGGGGCGCTGTGTCACCATTTTGATATCAGTCATGTGACATGACATAACGTTCAGTTGTAGCTACCTTGACATTTTTTAGAAGACACATACCACATTGATATGATATGAAAAAGGCATACATTTGTTGAGGGGCAAAGGTACATTTTGATTTGGGTTTTATAATAAAAGGTTGTAGGATATCAGTTATTTAAAAAACTAAGCGCTTGCTAGAAAAAGGACATCAATAGGATCAATTTGATCTGACGTGGGATTTGCCAGCTGCGGCCATGTGGCAGCTATTAAAAGTAAAATTTTGTCATATGATCAGGTGGGGCTGGTTGTCTCATTTTTTTTGCTGCGTGTCTGTTGCAACTTCAACATCAACTGATGTTATTATTGATGCTTTACTTGCCTAATAAAAGTCCTGTTGCTCGATGGCATCATCAGAACAGTGGGAGTGGGTTGGTTATCATTTACACAGGGGTGTTCCAGGCGGGCGCGGGCATTGTAAAACGGCAGATAAGCGCACTTTGGTGCAGATAATCACACTTTAGCTCTGACCTATGGACTAATAGCCTTCAGCAATCTATACATGCGATATAATTATGCCGGGTGTTTACCAAGTGCAACGACAATCAGCGGTGTTCGATTGTTTCACATAAAGCGGAATCCCACCTATTTTCAACATTTTATTGTCATTAATATAGTATATACTGTACAGTAGGTGTTTCATACCTGCATTCCTACATTTGCAATGTATAATAATTATTATTTATTACCCTTATTATTATTATTATTGTTATTATCCACTGCTTTCTTTTATTTTCTTTTTGAAGTTTATCCCGCAATATTGTAACCCATTTTTATTTCACTCACTGGCAATTACCAAATGTGATCCTGGGCTCTACACACCCTCCACCAACCTGGGGAGCCAGCGGACTGACTGGCCTCATGCTTCCTTCAATGCATGAGGAGTCCACGCAAGTATACTAAGAACTAAGACCATTTACTTCAATGCTTTGAATAGAATTGTTGTTGTTTTAGCTATTGAATCATAGCAGATGGTGGAACTCTAACAGACTGTGGGAGTCCAACAGCCAATTCTAATTTTAGAAAAAATGATTTGGAAGGTATTCGCCTGTGATCAGTTCCTCGTGTCTGAATGGGTTTATGACGGTCCATAACCACGTTGATAACCTGATCCACGGCTCGCTCCCACTGTCATTAACCCTTTGAACATTAATGATAAACCGGTATATAAACCTCACTGCTCTCTCCCACTTAGATTATCCTTTTGTATGTGAACGCCCTAATCTGGTATGCTGGATGAATCATGTACCGAAGTACTTTTCTATTTCCGTGAGATAAACATTAGAAAGAAAGAAAGAAAGAAAGAAAGAAAGAAAGAAAGAAAGAAAGAAAGAAAGAAAGAAAGAAAGAAAGAAAGAAAGAAAGAAAGAAAGAAAGAAAGAAAGAAAGAAAGAAGGCACCTATGGATCTTATATCTGTTTTTAATGATAGTCATACTGTCTATAATTCTTCTAAATTACAGCAACATAAATTGTTGCACAATGGCCGGCATGTACAAAAAATACTGAACATAGCCAAAACAATTAGGCTAATAAGACATGTTTTGAGCTTGCAGAGGTACTATTTTATCCTTCATCGCCGATCGCTCAGCAATCACGAAGTTGCATTGAAGTTGCATTGGGCCAATATAGTGTCCAAGGGAGGAGTATCCAATAGGGCCCATTGGATACTAACACACACACACACACACACACACACACACACACACACACACACACACACACACACACACACACACACACACACACACACACACACACACACACACACGTGCGTGTGTGCGTGCGTGCGCATGCCACACGCTTTGGGCTGCTCTCCTGCAACATGAAGATATATGATAAACACTTTCTTTGCCAGGTTGTTATCTGACATACATGTACAGTATTTGCTCTCATGGTCAGCGAACACAGAACTCGCCGCGGGTTTATCAGTGTGTGTATAGTGGTGGACACTGACAGTATAACCACATGTACTTATTAAGTATTTATTTACAGGCTTATAGATCAGGGGTTTTCATCCTTTCAACATTTTACCCCCAAAGACCTAAAACTAAAGGATTCTTTTGGTTTTGTTTACGATTCACAAAACAGTGTAGACTTCTTATTTAAATTGTGCTAATTCAGATGATGGATATTTTAACTCTTGAGAGTGTGAAAATGAAACCAAATGGACCCGCAAGGGTCCATTTGGTTTCATTTTTACATTCTCAAGAGTTACATCTGGTTAACCAACTCTCCATAATTTAGCCTGGGGACCACCTGGAACCTGTTGAAAACCCCTGCTTTAGACCAGTGGTTTGCAACCAGTGGTCTGGGGACCACCAGAGGTCCTGGAGAGGGTTCCAGGTGGTCCCCAGCTTAATGGTGGAAAAGTTGGTAAGCCAGATGTAACTCTTTGAGAGCATAAAATTGGAACCAAATGGACCCTTGCGGGTCCATTTGGTTCCATGTTTACACTTACAGAGTTAATATTCATCACCTGAATTAGCACAACTTACGTCTACAAGACAACTACTGTAGATAATACAAGCAATGGTCATATTGATCTGTATGTTTGACTATTTTTGTTTGCAGCCTGGAATTGAGGACAAAAACAAAACAAATCTTTAGTTTTGGGGTCTGTGGGGCTGAAATTGTATCAAATGGTGGCTCAAATGCTGAATAAATAGTGGGCCCTGGTATCAAAATGGTTGAAAACCACTATTTTAGACCATTTAGGAAAAATAATAGCTATCTGAATGCTAGGTTATTCCTACAAGGCCAGTGTTGCTTTTTGGCAACCTTAACAGCCTTAATTAATTACAAATTGTTATCATAATTTTTTGTTATAGATTTTTTTTTTTACATAAATATCATGGTTGGTGTTCATTTTTTTTTAGCAGAAATACACCTCACAGAGGCTGCAATTAACCTCTTCAATTAATCTCTGGACTTAGTGCAATTTTTGATTATTTTTAACCTTTAGCTTTTAACCCTAATAAAAGTAAGTAAAATGACTGCAATAAATATATTTTGAGAATGTTGAGAACATGTACATTCATTATATATATATATATATATATATATATATATATATATATATATATATATATATATATATATATATATTATTATATATATATATATATATATATATATATATATATATATATATATATATATATATATATACATGTGTGTGTGTGTGTGTGTGTGTGTGTGTGTGTGTGTGTGTGTGTGTGTGTGTGTGTGTGTGTGTGTGTGTGTATATACTTACTTTTTATTTACTTTACTTATTTCTTTATTCACTTAGAGATACTTATTTTAATAATTATCCTAATTTGCATAATCATTATTTTTTAAATGATTGTTTAATAGATCATGGTAGTAAAAACATTTTGAAAACATCATGGGCCTTCAAGCACTTTTATTTGTAACACTTTTTTAAATGTGTCAGTGTTTAGATTAAAATATGAACACAAGGGCATGCATTTAGGGGGAAATGCCCCCCTTAAAATCCCTGACTATAAACTGTGTATACAGTATATGCCAGCCCTATAGTGTCTGTCTGTTAGTGCTACTAAAATGATAATGTAGCCATATACTGTAAATGTGGCCACAGGCGCTATGTGTGTGTGTGTGAACAGCATATTAGCGCGGCATAATATCCCCAACGCAGCGTGTCAGAGATAAGTGATGGCAATACTTCAATATGTAGACTACTACTGCAGGCTTATCAGACACGGGGGAGGCCAGTCCCCCACCACTAAACATGTGCCAGCCTGGCTAACATGATGACACAGGCCATCATACACAAACATAGTTTAAGGTTATCAATAGAGGCGGATGTAACATATCCCAATTGGGGGGGCAGGAGAAAATTGTATGGATGCGGCTTCATCGCCCGTGTCACTGATGAAATGCTGTTGGTTTAGTGGTGCCACAACTGTAGTTAGTTAGTAGCAGTAGTAGTGCTTTAAATCGTTTTAAATATAAGCACACTAATTTGAAATATCTTTGAAATACTGTATCTTTCTCTATTTGCATGCATGTGGGGCAGACAGGGCATTTATAGGTGATTTATTCGGAATGTTCCAATAGAATATATCAGGGAAAATGAAACCAATCCAATCCAATCTACACAACTAGAGAATGTAGAAGATTAATGGTCATTTTGATCTGTATGTTTTGTTTCCAAAATCCAGCCTGGAATTGTGGACAAAAGCAAAAAGAAATCTTTAGGTTGTGGGGCTTTGGGGCTAAAATGTCATCAAATGGTGGTCCGTGGCTCAAATTCTGAATAAATGGTGGGCCCTGGTATCAAAAAGGTTGAAAAGCCCTGGAATATACGGTGGGGTTTAAAAAAGGATAGCGACAGCATTTGTGAGTACAACTGTGGAACGTTGAGTGGTTATTACCTTGATGCGGACCTCCCCGGCCTTAGGGGGCGCCACCTCCACTTCTTCCAGAGACAGGGGCTTGGCGGCCTCCCACGCCACCGCCGCCCTGCAGCGAATCACCTAGAGGAGATAGACAACAGTAGTGTTAAAGTTATCAAGACACGTCTTGTCTGGAGACCAGTCTCCCAAGACAAATTTTCGTTGTCAAGGTCTTGTTTTTGTCTTGCAACTCAATTGTCTTGGTCTTGTCTCGGTCTCACCGCTCTGCACTTCATTTGTCTCGTGGTCTTGTCTTGGTCTCACCCTCAATTTGTCTTGGTCTTGTCACAACCTCGGAACAAATGTCTCGGGTCTCTTTCGCCACCGAGAACACTCGAGCCGAGACAATGCAAAGGAAATGTTCTATATCAGGGGTTTTCAACAGGTGGTCCGGGGACGACCAGTGGTCCTTGAGAGGGTTCCAGGTGGTCCCCAGGCTAAATGATGGAAGGTTGGTTAACCAGATGTAACTCTTGAGAATGTAAAAATGAAACCAAATGGACCCTTGCGGGTCCATTTGGTTTCATTTTCACACTCTCGAGAGTTAAAATATCCATCTGAATTATAGCACTATTTAATTAAGAAGTCTACACTGTTTTGTTTGCAAAATCAAGCCAGGAATTTTGGACAAAAGCAAAAGAATTCTTTAGTTTTAGGTCTTTGCGGTGAACATGTAATCAAATGGTGGTCCGTGGCTCAAATGCTGAATAAACGGTGGTCCCTGGTGTCAAAAAGGTTGAAAACCCCTGTTCTATATCCATTATGCGGACCGAGGAGCCCCTTTATGAAGACATCTGTCTTATACGGAGTGCAGCGGTGGATGATGTGCATATCACTAGCAGTCCGCAAACCGACAGTTAGTATTGTACAGTAGCAACTAAAGTCGCTGTAATGTGTTATGTTGTACTATTACTACAGAACAATCAAAAATTGGCCTCGACCCCTCTAGGTCTTGGTCTTGGCCTTGTTCTCAGCCCCTCTAGGTGCTAGTCTCGTCTTGATCTGGTCTTGAGCAAGCGGGGATTGTCTCGGTCTCGTTTTGGTCTCGACCAAATCTTGATCTTGTCTTGGACTTGGTTTAGCCGGCAGCCATGCCCTCCCATCCCATCATTAGAGGATTGAGGGCTGGATCTGTAGGCATGGCATGGGCATGCCCTTTAGATGCCCATGGCATGCAAACAACCTTTTGGAGTGCCCTTTTGAAGTCAGTGGCGTTTCTAAGCAATTTGGAGTCCTAGGAAAGATTTCCAGGGAAAATCTCCTGTAAAATGGCGCCTCCCAAAGGATTATGAACTATTTTTAAACTAAAGAACATATTATATGTTTTAAATGTCCCATTCTAGTTATAGAGGACAAGTATAATGTATTGATCCATACTAGTCCTATACCTCTGCGAATACCCCTTTCATCCATTGGCGATTTTAGGAGGGAACCACATGCTCCCCCCTTATTTATTTTTTTTGTCAGTTGTAACGTCATTCAATTGTACCGTACTCATTTATACAGATATAGGTATAGATACCTGTATATTTTTCATTCCATTCATGCTTTGTCCTCAATTTAGGAGAGATAACTGGCAAAATCTACGTCAAAATAACACTTATTCCACATTTTCTAATTGCAATTCAGATGTTTACATATAATTTAACTCTTGACAGTAAACCAAATGGACCCGTAAGGGTCCATTTGGTTTCATTTTACACTCTCAAGAGTTAAACATCTGAATTATGTAATTTCAAGAGTCCACACAATTAGAGAATGGAGAATAGTTGTTATTTTGACAAACGTTTTGCCAGTTCTCTTTCCCAGTTTTGGACAAAAAAACGTGAAAGTTATTAGCTTTGGGTTCAATTCTTAAACACATGTGTAGATCTTGTTGATCCGGTCGTTTTGAAAGTAGCTCTCAAGTCAGAAAAGTGTGGGCGCCCCTGGTGTAAATGTTTAACAACACTGGCATTCATGAGGTGGAGAAACAGTCAGTAAACTATTTGGATTAGCATTTTTGTTTCATGAACTCAAATACACCTACAAAAAAAACATATCGAAACTTTCCTCAAAAATTGACATGACACCTCATTTTTTGGGGCTTTTGTCCCTTGACCAAACTCAGTTTTACTCGGCATAAACTCAAAGTCCCATTTTAGTAAAATAAACACATACATTTTAATCACATTTTAGTCATTTCTAGTTTTAGTCTAGTTTCAGTCCTCATGCCGAAAAGGCTCTTTTTTTTTTTTTTTTTTTTTTAGCTTGTCAGCATTAGTCATTTTAGTTATAGTCAGGAATCTTGTATAAAAAAAAAAAAAAAAAAACACTGCTGAATGTGTATGCTATGGTTTGGGTTGTGTTGAGAGAGACACCAAAGCACGTGTCTATGACATATACACAGTCTGCGTGTGCGTGCATGTGTGTGTGTGTGTGTGTGTGTGTGTGTGTGTGTGTGTGTGTGTGTGTGTGCGTGCGTGCGTGCATGCGCGTGTGTGTGTATGTGTCATCACGCAAGTCAGTCACATGTTGGGTGGAGGGAGGCGTGGCTTGAGATTCACTAGAGGCGGTGTAAAACAGTGACATCGCCTGCCCTACTATAGCCTATAACACATGTGCATTACCGTGAGTTTAAAATGTGAAAAGCTATATAGGTGTTGTTGGACGAATGCCAGACGGCTCTACCTCTAACAGCGCTTAATCTCTGAAGTTCTGAATACTGAGAGCCCAGTGTGCAGGAAACACACACACGCACATGTGTGCACACAGAGAGAGACAGAGAGAGAGACAGAGAGAGAGATACAGAGAGAGAAAGAGACAGAGAGAGAGACAGAGAGAAATTCTTCTTGTCTACTGTGTAAACACTGAGCCTCAGAGAACACTCCCACATGTGTCTTTACTCATACTGACAAGTTGCATTTGTAAAAAACAAAAACAAAGTATTTCGGTGTATACAGACAGAGAGAGAGAGCTCTTACCTTGCCGGCAGTGTCCATGGAGCCTGTTTGAGTGTGTGTGTGTGTGTGTCCAACAGAACAAGGTTAAACACAACTGGAAGCAGGAAGTGGGCGTTCTCATAGTTGAGTGTATGCGTGTGCTCGTGTGTGTCTCTGTTTGTGCACGCGCACGCATGTGTGGGCATGTGTGGTTAGTCATTCTCCGCGGCTAAGTGCCCTTCAATGAACTATGTGCAAGGCACCAAGACAAGAGTCTTTAAAGGACTAGTTCGCCACAAATAAAGTACAATTATTATATGACTTATACAAAAAAAGTTATATTTTCAGTATACTACTCCTTTAATATGTCCAGGCCAAGGACCTCTTATAACTGTGTGTGGATTCATTTTAACTCTTTGACAGTTTAAGGTGTCTAAAATAAAATGGTTTGATGTGTTTCAGTTTTCTTATGCATTTGACAAAACAGTCGGTATTCTTACATTGCACTGTTTCCACGGCTCATTCAGAGATAATTGTATGTAAAGTTATATAATTTATCAATTATAGTCGTAAAAGGTGTTTTCTGGGTTTTGTACAGTAGGTCAATCACCACTTAACTTCATGAGGTGGTTGTGCAGGAATGAGCATGTTAACAAAACCAAGCCTAAAACGACTTTTGGAGTGATAAGCAGACAGCAGAATAATCAATCACTCCAAAAGTCATGGTAAATCTGTCAAGGAGTTAAAAGGATCCCTGGCTAATAAGGGACATATGCCTTAAAACATTCTACTTGACGTCTAGGGCTCCATTTATCGCTTATCCCAAACCTCTTATCCCTCTTTTACTATTTTGGAATAGTTCAACATGCCAATCTACTGACACGTTTTGAGCATTTTAACTATTATTATTATTATTTATTTTTTTTAAGAAATTAGTTTAAAAAGGCAATGAAGTTAAGGGATAAGGGGGTTAGAGGTGACGGAAATCTAGGCCCTTCTGTATAACTAAAAATGTCAAGTAGAACACTGGTGTATTTATTTTATAAATTGAGAATCTTTCACTCAATATGAACTGCTCCCGTCACTAGTTGATGATGTCATATGCCCAGCAGACATATTGTATCTCCCGCCCTATGGAATATATGGAATGCACATGGTCCCAGAGTGGGATTACGGATAACCTAACCTCCTCTCCATGCAGACATACTAAGTAAACTGAAAATAGCATGTCTTTCTATGTTGTTGAGTGTTGCAACCACTCCTATGGACAGCTGTGTGTGAACCTGGGTTCCCGTGTCCCTGTCTCCAACAACCAACATGGCGTTATAGCATTTGTTCACCACCTAGTGTCACTGTTGCACAGCCTAACACACAGACACACAGGTCAGGGAGGAGGGTTGTACAGTACAGTACAGTACAGTACAGTACAGTACAGTACAGTACAGTACAGTACAGTACAGTACAGTACAGTACAGTGCAGTGCAGTGCAGTGCAGTGCAGTGCAGTGCAGTACAGTACAGTACAGTACAGTGCAGTGCAGTGCAGTGCAGTGCAGTGTAGAACTTTACACTACATATAGCAGGGCTTGACACTAACACTTGCCCACTTGCCTGGGGCAAGTAAGAAAAATGGTGGGGCAAGTGAAGACTGCTACCTGGTTGCCCGATCAGGCAAGTGTGCAACTTAGTGCGCAATAACACAACACAAGATAAATTTGACTTGAAGGTGGTCATTGCGACCTGGGCTAATTAAGAATTTTAACTCTTGAGAGCGTAAAAATGAAACCAAATGGACCCGCAAGGGTCCATTTGGTTTCATTTTTACGTTCTCAAGAGTTACATCTGGTTAACCAACTTAGCTGGGGACCACCTGGAACCCTCTCAGGGACCACCTGTTGAAAACCCCTGGTTTAAAGCACCCAAGTAGGAAGTACACGTAAATGCAAAATTTACAATATATTTTTGGAGGGCAAGTGACCATGACCTGAGGGCAAGTAGAACCTGACTTGCACTTGCCCGATGAGCAAGTGCCTCGGAGACCTTAGTGTCAAACCCTGTATTTTGCAGTGCTCACTTCAGACGGGTGTGATATTTTCATCTTGGGTTGAGGTCAAGTGGAAGAATACCGGCGATGCTTGAGTGGACATCTTGTGTAAATAAGGACACAGAGTGAACGCCATTAACATTTTATACTGCTTTTTCCCCCCCTGGCCTGATGCCATCCAGGCCCGAGGCCTTAATACTGCCAGTCCACACAGACAAATGATTAAACCACAAGTTGACTCAAAACGCTTAAATGAGCACTGAACCCACGGAAAAGTCATGGTATGATATCCGGCTCCGACTCCTGCAGATGTACTAGTACTACTGTATGTTGAGGCAAACATACAAACTTCTATACTCCCTCTACGGTACTATCAAGCTGTTTTGGAAAACCTGATCAGATTTGACAAGATTTGAGCCCAGTTAGCGTGGTCAAGACCACAACGAATTAGTGATGTCTTGATTGTGTCCAGAACAAGGAATTGTGGGCAAAAGCAAAAGGTATTTTTTAGTTCTGGGGCCTGTGGGGCTAAAATGTCATCAAACGGTGGTTTGTGGCTCAAATTCTGAATAAATAGTGGGACCTGGGATGAAAAAGGTTGAAAACCACTGCTGTACTGTACTGTACTGTATACTGTACTGTAAGCTAGTGTACTTGGCCTACTGTACGGCGCTCAGGGCCGATACGGTGACTTCAGGGCCGAGTGGCGGCCGGGGGCGCAGCCGGCAATTGCTGCGACGCGTCAAGTGACCCCTGGAAAAAGGTCCACACCAAAAGGTCCCATGAATTTATTACAAAAAAATGGGATTGTTAAAGGGACCCATTAAAGCATGAAAATACTGCAGTTATGAGGAACTGAGGATCCCATCTCCCCCGTCATAGGAGTGGCTATGACTCAGCACATCACCACCAAACTATGTTTATCTTTGTCATTATATAAAGCCTTTAGATTAAACACAATAGTAGGTGAGCCTTTAGCAAATATGTATCCATTCCCATACTATGTAGACCATAGACATACTATATAAAGGCTTGGCGGCACAAGGCGGAGTCTCTGATGTAGTTCACCCGTCGGCCATCTTACTTATAGGCCCTGCAATACAGTAGGTTGCGCTCTATGGCGTCTCAAACTAAAATAGTCATAACTTGCTCAAAACGTGACAGATTGCTCTATTACTAATGTTATGAAGATGGCTATTATTTTGGATGCTTATTTGCTTAATTTATTTATTTCATATGAATGTCATATACTGTACATGCATAAATGTATGCAGATGTCTCTGGCGTTTATAACAAGCCAATCCGTTTGAAAATGACAACACTTATGTTTATCTAAAAAGTATACGAGTATTTGCCCTGGCCAGCAGCGTGTACAAGCCATCTAACCTCTCTTATAAAGTAAATACAATACAGCACCGATCCTTGCTATAGACAGACTGTGTAGTCTGCATAGGGACCCCCGATTCCCAAAAGAGCCCCCACCAACTCTGCGGAAAGAACTTATTGAAAGAACTGATCTTTACGCAAGGAGCTTATGGAGTGCATAGGGTATGTTTGTTAACTGCACAGTGAATGTACGCTAGTATACCAGCCTACGGCTAGCACTCAGCAGTGAAATCTTCTTCTGCAAACTGCGTAACTTAATTGAAACATGGCTGCCATAGTTTGTTTTCAACTTCCCACCACACAGAAATGCCTCCGTTTGAAAGCATTTGCTTGGTGTCATTTAGTTCTTCATGGAAGAAAGGTTTACAGGCCACGAAAGAAGAAGCAGCATCAAGCTCAGAGGTGGGCAATTATTTTTTACCAAGGGGCCAAATGAGATACATGAAATATTGTGGAGAGCCAAGACTACGGGCTGAACTAAAGTCTGTGTAATATTAATTTAATTTCAAGATAAAAGTACGTGTAAGACCACTCATTTTGACTTTATTCAGAATTTGAGCCACAGAGGTTCACCATTTTGATGACATTTTAGCCGCAAAGACCCCAAAACTAAAGATTTATTTTGCTTTTGTCCACAATTTCAGGCTGGATTTGGGAAACAAAACAGTCAAACCTACAAGTCAAAATGACTATTAATCTTCTACATTCTCTCGTTGTGTAGACTTGGGATAGACTCTTGAGAGCATAAAAATGAAACCAAATGGACCTGCAAGGGTCCATTTGTATTACCACTATCTGTGTTTTGTATTTGTATGCCTGCATGGACAGTTTTCCGATGTTTCCGTTATTGATATTGTACAGCACTTTGTGACTCTGTCTAGAAAATGTGCTGTAAAAGTAAGTAAATCCAATATCAAATTCGTTATCATTATAACAGGCCGAATTCAAAAAGGGTGACAGTGATTTCTCAGCCTTGTCAGAAAGTGTGTGAAATGGAATTACTCCCCCCCAAAAAATGTGTTTTACAAAGGGCAGCTTAGGGGGCGACATTTAAAACACATGATATGTTCTTTAGTTTAAGAATAGTTCATAATTGTATCCCTTGGGGGTTTCAACCCTTGCGGGTCCATTTGGTTTCATTTTTACATTCTCAACAGTTACATCTGGTTAACCAACTTTCCATCTTTTAGCCCGGGGACCACCTGGAACGCTCTCAGGGACCACTGGTGGTCCCCGGACCACCTGTTGAAAACCCCTGATCTAAAGAAATGTGTATTGACAAATTGGTGGCGCTATGACAGCCAGTCCCTTGAAGCAGAACAAACGTTGAAAGTCATTTATTGTGGCTGTAACAAAAGATTTATTTCAAAGCAAAGCAAAAGTTTCATACTTTTCTCGTAATAGTGTGAATGATACATACATTACAGTTTGCTTCACTGTAAAAGAAAATGGAAACACTTAAAGATTCAACTGTCTTCACTATGTGTTTGACTTTTGAAGTAAATGCACATAGCGGTTTTGCTGACCTAAACATTATCGCAGAGGAAAAACATTTAGTCATTGTTTTGTAAGACAAAATTTCAATTAATTGTTGACAGCATGCCTTAAAAACTGAATGAAAACAGTTAACATGGTGATGTCAGTTTCAACCATAATTTGCTCACACGTTTCATGTGTTAATTTGTGATGGTCAATGCAAGTTGGGAATGATACCGATGTGGAATTATTATTTGTTTTTCCCTGGTAGTTCTATGCCGAATTTGATGTGAAAAAAGTATTGTTGCATTCCAAAGTTATCCTATTGCACTAAAGGACCAGAAATCCCCTTTGAGCGTTATTTTCATTTAGACAAAATGTGGTAATGACAAATACACTTAGACAGTATCACTGAGGTTTCACATGCAACCGTTTCAAATAAATGATGGGCTGATATTCACTTTAATGAGCTTGCAGGGCCGAGTTTGCTATTAAAGTATGTATGAAGGCCGTGTAGCGGAGAGGGGAGGGAGTGTGGTGAACCAAGGCAGCAGCGGGGGCTAATGTTTGGCTAGCCGTTAGCAAACGTTTGGATAATTGCGCAGTGTGTGCTTCCATTTTCCCTGCAGGGCGAAGCGGACCGCCGGTCCGTCTTATTGTGGAGAGACGCTCACGATACACCGGATGCTGTCAAAACAGAACAAAACCAAATTATAATGGAATAGGTGGCACTGCTGCCAAATACAAACAAAACATATGTGTTGTATCATGTATGGATGTGGCATTAAGGTTCTAATTCTTAAAGGTAGGGGAAGTGATTTCACTTTTGTCAGATATCACCTAAAAAATATTTTTTTCTGTTAAAATGCTCTATTATAAGGTGTGGAAACCACATATGGAGTTTCCCCCTCCCCCACGTTAGCAGAGGAGCTAATAAAAGTTCCCCAGGTCACCACAATTCTCCTCCAATCAGGAGAGAGCAGCAGGTTCACATAGTGTAGCTACTTTTGGGGGCCCCTAGTGCACCAGGCTGGTACTACACCATGAATTTCAAATCACTTCCCCTACCTTTAACAAAAACAAACTGAAACTAATAGAAACAAAATATAAATAGAACATGATAAGTAAACTGAAACGAAATTGTCTTTCTAAAAGCTAAACTAAAACTAAACAAATTTTAAACTGACAGATCAATCACATACATGCAAACATTTTTTGCATCGCAAGTTTCAATGAAATCCAACATGGCCATCACAATATGGACATAGTATTAGCACCGCAGAAAATAATATTGGCTGTAACTTCTGAACCAGATGAGCTAGAAACGCAAACTTGGTGTCTATTTCATAGTTTCTGACCATGAGAACTGGGAGGCCGGGGTTCGATTCCCGGTCGGGTCATACCAAAGACTCTAAAAATGGGACCCAATGCCTCCCTTGGCACTCAGCATCAAAGGGATGGATTGGGGGTCGAAATCAGCTAATGATTCCCGAGCGCGACAAGCCGCAGCTCACCGCTCCTTGGAGCTCACCGCTCCAAGTGATGGGTCAAAAGCGGAGAACCAATTTCGCTGCGGTAACGTAGTGACAAATCATGCGACTTTGACTTAGATTTTTGACTGTTCTGCCTATTTACCATGATATAGACTAATGGGGGCTAATACTGTGGCGGCCATATTGGATGTCATGGAAACTTGCAATATACAAAATGTTTCTATATACTGGTATATTGATATATATTGAGTGAAGTTTTCTGTTAATATCCTTTACTTTAAAAAAATGCCCTATCCACCCCTCCCCATTTTATTAAATGGGGCCTAAAAAATGGCAGC
>CM076980.1:45850476-45910476 GCA_039105355.1 Benthosema pterotum | reverse complement strand
GTCCAGAGGAGCAGCTGGGTTGATCTTAGCCACAGAGTGCTGGTTGAGCACCGTGTACTCTGAGAACGTACTGGTCCCCATGAACTGGAAGGGAAGGGAAGAGACAGCAGGGTGCCAATGAAAAAGCACTATACACACACGTGCGTGGGATGGGCACTTTTCACGTTTCATGTTGCACACATATTTAAATGCATTTTGGCGGGGTTCTATGCTTTATTACAGGGTTTCCAACCGGTGGTCCGGGACCACCAGTGGTCCTTGAGAGGGTTCCAGGTGGTCCCCAGCTAAGTCGTTTAACCAGATGTAACTCTTGAGAACGTAAAAATGAAACCAAATGGACCCTGGCGGGTCCATTTGGTTTCATTTTCACACTCTCAAGAGTTAAAATATGCATCATGCAAATTAGTCCAAATCTACACGACTAGAGGATTAATGGTCATGGACAGAAGCAAAATGAAGCAAAATAAAACTTTAAATGATTTTCAGTTCAGAATGCGTTAATGCATTCGCTAAATAGTTGCTGTATAGATTTTAGATCAATGAAACGTATAGACCTGCACCGTGCCGTCACCAGCCCTGTTCCACTAGTGGATTCCTCATTCATTTTCCTCATAGACTTTCCGAAAATGGTTAATAAAAACACGATCGCGCCGCGGCCAAAGCCAACTCGGGTCGTGACAAATCATGACAACAAACACAATATCGTCATATAATATATAATTAGGAAGAAGTAGAAAACGGCAAAGACTTTTTGTTTCGTTTTTCATCTTAGAAATGATTTGATTGTCCCAGAAGTTTGTGTGTGTCATCATGATTCGTCACGACTCGATTTGTCTTTGTCCATTTGTAACTCTGTTGAACGTCCGTTGAAATTGAAATAAACTAAGGATTTTACCTGTACACAGAATACAGACCTGGTAAAGTTTCTGTCCCTTACAGGTGAACCTGCTGTCCTCCTCTGACATGATGTCGTAACGCTCATCAGACCTGCACACAGTGGGGGGACGTTACAGGAGAATACCACACCAAAACACATTGGGCATCAATCTACCTTGATTCCTGTGACTTGATACACTTGATACATATGATACATAATGTCCTTCATTTTTGTCACAGATGCCCACTTAGGGTGACCAGATGTCCCTCTTTGCGTGGGACAGTCCCTCATTTCCAAGACTTTTTCAAGTGTCCCACAAATTGAGACTCTGTCCCACACAGCCATCAGTGTCCAAAGTGCCCATATAATTTGTAGTGCCCTAATAGTTGGATTTCTGTTGTATCATTTCCTGCTATGTTTTTGAAATTATCCCCCCATGGTACTGCTATATTTCCACACTCACTCTTAGAAAGGCCACATCGCATACTGTCGTATCAAAAATAGCTGATCTACAATCTCAAAACGCGTCGCACTGCGACGCGTTTTGAGATTGTCGATCAGCTATTTTTGATTTTAGATCAGCTGTTTGTGCCGACATCAACATGTTAATAATTTGCCAACTACATTTTGTCCTGTTATTACACTCGGCTTGTCCCACACGCGCAACACTTCTGTCCCTCAAATGAACAGTTTGAATCTGGTCACCCTATGCCCTAAGTTTTTTTTTTTTTTTTTTTTTTAATCATATAGTGGTCCAATTATCTTGCAGTGTGTAATTTGATGTGATGTGTGAAAAAAAAAAAAGTTTGGAGCTACTAAAATACCTGCAGTAGAATAAAGACAACCTGCGCCAATGCAAACTGCATTGGAAAAAAAAGGGACATCTGTGACAAAAATCAAGGACATCATGTATCATGTCACAGTCACAGGAATCAAGGTAGATTGATGCCCAATGCGTTTTGTCGTGGAACCACTGTGAAAACCACTATACTCAAATTGTATTTCCCATGAGTCTCTCTCCCTACAGATGAGGAAATGGTAGAACTTGGTGCAGTATGCACGCACGCATCATCAATTACTGTATATATATATATATATATATATATATATATATATATATATATATATATCTGTATATATATATAAGCATTCTCTCACCATCCCTCCACACATAGGTTGGTCTTGGGGTTCTTGCAGAAGCGGCACTCCTTGCACTGGGCGATGAAGAGCGGAATCACCTTGTCACCTATGGAGGACACACGATTGCGTTAAAGCTAAATAAGACTGAGTTGAGGAAGTAAAACAGCATTAATTTCTTATCTTGGTGTGTGCAATATACCAGAGGGCCAGTTCTAATACTAATTCAATATCATCCCGCGGGCCGAAGATAATTCATTCACAGGCCTGATTTGGCCCCCGGGCCTTGAGTTTGACATATGTGACCTAGTCGGGGCGGCAGTGGCTCAGAGGTAGAGTAACCGGATGGTAACCACAAGGTTGCCGGTTCGATCCCGGGCTCCCGCAGAGTTAGTGTCGATGTGTCCCTGAGCAAGACACTTAACCCCGAATTGCTCCTGATGTGCTAGTAGGTACCTTGCATGGTTTCCACTGCCATCAGTGTATGAATGTGTGTGTGAATGGGTGAATGTGATGCACAATCTATGTAAAGCGCCTTGGATAAAGGCGCTATATAAATGCACCATTTACCATTTACCATTAGTCGAAACGCCCCTGTCTGTGGCATCAAAATGGCTAAATAATACCGGCGTTGAGCTGGGAAAAAGGTTGAAAAGACGCCAGGCTGCGTGGAGCTCTGACCTGGCTGGTATTCGGTGACTCCGGGTCCGACGCTCTCCACGATGCCACCGCCCTCGTGACCCAGCACCGTCGGGAATCCGGCCGCGTGCTTCCCCTCGAACATGTGGTACAGGTCGGTGTGGCACACCCCGGTGGCCACGATCTGCAACCACATACAACGTTTTTTTTTAGTGAAGTATATGTAGCCTGGCCTGGCTCAGTCCTGAATCAGAATTATTTTTCCCCTGTGATTCAAGGACTGGCTTCCCTGCCTTTGGGGCCGTTTGTGCCGGTTGGAAATCCAATCCCAGCACCTGATTGGCCAACAGCGCTGTCAATCACTTCGACCCCAACGTCGTCCGCTTTCCCAATGTTCTTAGGAGTTCATATGAACCGATCACCGTTAACACAGCCAATTTGGTAACACCCATCCCAGAAACTGCTGTGGTAGAGAGGGACTGTGTTTGTTGAAATGATTTTTTTCTGAAAATAAGAGTGAACAAGTCAAGACACTAGTGAGGACTGAACAGAGTTGTTTCACTGGGGACTGTAGATACAGCAACTCCAACATCAGTTATATCATAAACTAGGCCAAAGGTTTGTTACAAATCCTTTAAGTTAGATAACATTTGTAAAATCTCTTTTTCATTAACGTACTTTTGAACTTCATACAAGTCCCGTGTGAAAAGCAACTGGCACTTTATCTCAAGTGCAAGTAACTTCAATATATAGTTGAGCAATATTTGACCAAGTATAGCGCGGTACGTTGAGCAGGCCACTTTGTCCATCACCTCCTGTCACTTCTCAGAAAGGCAGGGTGTGTATATTGAGATATCATAGAATTCAGTTACCCTATACGTTTTAACGGCGGGGATGGCGGGCGATGATAAAAGCGCCGTCGCCCGACATCCATTATTTACTATATGGGAGCCGCTGATTCGGGCGACAGCAGCAGAATGGGCAACGTCGTCCGGAAAGATAAAAATTAGCGAGCTTTTCGGCCGAATCGGCCGACGTTTGGCCGGGGATAACCAATCAGAGCCAAGTGCTGCTTTTTTTGCCCTCGACCCAAAACCATTCGGCGCAGTTTGGTTCCTAGTTCCGTCCCACTTCCTCCTCCACCATACTATTTTTTTCAGTGCACCACAGCACCGTCGTTTACGGTACTCATTTTGCATGCCATTCTAAGCGAGCATTTACGGTAATGACCGTCGCTGATATCGGGCGACGTTTTTTATCTATCACCTACCGTTAAAACAAAACAGTTTACATTCTATGTGACTACTTGTTTTGCACAGTACGACAGAGCAACTGTCTACCAAGTAACAAAAATCCGCTCCCACCGCAAGTAACAAAAATCCACTCCCACCGCAAACACAGGGGTGCGTGTGTGTGTGTGTGTGTGTGTGTGTGTGTGTGTGTGTGTGTGTGTGTGTGCGTGTGTGCGTGTGTGCGTGTGTGTGTGTGTGTGTGTGTGTGTGTGTGTGCGTGCGTGCGTGTGTGTGTGTGTGTACCTTGATACGGATCTCATTTTTCTGGGGCGGAGCCACCTCTATTTCCTCGATGACCAGGGGTTGATTTGGCCCCCAGGCCACGGCCGCACGACACTTGATGACCTGAAACACATTTCAATGTCTTTATTTGAGACCACATTTATATAAAAATACATTATCAAGGGCCCCAAATGTTTTCGGTTGCTTTTGAAGCCTGCACTTGAGCAATCACGTTTCAGTGTTCAAACTAAGACCACTAAATGTACAGGAAGCACACAACATGCATGCACATGAATATGAATATGGACAATGGGCACTTCAATCTGTCATTACACAGAAAAAAGGGTGAAGGTCATGGGTACAAAAAGCACCTTCGCCTCCAAATAGATCGACTGCCAATAATGGAGGAGATTGAACAGTATGTTGCAAGCTGCTTTGCTATACTTGCGCAACCCTAAATCATCACAAACACACACACACACACACACACACACACACACACACACACACACACACACACACACACACACACACACACACACACACACACACACACACACACGCGCTAAAGTCAGACCTTTAGCTTTATGCATGCTGCGTGTCTGTTGCAACTTCAACAACTGATGTTATTATTAGGGTTGACCCGATTTTTTTTGTCACTTTTTTTTGCTCCCGATCATTTGAGTTTGAGTATCATGCCGATCCCGATATTTCCCGATCCGATCACTTTTTATATAGCAGACAAATAGCACTCCTCCCAAATGTGCACTTGGGCAACTCCAAAGCAAATTCCACATTTATTTACGGTACCTGCCATAGTGTCAACCCCTTACCTCTCTGGTTAGACTATTATATTTACCAATACGGAATGGTCTGATTATGACAAATGAGGGCTGCTCCGCTCTGCTTCCGGGCTCTGCTTCCGGGCTCTGCTTCCGGGTACACCAATAAACTCTCCCACTAGAAGGCTCTGGTAATAACAAGCTGTGCACTAGATAAAACCAGGCTTTTTTCCAGTCCATGCCCAGCTTGGAAGAATCAACAATGGTGGACCCAGTGAACAAATGTGGAAGTGAAAACTGAGGAGGAGGAGGACCTATACAAAGCAGGGTGCGTTGAGGACATCGTTATGAGGACAAAGACAACTGAGCTGTTGCTGGAAAAAAAAATCCATCAAAGCTGCTATACGATATTCATTGTTTAAAAAAATGTGGGGATAGAATTGTTTCCCCTTTAACACTGATTCTGTTCGACCAGGATAGAATGGAGCCTCCACTGGGTATAAAGTTAAAGGGGAACTCCACCCATTTTCAACATTTTAATATGTCATTAATTTACCTTAGAGATGTTGTGTGGACATGATAGAAAAAAAGTTCCACCAATTCTGTATTTCCTAAAAATGGAGGTCTGAAAAAAATCACTAACATGGTGAAATACATCTGATGACATCATCAAGATATATTTCACCATGTATTTCACCATGTTAATGATTTTTCCTTTAGACCCCTTTTTTTCGAAAATGGGTGGAATTCCCCTTTAAGTCCGATATAGCTACTGCTGCTGCTGTAAATATATTTCCCAACATGTTTTTTTCTCCACTACAAACTGTTGACCGCTGACGCAAGAAGCCTTTCACACACACACACACGCACACGCACACGCACACGCACACGCACACGCACACGCACACGCACACGCACACACACACACACACCCACACACACACACACACACACACACACACACACACACACACACACAACACACACACACACACAACCAGTCCGGTGTGTTGGCAATAAACCCCTTGCATAATAAACGCTTTGTGATAAAAATCAGTGAAACTACAAAAGTTGTTGAATTAATAATTGTAATGTGAGGGGCAGGAGAAAATGATATGGGTGCGGCTTCATCGCACCCATACCATTTTACAGGACTTTTATTAGGCAAGTAAAGCATCAATAATAACATCAGTTGTTGTTGAAGTTGCAACAGACAGGCAGCATGCATAAAGCTAAAGGTCTGTTTTCAATGATGAAATGCTGTTGGTTTAGTGGTGACACAGCTGTAGTTAGTTAGGAGCAGTAGTAGTGTTTCAAATCATTTTAAATATCAGCAGTTTAAGCAGTTTAAGCAGTTTACGGTAATTTGAAATATTTTGTTTTTTGCATGCCATCATGTTTGGTGGGGCAGTCCTGTTAGGGGGGCATTGCCCCCCCTAAATGCCCATGCCTAGATCTGCCCCTGGTAGCTAGCAGCACGCCGGCCAGATGGTGAAATGGAGAGCAGTAAAACATCATAAAGAGGGATTTCCTCTGTTTGTTCATTAACACACTCTCACACACACACACACACACACACACACACACGCGCGTGTGTGTGTGTGTGTGTGTAATCGCCCGAGGATATAAAACAAACTAATTCTAATTGGAGAGCGACCTGCGGCACAGTTCAGTCGTAAAACAATATTTTCACGTTGGGTGTTTATATTTTTATTGGTGGTGGACGTCCATATATCCCAACCACGGCTTGCAGTGTGTGTCATGTCGTTCTTTCATATGCAAAAGTCCACAGGCATATTTCATTTCACTGAGGAGAGCTTCCAAAACGTCCAGTGAACCCAAAAGATCGAGAATTAGATTAGACCATTGCAAGCTCAGTTATGGTAACTGGGCATTGGCTATTGTTGCTACTTCTTAATATTTAATTTAATTTAATTTAATTTAATTTAATTTAATTTAATTTAATTTAATTTAATTTAATTTAATTTAATTTAATTTAATTTAATTTAATTTAATTTAATTTAATTTAGCCCAAAACTGACAAAAAAATGACAAAACTGTTTGCTTAAGTGATAATAAGAGTAATACTACTACTACTACTACTACTACTACTACTACTACTACTTCTACTAACAGTACATTTTGGAGCCCATAAAAACTGACAGACAGACGGAGGGGAATTTCATGGTTTCTATAATTTCGGTTATGTCGCAAGCCATCCGTTTTCTCTCTCTCTCTCTCTCTCTCTCTCTCTCTCTCTCTCTCTCTCTCTCTCTCTCTCTCTCTCTCTCTAACTGTTGGAACTCTGTCTCCGTAGTTTGCTTGTTTATGTGCTACTATTGCAGCACATATTCCGTTGAACACATGTGTTCACTACTATTATTATTGATTTAATTTACGGTCCTGCCTTCACTACTGCATTCATTGTACAGTCATTATTGTACAGCACCTTGTGACGAATGTCTCGAAAGGTGCTTTATAAATAAAAAAAATGACCATACCTTAACTTACCATACATCTGTGTCGTTACACCAGACCTCTACTAGCTAAAGCGTGGTGGGTTACGCCCCCAAAAATAGCATATTTTACAAGCCCTCAAGCTACTGTGAGCTTATACAGTATATATTATGTCCTAAAGTGCCCCTTCACAGGATGTTAGCCCCTGCCTCTCTAACACTCTATGCACATCCCTGCCACGTCCCTTTGGCTTAATGTCAACAGTAGTAGTAGTAGTAGTAGTAGTAGTAGTAGTTTCATTGGTCTTTTTTTCCCCAGTATACACAGTTCAGTACTGAACAGGACTTTTAACTGGTGAAACAGAGGCGAACAACTTTACTGTTAAGTCACAGGAATGCAGAGTTGGCCTACTAGTGTAAAAATGAATATGACAAAAAGGCAAAGGGGACAGGATAAAAACATAAACTAAACAAATGTGAAATAGCCTATATTCAAAATTCAAGTTCAAGTTTTATTTGCTATGATATTTTGCACCACAGAACCTCACTGGACACATTTCAGGCAAAGACACAGGAGAAGAATTAGCACATCAGACCCATTTGGTTGGCCCAGTGGATGATGGGAAATTTTAATTTGAAAAAACTCAGTGGTTGATGTACTCAATATGATACACTCATACCAATCCGTCTTAATTGACACAAAGATGCTTCTCAGGTCAAAGATTGATACGAGATTAAGCAATTATAATGCTTCATATTAATTAGATTATATTTTTAATTGCCTACTGTATATCTTTTTTATTGTCTCCTTAATTTTATTGTCATTCTCTGTTATGAGTGCATCAGTGTATGGTATAAATTTAACTTCTTCTTAAACTTGAGTCATCGTTGACATAGATTGTTTTGGTGTTTTCACTGTTTCATCTCTCATATGTCATCATATGTTTCACCCTGCATGCCTTTGATAACCTCTCAGGACAAAAATGTCACTGTCAACTTATTTCTCCAGTTTTAGTCTGAATGAGATTAAAATATCTGTGATTTTTTTTAAAGAAAAAAGAATTAGATGGCAAATCACATTTTGATGATGTCATCAAGATGTGTTTCATGATTATTTATTTATTTATTTATTTATTTATTTATTTATTTATTTATTTATTTATTTATTTATTTATTTATTTATTTATTTATTTATTTATTTATTTATTTATTTATTTTCAGCCTCTGTGTGTTCTATGGAACACAGAATGGCGTAACTTTGTTATAATTTCCACACAACAACTCTAAGGTGTATTACAGCACAAATACCATGGATTCCTAAAATTGTTGTTAATACTTAATATCATGTTGTATATGTCCCTCAAGCTTATTTCTAATGGTTTCTAATGGTCTCAGTCCTTGTCATTTCTTTATGGACAGTTTAGCTGCAGTAGCACAATGTCCTGAGATGGTGTGGGCGAGACATTATTATACTGATGCTAGATAAAACCAGGCTTGTTTAAATTCCATGTCAACTTGGAAAATCAACAACGTTGGACTTTGTAAACAAAGTGGAGATGCAAATTTGGAACTGAAGACTGAATTATACAAAGCATTGATGAAATCATGAGGCCAAACTCAAACAAGCTGTTCCTGAGAGAAATTTACAAATACATTTCATAAATGATATGAAAGATTGATTGTTCAAACTCAATAATTTCGGGGGACAGACAATACACATGGGAGCACCAAAACCACTAAAAAAAAAAAAAAATAAAAAATAATAATAATCATGTTAAGCAGCACTTTCAAACCCAATCATTCAATCAATCAAATTCAAATCAACAGTGAATGCCAACATTTTGTCACATTTTTTGGGGGGCACAAAGCACTCATTTAACGCTGTTAACCCAATCCAGAAATGTCTGATCTGATCTCTACAAGCACTATAGATTAAAGTACTTTTTTTATTTTTACTTTTTACCTTCCAGCGGTTTGCCATGACGTCTCTGTGAAAGAAGGACTTCGTGGTGAACAGGTGAGAAGAGTTGAGCTGAGGACAGGCGGGGCTGACTCTGACCACAACAGCAGCACGTACAGGAGTGAGCAGGCTGGTGAATTACAGATACACATACAAGTTATGAAGCTTTTGAGTGCAACTCGAAGTCAGTTAAGCTGTGAATTTTTTAAGTGCAACCCAAAGTAAGTTAAGTTATGAAGTTTTTTTTTAACTTATGTTAAGTTTTAAGCATGAGGCAAAATAAGTTCAAGTATTAAAAAGCATGAATATCAACAAAGCCTACGTTTTTTTTTTTTGGGGGGGGAGGAAGAGCAGAACTGCCGGACGACAACACAACACAGCAGAGGAGAGGCAGCTGCAGAGGTTGATATAGCACTGGCTGAAGCCTGGAGACATGCCCACATGGACAGAGAGAGGGGAGGGACTCAAACTTATAGGTCCTCCTAATAGTTAGGGCATTTTATCACATATTTGACCCATCTGGGAAGTAAAATGTTACAAGGAATTTACCCACCCATGTGTGTTTTTTTAAGGGTGGCGAATAACTAGTGGTGTAACTGTATTGAACTATCGATTTTAATTTTTAATTAGAAAAAGTGCCCTCTGGGCACGGGTGTCTCCAGTCCACCAGACCAGGTCAGGTTGTGGCCTCATGGTGGCACTATAATAGGCCGATGTTAAAAGGGTGCCTTTTCGTCTTATGACGTTGGCACACACACAAGGGGCCTGTGTGTGTGCCAAACACCCCCCCCCCCCCCCCCCCCCCCTCCCCCCCCCCCCCCCCCCCCCCCCCCACAAACACACACACACAAACCAGGGGCTGGTTTGTGTGTGTGTTTTATTTTTTCAGCCCCCATGAGGACAGACGCAATCCAGCTCTGCTGTACAGTTTACCTGTACAGCACATATGTCAAACTCAAGGCCCGAGGGGCAAATCAGGCCCGTGAATGGATTATCTTTGGCCCGCGGGATGATATTGAATTAGTATTAGAACTGGCCCTCTGGTATATTGCACACACCGTGATAAGAAATTAATGCGACTAATTGTTTTACTTCCTCAACTCAGTCTCATTTACTTTATCAATTAATTCAGCACTTGGTGAGGATCATAGAAGAAAAAGATTTTCCCGAAAAATAGCAGTTGTTCACTTCTCATAGCGCGCCACTCTGTGGCGCGCTATGAGACGTGAACACCTGCTATTTTTCATTAAAACTTAAGTTTTTAAGTTTTTAATGCAGGCAGTTTCATCTTTACAATTATCTTGTCATTAAGAGTCATTGATTTTTGATGGAAAATGACCTTTTTGCTGTTTGACAGTGACGTCATCGTAAACCGGTGCCGAAACACAGACCGGTATCTCCGGCCCTCGACTTGTACCAATTTTGGCCCACTCTGTATTTGGGGTTGACACCCCTGCTGTACAAAAACAATAAAGCATGCCCCTTGAATCTTCATCTACAAAGCTACCAATGTTCATGGACAACAGGACCCACATTGTGGGTCCTGTTGTGAGCTGCCAGTATATCATAAGATATTTGAACCTCCAAGTGAGACAGTATGTCATGAAAGAGACTCTGCGGCTACAGAAAGCTTCAATGAACACTGAATCGGATTTCTACACTGCATTATCAAGGTTGTAGTGCAGGAATTTAAACTTGTACACACCTCCGAGTATAGATTGCAATCACTGCCCAACAAGGGTGTGGTTCTGGATCTGTGCAAGGGCCGGTGTCCAATGTTGGCCTGTTGTGTGGATGTGCCAAGTGGGACGAGCACATGTTTGGCGAATAGCCCGGGAGCCACTGCAGGCCAAAAGTAATGTTTAAAGTCACAGTGAAATGAAAAATATAGCTTTTCCACACTTTTAACCCATTTTTGGGGGGCTGGAACGTCCTTAGTGTTATTAGCGTTATTAGCATTACTTTGCATTATTAACAATACTTAGCATCAGCATTACTAAGCATTATTAGCATTACTTACTTAGCATTAGGCTATTAGCATTAATTAACATTATCAGCATCACTTAGCATTACTTGAAAAATATCAGATCAACGAGCTCATAGCGCGCCAACCGTTGGTCTGATATTTTTGGAAAATGGTGAAAATGTGGTGCAAGTGTTCAAAATAATTTTGCCGGTCAAATGTCTTGACCGGCAAAATTATTATATATTATTATTTATTATATGTCTTGACAACATGGCATATCAAACCATGGATGCCTTTAAAGGGATATTCCAATTTCAAGAATACTTTTTTGTCATTTAATGGTCTACTTAGTCTCATGTGAAGACAAGAGAGAGTTTAGACGTTTACTCCATGCAGTATTATATTTGATGTTCATTTTTAAAATATTGCTTTGGAAAATGTAGCCGCCTCCATATGTGGGCGTGCCCACCCAAATGAATAAAAACAATATTTTAAAAAAACAAACTGTAAATTAAATTCCACAGCCCTCTCGTATTAGGAGGACAATATCAGTCACCAGAAAAAAGATGGGTTGTTTTCGAATAATCTGTCATGGTTAAAATGGAGTTTTTTATGGAGTGAAGTTATAATGGGTTTGTATAGGAAGGAGGCGAATACACTAAAATGAACATCAAATATCTAAATACTGAATGGAGTGTCTGGGGTGTTCACATGAGACTGAGTAGACCATAAAATGACCAAAAGATACCATAAAATGACCAAAAGATATTACATTTTTGGAAAATGTAATATCCCTTAATGACCAACTGGATAGAAAAGCTAAAAAAAAAAAAAAAAAAAAAAAAAAAAATATGGCAAGACATCTCAGGTCATGTCCAATTTTTTTGGGTGACTGGCTCCCCGCCTAAAAGCATTTGAGATTGGTCAATAAATGACCGATCCGTGAACCCATTGTGATCCCGGGAGCCTTATATCAGAGGATTGGTATTTAAGAGATTAATTTATAACTGGTAGTGAAACAGTTATAGTCGACTGGATTTTCCCCCAGGGGCTAGACTCTGTTCATCTCAGAGGGCTAAAGAGTGGATGGGTCATGTACAGTAGTTACCATATAATGCAGGGGTGATCACACTTTTTTTTTACTTGAGAGCTACTTTCAAAATGACCGTCTAAACAAGATCTACACATCAAAAAGGGAAAAAAAAAAAATCCATTCAACGCCCCCAAGAAAGATTGACTTTGAAATAGTGGTGAAGGTGTAACTTGCTATAGTAATGTTTAAGAATAATGCACTTATAATGAAAAATGGAGGGGTGGATTGGAAGGTTTTCTTGTATATGCTACTACTAACGTTTGAAAACAGTACTTGGGTTTGACTTGACAGTTTGTGATGTCGAGTTTAGTCTCTTGCACCCAAAGCTAATAACTTTCATGTTTTTGTCCACAATTGGGGATGAGAACTGGCAAAACGTTGGTCAACATAAAAATTATTCTCCATTTTCTAATTGTGTGGACTCTGGATGAATTTAAACTCAAATGTTTAAATTTATCTCTTGAGAGTGTAAAATGAAACCAGGTCCATTTGGTTTCATTTTACCGCTCTCAAGAGTTACAGATCTATAAGGGTCCAAGTGCTGGGGGGGACTGTCATGTGATCTACCTGCATGGTCTGTGTGATCTACTGGTAGATCACCATCTACCTTTTGGGCACCCCTGCCTTAATGTAACTCTGTGACCATTAACTATTTCAAGTAGGTTATGCTACAGTATGAAATCCCCTTTACCTTCTGTTATACCACAAGTAAAATGGTTATTATTATTATTAGAGATGTCCGATATTGACTTTTTTACCGATATGCATTATATCCCGATATTATCTAACTCTTAATTTCCGATACCGACATCAACCAATATCAACCAATACCTGCAGGCTTTGCATTCTCAAAAAAAAAAAAATAAATATAAAAATATATAAATATATTATATTTATATATATATATATTATATATATATATACGCCTATGTGGAAGAGTCGCCTTTGGACTGGCCCCATGAAGTGAGGTCGTGGCCGTGGTCTGTGTTTTGAACCAGGGCCGGATCTAGACATGGGCCTGGAGGGGGGGGGGGGGGGGGGGGGGGCAATGCCCCCACTAAATGCCCTGATTGCCCCACCAACACGATGGCATGCAAAGCAACCCAAATTTCAAGATATTAATTTGATTCATTTGATTGATGAAGTCGCACCCATACCATTTGTTACAGGACTTTTGTCAGGCAAGTAAAGCATCGACAATAAACATCAGTTGTTGTTGACGTTGCAAACAGACACGCAGCATGCATAAAGCTAAAGGTCTGACTCAGAGAGTTTCTGTTTTCAATGATGCAATGCTGTGGTTTATGTGCGCCACAGCTGTAGTTTGTTAGTAGCAGTAGTAGTGTTTCAAATCATTTTTAAATATAAGCACTCAATTTGGAAATGTGGGGGTGTTTACCTGCCATCACGTTTGGTGGGGCGGTCTGGGCATTTAGGGGGGCATGCCCATGCCTCGATCCGCCCCTGGTAGGCACTGCCTTGACTTATCACTTAGTCTCAAAGGCCAAATCTGCCATCATGATGATGAGAGAGGTGATATTAGGGGGAAATACAATGACCACATGGACACTTCCAGATAACATATAGTCAGCCGGCTGTCCAAATCTTTGCAGCGCGTTGCCTATGCGGAGCAGTAAAACTATAAAATTAAGTGGTTCCTGACGGCTAATGAATGGAGCGATAACACGGTATCGTGACTGGATAACAACGGTAAACAAAGCACATTTTAATCATCTTGAAGGAAATTAAGATGATTAAAAGTCACACCCTCAGGTGGGACAGAGGTGGACGGGACTTTCGGGGGTGCCCATCAATAAATGCACAGTTAAAGGGACCCATTAGATGCAAATGAGCCATGACATTTACTTTTTTTTAATCTGCATCACATCGCATCCGGGTATTTTGAAGTTCCGAGTGGAGTTGTCCTATTTACCACACTTTTTTAAGCCAATCCAGATTTTGAAATAGCGGTAGAACACTACTTTTTGTATATCAGCATAGGCATACTTTGTCGTTGAGTGCGATATACCACTTGTACCAACATGATGTGGTTCGTTGGAAATACATATACAGTATACAGTGAATAGCATGGAGATACACAGCATATACGATGTACTGTATATATGGATATGGATAAGCAAACAGAATCGGGACACCACAGTGGCATAACACATTGGCATTGGGGTTGTGGCTGCAGTCACACCCACATATGTGTCTTATCACTATTGTAGCTAATCAACATTACACTCATTCACCCCACGTTAGACTCTACTATACATAGTGTTGTAGTCAAGAGGAGATCAAGACGAGACTATAGCACCTAGAGGGGTCGAGACCGAGGCCAAAACCTAGAGAGGTCGAGGCCAAAAAGTCAATTTTTGTTCTGTAGTAATAGTACAACACATCACAGAGACTTTAGTTAACTTGATACTCTACAATACTAACTGTCGGTTTGCGGACTGCTATATGTAGGCTACTACAACATGTGTACATCCAACAGCTGTCTTTTATGAATGGCCTCCTCGGTTCGCACCATGGATATAGAAACATTTCCTTTGCACTCCTTTGCATTGTCTCGTCTCGGATGACAAAGAGACCTGAGATATTTGCTCTGAGATGGTGACTGGTGACAAACCAAGACAAATTTAGGGTGAGACCAAGACAAGACCAAGACAAGACAAGACGACAAGACAACTGAACAGCAGAGAGGCGAGACTGAGGCAAGACCAAGACAATTGAGGGCGAGACAAAAACAAGACCAAGACAACGAAAATTTCTCTCGAGACTGGACTCGAGACGAGACAATGTCTCGAGCGCTACAACACTATCTATACATGTATAGGATCAAGACTTACACAACGTATGCTATGTCAACAGGAGGAGCGGACGTGGGCGAGGGCGTGTTAAGACACGATGTGAGTTGATTGGTGCATCTATTCTCACGTTCTTTGGCGTCCCAGATCTGATTTTTTTTTTAAAATTGTGAAAATGATAGACCCCTGCTATGGGGGATATTTGGGGTGGTGGTTGGCAACAGCCCAGGAGACATAATTTCTAGATCCTTGTATGCCTATACCAGGGGCGGATCTAGGCATTGGCATGGGGGGGGGGGGGGGGGGGGGGGGGAATCTTGCCCCACCAAACACGATGGCATGCAACGATACTACTGCTACTAACTCTAACTACAACTATGGCACCACTAAACCACCAGCGTTTCATCATCGAAAACAGAAAACTCTCTGAGTCAGACCTTTAGCTTTATGCATTTCGTATTGACGATTATTCTTGCCCCCCCCCCCCACCCCAAATGGGGAAATGTTATACCCACCCCTGACCTGTACGGATACCAGATTGTGGATCATAAATCGCTCAGTGTCATTAAGGTGATAACATGAGGTTGGTTCTGCCCACCCACTCCCACAACATAGGTGTGTATCTCCAACGCACACTCCTGATAATACGATAAGGATTTGCACTAATAATCTCTCTATGTACTTCATGACCCCTTCCTGACATCGCATATCATGAAATATGTGATATATTATTGGCACTGCTGTGACATGTCCCTATTGGAAATTATGTCAGTTTAACCAGTGATCAGACACAGGGGTAAGGGGTTGACACTATGGTGAATATACCAGTCTAACCAGTGATCAGACACAGGGGTAAGGGGTTGACACTATGGTGAATATACCAGTCTAACCAGTGATCAGACACAGGGGTAAGGGGTTGACACTATGGTGAATATACCAGTCTAACCAGTGATCAGGACACAGGAGTAAGGGGTTGAACTAGGGTGAATATACCAGTCTAACCAGTGATCAGACACAGGGGTTGACACTAGGGTGAATATACCAGTCTAACAGTGATCAGGACACAGGGGTTGACACTATGGTGAATTTACAGTCTAACCAGTGATCAGACACAGGGGTTGACACTATGGTGATGAATATACCAGTCTTACCAGTGATCAGACACAGGGGTTGACACTATGGTGAATATACCAGTCTAACCAGTGATCAGACAAGGGGTTGACATATGGTGAATATGCCAGTCTAACCAGTGATCAGACACAGGGGTTGACACTATGGTGAATATACCAGTCTAACCAGTGATCAGACACAGGGGTAAGGGGTTGGACACTATGATGAATATACCAGTCTAACCGGTGATCAGACACAGGAGTAAGGGGTTGACAATATGGTGAATATACCAGTCTAACCAGTGATCAGACACAGGGGTAAGGGGTTGACACTATGGTGAATATACCAGTCTAACCAGTGATCAGACACAGGGGTAAGGGTTGACACTATGGTGAATATACCAGTCTAACCAGTGATCAGACACAGGGGTAAGGGGTTGACACTATGGTGAATATACCAGTCTAACCCAGTGATCAGACACAGGGGTAAGGGGTTGACACTATGGTGAATATACAGTCTAACCAGTGATCAGACACAGGGGTAAGGGGTTGACACTATGGTGAATATGCCAGTCTAACAGTGATCAGACACAGGGTAAGGGGGTTGACACTATGGTGAATATACAGTCTAACCAGTGATCAGAACAGGGGTAAGGGGTTGACACTATGGTGAATATGCAGTCTAACCAGTGATCAGACACAGGGGTATGGGGTTGACACTATGGTGAATATACCAGGTCGACAGTGATCAGACACAGGGGTAGGGGTTGACACTATGGTGAATATACCAGTCTAACCAGTGATCAGACACAGGGGTAAGGGGTTGACACTATGGTGAATACACCAGTCTAACCAGTGATCAGACACAGGGGTAAGGGGTTGACACTATGGTGAATATACCAGTCTAACCAGTGATCAGACACAAGGGTAAAGGGGTCATGGATCACACAGGGGGGGATGTAACATTTCCAATTGGGGGGGGGCAGGAGAAAATGGAAGAAAAAAAAGAAAGAAAGAAAGAAAGAGAAGAAAGAAAGAAAGA
This sequence comes from Benthosema pterotum, assembly GCA_039105355.1. NCBI lineage: Eukaryota > Metazoa > Chordata > Actinopteri > Myctophiformes > Myctophidae > Benthosema > Benthosema pterotum. Next base: position 45,893,088 of record CM076980.1, on the reverse strand, counting down.
AAGAAAGGAAAAGAAAGAAAGAAAAGGAAAGAAAGAAAGAAAAGAAAGAAAGAAAGAAAAAAGAAAGAAAGAAAGAAAAAGAAAGAAAGAAATGGAATGGAATGGAATGGAATGGAATGGAAGAAAATGAAGTGCGACTTCATCGCCTGTGTGTGTCGCTTCGCACCACGGGCGATGAAGCCGCACCCATACCATTTTCGTTTTTAGGACTTTTAGTATGCAAGTAAAGCATCAATAACAACATCATTTATTGTTGAAGTTGCAACAGACACGCAGCATGCATAAAGCTAAAGTTATGACTTTTCTGTTTTCTGTTTTCAATGATGACATGCTGTTGGTTTAGTCACCAGCCTTTTGTTGCCCAAAAGGTAGATGGCGATCTACCAGTAGATCACACAGGCTGTGCAGGTAGATCACATGACAGTCCCCTACAATATAGAACTGTCAGTGTCAACTCAAACCCCAAATTCTGTGTATTCAAATGTCCGTAGCATATGGGATAATAGGATAATAACATTGTTGATCTGTAGATCTTGTTGAGAAAGTAGTGGTACGAAATTGTAGACATTTTAAATATAAGCACTTTAATTTGAAATGTCTTGGGTTGTTTTGCATGCCATCATGTCTGGTGGGGCAGTCAGTGCATTTGGAGGGCATTGCTCCCCATGCCCATGCCTAGATCCGCCCCTGAACACGGTTCACATAAGGCTGTAGATGATAATACAATGTGCAGTGCAGACGGCTGGAGGCTAGTGAGTAGTGAGTACTGACTGTTCTGCTATTCTTATGTATCTGTGGTCAATGAATGAGAAACCTTCTGCATTCAGGCATGTACAAATGGACTGTTATAATCAAAGGCTCTGTCTTCCAGAGTTTAATTAATAACTGCAATAGTTTCCCTGACTCAATCTGCCCTCAGGTCTTCGATTGTGAAGTACTGGTGTGTACTGAGTCAGGGCCGGATTTAGCCAGCCCTACTATAGGGTGGGCTGGAAGAATGGCAGGGTGGGCAACTCCAAAGTTTTTTCATAATTATGAAGCAGTGGTTTTCAATCTTTTGGACACCAGGGCCCACTATTTATTCAGCATTTGAGCCCCGGGGGACCACCATTTGAGAACATTTTAGCTTTTGCTTTTGTCCACAATTCCGGCACAAGTGGCACAAGGAGACTCTCATGGTTGCATCCTGATATCAGCCGTGCATCACACGACGCTCGTACTTCACAAGGTTTTACGGGATAAAAATCCTTTTTATTAAACAACGCGGCGCACTGCAATCCTAATTTCGTACGCTGCAAGTGTCTGACACCCGTAGAAACATGTGTGAGTACTTATATTTGAAGTTGGAATATTTATGTACACGATTTTCCTGTAAATGTAGCGACTGCGTAGAAATGGATTAAGTCACCATTGGGTCACAACGGGTCAAAGGGTCACAAGGGGTCACCCAGGGGCGGATGTAACATTTCCCAATTGTGGGGGCAGGAGGAAAATGGTATGGGCGCGGCTTCATCCCTGTGTCGCTTCGCGCCGCGGGCGACGAAGCCGCACCCGGTTACAGGACTTATATTAGGCAAGTAAGCATCAATAATAACATCAGTTGTTGTTGAAGTTGCAACAGACACGCAGCATGCATAAAGCTAAAGGTCTGACTCAGAGAGTTTTCTGTTTTCAATGATGAAATGCTGTTGGTTTAGTGGTGGGACGATTGTAGTTAGTTAGTAGCAGTATAGTAGGGTTTCAAATACTTTTAAATGTAAGCACTGAAACATCTTGGCTTGTTTTGCATGCCATCATGTTTGGTGGGGCGGCCTGGGCATTTAGGGGGGCATTGCCCTCCCATGCCCATGCCTAGATCCGCACCCTGGGGTCACCTCTGGCACTCTCACAGTCTTAGATCAGACATGTTTTCTATATATGAGCTTAAATCTGGCACAGAAGAACATATCGGAGGACTTACAGTAATATCCACTGAAAACGAATGGAAAACAACCTTAGCTTAGTTTGTATCCAAACACCAGCAGACAAACATCATAAAACAAAGTGGTCAGGCTACTACTACTCCTAGAGGACACCTTACTCCTATAAAGATAAAGATGAAGAGAGCTTTATTGTCCATTACATAAACTTACATAAAATGGAAATTTGCCTATGGTCCACTGGCGATCAGTCAGTACAGGCTACAGCATACCTGGGCATTATGCGGCCCGGGGGCCAAATGTGGCCCTTTGGCTGACTCTGACCGGCCCGTGAAAGGGTTTTAAACCAGTGTTCCGGGGACCACCTGTGGTCCTTGAGAGAGTTGTAGTTAAATATGTAAAGTTGGTTAACCAGATGTAACTCTTTGAGAGCGTAAAAATGAAACCAAATGGACCCTTGCGGGTCCATTTGGTTTCATTTTTACACTCTCAAGAGTTAAAATATTCATGTGAATTATCCCAAGTCCACACAACTAGAGAATGTAGAAGATCAATGGTCATTTTGATCTGTATATTTAACTGTTTTGATTCCAGCCTGGAACCAGCCTGGAGTTGTGGACAAAAGCAAAATATATGTTTAGTTTTGGTTTCTTTGGGGCTAAAATGTCATCAAATGGTGGTCAAATTCTGAATAAATAGGTCAAAATGGTTGGTCTTATGCATACATTTATCTTGAAATTAAATTAATATTACACAGACTTAAGTTCAGCCTTTAGTCTTGGCCTCCACAATAATTTATGTGTCTCATTTGGCACCTTGGGAAAAATAATTGCCCAGCCCTGGGATACAGCAATAACATCAAAAAACAGGTAGAAACAGGTAGATTCATTGGTACCCCTGAGGAGGAAAGAACATGTTTAGTGTGTGATTTGGGAGATACTGAACAGTAAACTCATTTCCTTTTTTGCTGCCCTTTATATGATGATAGCTTTTTCTGGTTGGATGACTATGAAAAACTGGAACTTTGTTTTCGGAAAGGTATTTTCACCTCAGCAAACTTCGCCGCGGGAGCTTGGGGAAAAAAGACAGAAGACTCTGTTTATGTCATGTAGGAAGAAACAGAGTTGGACAAACTGTTTCATTTCAGCTGTAAGTTGTTTGTATTTTGTATTTATATGTAACTTGGTGTGTCCTATAAGTCTATGTGGGCTGGGCGCCTCTGGTGCGTGACAAAAAAATAAAGAATTCATTCATTCATTCATAGCATCCTCTGGTGGACAGACTTGTGAACAGCATGCCATGCAATATAATGCAAGTGTGAACTGCGAGCAGACCAACAAACATCCTCCTCCTCTTCTATGACAAATAAAGAGGATAGTGCACGGGGGCGTGGCACAGGCTGGTGCCGGAGGTTTGCACATGCTCAGTGTAAACAGGGACTGCTATGGTGGAATGTTCCAGCAGAGGCGCTAGATAGAAATCCCATAACTTGTGATGTAAATAATGAGATCCAGAGTAGTTGTGAATGAAACAGCATCACAATTCGCTTTTCTTTCTTTGTCAGTTCACAAAAATAAAAGTTGACACGTGTATTGTCTGTAATTAAAGCAAGCATCACAAACAGGGAAAATCTACAAAAGAACAATGTACAAAACATTTCCATGCAGTAAATGTAGGCTACTTGCCCTTCTCTTTCAGTCTGTTATTAAAATAAAGAAGGAAGCATTATGTTATTCTCTTTTTATATTATTATTTATTATTATAAATAATAATTATATAATAATTATTATTTATTATTATTATTTTATTATTTCAGTTCAGGTTCGGTAACTCTAGTGCCTCTGCTGGAACATTCCACCATATAGCAGTTCCTGTTTACACTGAGCATGTGCAAACCTCCGGCACCAGCCTGTGCCACGCCCCCGTGCTTCATCCTCTTTATTTATCCTAGCTCCTCCTCCTCCTCCTCCTCCTCCTCCTCCTTCCATAAGCAATAGGAAGAGTATCACATAGCTGTGTCTCCCAGTAACCAGAGCCATAGAGTATTGTTTGAGGGATTTACAAGCATTAGGGACTTGTAGATCACCGATTTTGATACATATTTAAGAAATAAATAGATTTTTTTTTTTATCCCAGATTCTTTTTCTTTTTTAAATTTCGAGTCCTGTAGAGGAAAACAGGTGTATTTTGGACATAGTTTGAAAGGTGATTCATCATGATTAAATTAATTTTGAAACTGTGATTAATTTTATTTGATTTCTTAATCATTAAACAGCCCTAATTATTAGCCTATTATTAATTACTTGACTGTATTTGACCTGTGAAGCAAAGCGCTCTGCTCTGTTCATTATTTTATTAATAATCGTGTTATTGTTCCTGCACAGAAAGTGCACATTACATGAGACGTCTTCTATTCCCGGTTTGTGGACTTTATAAAAGATAGGCCACAAAATCTGCTATTTTTCAAATGTACACAATACAGGTGATGGCCTCGCCCTCATGTCACATACACATGCACACACCTACAGGAGAAAACAAACAGACTCCAACACTATGGCCAACAAGTTGGACTAATCATTAACAACAATAAAACAAAAATCATGCCCATTAACACCAATACACCAACACAGATAACAATAGAGGGACAGGTCTTGGAAAACACAGATCATTTCACATATCTTGGCAGCGTGGCATAGTGAAATTAAGGCTATAGGGCAATTTTAAGAGCTATAAAGCCCTAAACTAAAAGGTTTAAATTTTAATGGAATCTAATTTGCATATTTAGCTTATCACTAATTACATTACAAGTACTCTGCACACATTGTTTGACTCTTACAGTTTATTTGTCATTGTTACTTGCTTTGTTATAGGTTTGTTGAATAAATAGTTCAAAATCAACAGCCATTGTGTTATGCAAAATAGAAGGTTAAGGACGCAAAATTTTGCTTGGAAACCTTTTTTTTTTTCAGATTCAGCAACCTTGAATTATGTAAAATGGATATATATTGACACTGAATATTTACCATCACAGTTGTCTTCCTCTGGCAGATGAGACCGAATCCACAGCGTCCGTAGAACTTCTGAGCCCCGTCGGGGTCACACTGCTGCCCCTCCACGTTGGCACACTGCTCGCAGCATCCACAGTCGTCCCGCACCCGTCCCGCGGGGCAGCCGCCGGGCGCCCGCGGGCAGAGCTTGGGATTGCACTTGCCGCAGCCTGCCCCTTCCTCCCACAGACGCAGCCAGCCGGGCGATGCTGCGGCGGCAGTGCCAGGGAGGCATGGAGGCACACAGTCAGGTAGATGCAGGCACATAGCCACGCCAGAGCCGATGGCATCCCCTTGAACCTGAGTCCCGCTGAAGCCAGGCTCTTTGTCTTAAAAAAAATAATGGCAGATCATGAGCGACAGGACCCCAAAAAGCAGGTTTGACACGCAGAACGTTTGCCACTGTGAGTCCAGAGCGTGCCGCAGACTGGCTCATAACATTTGGAAAGATATCCCCTTTTCTTCTTTTTCTCTCTTTAAGTGTCTTGTGCTGCTCCCCCTCTCTGAGGTTTAAGTGAATCCTCCTGTCTTCTGAGCCTTACAGTCTTCTTCTGAATTTTATTACCACATAACAGGACACATTGTCTTCCTGCATCATATTTCTTCATCAACCCTGGGTCCCTAGAGAGAGGGACAGAGGGACGAGTGAAGTTGGTTGCAATGAAATGTCCGCCTCTCATCATCTTCGGCCTCTCATAATACTGCTGCCTTTCTTTGTGTGCCAGTGTCTCTGGCCAGTGCCAATGACTCTGGACAGTGCCATTGACTGGGAGAGGCAGAACTGGCACAAGGGCTTCAGAAATGACACGCCATGTAAAAGAATCTTACTCAATGTGTCACTCGTATGGGTGTTAACCGCATGAACCCCAGCATCCCCATTATGTGGCACATGTTTAGGGAAAGCGGCCATGGGCGTCACCGCCATTCACTATGCGGGTGCCTCAGCACCCGCAACTTTTCACGTCGGAAAAAAAAATAATGCGAAAAAGTGGGGGTGCTGGCCAAACCGCAACTGTCCATGCTGCGGGAGAGGCAGAGCCATATGAACCATATAGTGTAGACAGAGTTACGACAACTCCATCCACTCCAAGAGGCAAGTTCAATGGCGGCTTTTCTACTGAGACTCGAATCGGGAATGGGGACAACAAATAGGGACAAGTCCTGGACCTGAAGTAGGCAGTAATGCAACGGCCTCCGGCAACAGCCTTGCAACAGCCCCTTGAAAGCATGCATAAAATAGCTCTTATTTGCGCTGTCGCCCTCATTGAAAACAATGCATTTCCAACTCCAGTTTGTCCCTATTCAGGCTGCATGAACAGCAGCGCGAGCGTTCAGTTTGTGACCCATCAATGTCGCAACTCTTGTAAAATATGGAGTTATAATAGTCTCATATATCAAGAATACAGACATCTGTATTCCTAATCAACATGCCCAGATTTGCAACTTGCATCTGTTATTTGTAGCTCGCATTTGTGTTATGTATTTGAATTTCACATCCACACAACCAGATTCCTATACCGTATTCGTGTTTCACATCCACACACCCAGATTCCTATACCGTATTCGTGTTTCACATCCACACACCCGGATTCCTATACCGTATTCGTGTTTCACATCCACACACCCAGATTCCTATACTGTATTCGTGTTTCACATCCACACACCCAGGTCTCTGTTCTGTATTTCACTTTCAAATCCACATACCCAGGTTTCTTTTTCGTATTCGAAATCAGAATTCACACATGCAGATCTGTCTTGTGTGTTTGCAATCCTTTTTTCACACATGAGCACAGATGTGAGATTTGAAGCCCCCTGCTGGACGCCTAATGCCAACTGCTTATCTGTGAGTTGTTTTTCAAACTCTACGATTACAAATCTTTTTGAGACTCTCTTGACGTTGGGCGGAGACAAACGTCATCATTGGCTGAGGTATCTGTCAATCACAGAGTCCTCAACCAATGATGATGGTCTGCCTTCAGCCAATCCTAGACCTCCTTACATTGTATCAGAGCGTGCTACCTCCTTCTGTACTGTTGCCACATCCTGTGAAAATAAGCCAAACCACAATAATGCCATAATATAATACTAATACTGCTCTTTCAAAGCATTTATCATTGTAAATACTACAATTGTGACCATTTCGGTACAATACAGTATATATACACACACCTATGCTACTATACACTCAGTAAAGACACCAGAATGATTCAGTCAGTCACTCCCCCAAAGTTCCAGACCTGATATTTAACTCTGGGGGCAAACAACATGACAACTATGACGTCATATCACTCAGCCCTGGCTGTGTCTCTCCCTCCAGTCAGTAAAAGTTAGTTGCACGCTTTCGCTACTACTACGATTATGTTTATTTGCCAGCAGCTTTTTTTTAAAGTAAGAAGCAGAAAGGGCAGTGTGTTTATCCTGGATGTACCAGCAAAATGAACCCAGGTGCGGCATATTTTAATTTTCGCTATTTGATTATAGGGTTCAGAAGCTTCTATTGATTTCACTCCTGGTGACACATCGTCAACTACTGTCCAGACTCCAGAGACGCCACAGTGTCTCCACGCACAAGGCTATCTCTGTCTGGGTTCTATGAAGCAAATATTTTGATGTTTAGAAATTGTATTGAGGTTGTGTTGAGGTGAGGTTGTGTCCATAATAAAACAGAAGAAGCGACGATGAATAAAAATGAATGAAAGCGACTATAAACTACTTTGTTGGACAGAATAAAAGGTCTTCAAATGGTCTGAAAATGTATAGAAACAGGAGACCACGGAATGCAGATTGAATCGCATAAAATAAATGGAACGTTTTTTGGACTCAGAAATAACATACTTATTTCTCTCACAAGATGTGGCAACCCTATACTGTGTTTCTTAGTATGTCTATGGTATGCTCCCATTACACGCTAAAATCGGACTACAGGGACCACCTAGGGGCTAAATCAACCGAGGGGCAACGTGGACGGAGGACAACAACTATGGATCTTGAAAGGCCAACTAAAGGTACATAAAGTGTTTTGGAGCGATATTCCCCTGTAAGCACCATTCTGAAATGTCTAGTCTTCAGTGTAACAGCAATGCTAATGATGCCAATGACGCTAGAGCCATCTAGTAGAACAGGGGTTTTCAACAGGTGGTCCGGGGACCACCTGTGGTCCCTGAGAGGGTTCCAGGTGGTCTCCAGCTGAGTTGGTTAACCAGATGTAACTCTTGAGAACGTAAAAATGAAACCAAATGGACCCTTGCGGGTCCATTTGGTTTCATTTTTCATCATCTGAATTAGCCAAAGTCTACACAACTAGAAGATGGAAAAGAAAAATAATAAAAATAATGTCAGCACTTGTGCAGTAAACAAGGTTTCAAATCCTGGGCTGACAAGGAATGTTACAGTTCAGCTTTAATTTTTCACTGCCAATAATTTGCTACCCTGTAATTGTTGTGCACATAAATACATCTTAATAACTCATGTGTTTTCTTTTTACAGATGTGACGACTTCATCCCAGGCTCCAACTCCAGGGTGTGTGCAGTTGGCATTTTCCGGATGGCAAAGCTGCTGGACCATCGCGCTTTGCATGGAACGAGGGGAAGACTTTCCAAGTGACCCCGGCCAGCCACCAAAAAGAAGAAGAAAGTCCCGCTCCCTATCAGTGGTGAAGATAAGGGAACTGATGAACCTGAACTACACAATGCTGTAGATCAAGGGACAGATGGGCCTGAACTACACAATGCTGACATTGCGACTGCAGAGACCCCTAGTACCTCAACGGAGAGAACTTTTACTACAAACAGTACTGTGGTTCTTGAGATAGAGAATGACATGTTGAGAAGAGAAATTGTAAAACTGAAAGAAGAACTGGAGAAACAAAAGCAAACCTTTTCTTTTAGTCAAATTTCTTCCAGTTCTGACAAAGTACATTATTTCACGCAAGAAGAAGTGAAGAAAAACACTCATCTCCAGTGCACGGATCCACGTGGAGCGCTCCATTCAGAGGCTGAAACTGTTCTGCATCTTGGACAATATCCCACATCAGTTCAGTAAAAACATCAACAAGATACTGAAAGTGTGTGTGTGTGTCTTACCAACCTGCAAACCCCCATACTTCGTGAAATTGATGAAATGATTGACTGAAATTGATGAAATGATTGCACACAGATAATTTGAAATTGATGAAATGATTGCACACAGATAATTTGTTAACGTTTTACTTTTAATAAAGTGCCAGTGAAGTAATGTGCTGCTGCTCTTTTTATCAAAACACATTGCACAAAATCAGGGCTGCCACTGTCATGAAATTCCTGGAAAAATAGGGCTGCACGCTTATCGCTGTGAAATGTGAATCTCTCTTTTCCTCCTAAAAATTGAAATCAACGAAATCAACACAAAAAGGATGATGTTCAAGTGTTTAAAAAATCTATATCAGGATCTCTCTAGAAAGTACATTGTACAAGTGTCTGAATCTAGATTGCAATATTTTATTTGATAATTGTGCAGCCGTACTAGAAAAGATTTGAAATTAGAAAAATATAGGTTTTGGAATTTATTTGGAAAAGTTTGGGAATTGATGAAGGGTCCTAGAATTTAATGGAAAATACACTGTCCACAGTGTGTGTGGAGAGAGAAATGTAACTGTAGTAATCCCTACAAAAACTGAACAAAACCGGACAAAAACATTTTCTTTGCACGCACTCCACGCATGCATAAGGAATATAGGTGCTCACAGGGCTATAACGGTTGGATTAGCATCCACAATTTCTTTTTTTTTGTTTGCTTAATTATTGAGCCAAATGAATGAAATTGGAATGGGTCTTGAAATTGGTTTAGATGTCCTGGAAAAGTTTTGGAAATTCATTTGTGAAAAGATGTGGGAACCCTGCAAACTGTATTAATGTGCAAAACTACATCTAAACAGAGCTTACCTTTCTGGTTAGAACAATTATAGCAGCTTCACATCATGAATGCACACAATGTGCATACATACAGTGTATGTACAATACATGTATTTACAAGTCGGACAGAATTCTTGGGAGGAAACAGTCTCTGTAGAAGGTTTCTAGAATGTCAATGTTTCCTGCCCATGTTGGGTCTTTCTGCACTGGCAGAATGACGAGGTCAATGAGGGTCCACACTACAAGGTGGCAGGTGTTTGCTCTGGTCAGGTGGAGATTGGATCTGATGCCAGTAGGGGTGGTGCTGTTTCAGAGCCAGGGAACCTGTTGCTGCATCCAGCTCTAGAAAAAAAAAGTCTCTTTTCTCTGCTGCCTGCTGGACCGTCACATTTTTTGCAGACCAGGGACACTTGACCTAGAGGTGGGTGTTATGGAAAACATATCAAAATATTTAGGTAAAGGCAAATAGTGCACCAGCTGGTTAAGTTCATCTGGGCTATATGACTTGAAATCAATATAGAGTATTGACAATGTAATCATCTACAAGCTGTGACACAAGCTGTTACACATCTATTTCCCCATTTTTTATGTAGCCTACTGTACACCACCATTTTAAAATGAAGCATAAAGGGCTATTCACACTTTCACAAAATCTGTGATTTTGTTTCAGAGAAAAAAAAAAAACATTTCAGACACAATTTCAAAACACTTCATATTTTATTGTATACAAAGCCATAATCTCTTCTCTAAACCTTTTAGACTATTCCTTAGAATATACCAATGTTCTTAGTGCTCTAATCCAGGGTTTCCCAAAGTGGGTGACGTGGCACCCTAGGGTGCCTTGACACTAGTCCAGGGGTGCCTCAGACTACTTTGATATTATACAGAATTCATCAATGTCACTACATCAATGACTTCAGTATGCTTAGTAAAACAGACCTGATTTGCACTGTACTTGATGAGTTTTTATACATCTACAGCACACGCTTATACACCAAAAATAGCTGATCCACAAGCTCACAACGCGTCGCGTGACGCGTTGTGAGAAAAATAGCTTGTAGATCAGCTATTTTTGGTGAACCTTCCCCTAGAATAAGGACGATGGGATTGCAGTGGTCAATGAATGTCAAGTATAAAGTTATTTTCGGTCAGTTTTGCTGGAAACTGATATGTATCCGCAACATAGCTAGTTTCTGTAGCCTAATATGATGTAAAATTAACAATGTAATTCAGGGGTGCCTTGGATGAAAAGGTTATTCACAGGGGTGCCCGAGTCAAAAAAGTTTGAAAACCCCTGCTCTAATCACATGCTACAAGTCAACAAACTTCTAGTCAGGCCAGATTTCATATCTGTTGCAACTTTTTTTTTAGGAATTTAATCATTTTAAAGTAAAAGTGGAATTTAGCATTTAATTTACACAAATATATTAAATTAATAGATAAATAGATAATTGTTACTTTTGTTGATCTATTTACATTATTCTTGTATGATTTAATTGTACCACAAGGTTGAGAACCACTTGCCTACTATACTGTGTATTTACAAAATATAATTTTACCTCAATAATGCACTCATCAGACACGGTCTCATCTGGAGATCCACGAGCAGTTTGAGAGAAACACCCCCCCTCTCTTGGACAACAAGCCCGGTTTTCTCTGTGAATTCCTGTTTTGCTTTTGGTTCGTGGGTGATGCCCCAATCACATGCCTTGACAAAGGGAGGGGAGAAGAACATAGCACTCAGGGTTCCAATACATTTTACCAATGAATTTCCAAAACCTTTACAGAACATCTGACCCAATTTCCAGACCCATATAAATCATTTGTCGCAATAATTTAGCAAGCAGAGAAATAGCTGGATGCAGTGACAGGTTCCCTGGCACCGAAACAGACCCACCCCTACTGGCATAAGATCCAGATTCCCAAGAATTCTATCCGACATGTAAATACATGACTGAACATACACTGTATGTATGCACAGTGTGTGCAATCATGTGAAGATGCTATCATTGTTTGACCATAAAGGTAAGCTCTGTTTAGATGTAGTTTTGCATTTTAATACATTTTTAGTGAAGTTGATTCTTAAAGACAAGGACACCTTCAGTTGAAACAATTATTATCTCACAACTTACTTTAGACTCCTCTTTGAGGTTGTACTGGCCAAGCAGAGTCTTGAATAAGGAAGGTGGATACGATTGCGCCTGACTGCTGCCAAGACGAGACCAAAGTTGCTAGCTGTGATCCGTTTCTTACGATAAGCCATCCTGTTACAAAGACACAAGACAACCCAAAGATACAGTTCACATTGACAAGCATCCGATAAACATACTATATTAGGTGATTTGAACACAGTATTGTTTTAAATTGGTCATAAATGTTCAATTCCATTCTTTATTCGTGTTCGGAGATGACAGGCCAATATTGATCAAAATAATGTTATTCTAGTTTCTAATTGTGTAGATTTGATCATTTAGCTTCAGGTGTAAAATGAAACCCTATGGACCCGTATAGGTATTTTTTTTTCCATTTTATAATTTCAAAACATTTTACATTCTCAAGAGTTACAGATACAGGTGCATGTATACAGCCAGAAAGTAACCTACAGCAACTGCTAGTGTCCAATTGGACAAGACAAATGCCACCACAAGCTTTGCTTATTTGGGTCAAGAAAAACGTTGTCCCGTACAGATGTGGGATGTGTGTGGAGGGCGAAGAGGACGAAGACGCCAAAATCTGATGACACTGTTGCAAAGAGTGTCTGTAATGGCACCATCCACATCACAAGATATTTAATTCTAGTTAATTTGCATTATTTGTAGTGTACATACATTCTTTTTTGATTAAGATGTCTTAATCACAACGATTAAGAAGAAATATTAATTTGACTCTGCATTTTTACTGTCATTTCAGCTGGAATCAAAACACCAGTAACACAGGTGATCAAGTAGTGGAGTTGTATTGTGTCATCCTTGTCACAGATCTTGAAACCAGAAACACCTCAGGTATGACATTGATGTAATGTGTAATAAAAAACAAATAGTATTGGCCCACAACACACATCTACAGAATGCAATCCCTTGTCATTCACTGTGTGTGTGAGAGAGAGAGTGTGTGTGTGTGTGTGTGTGTGTGTGTGTGTGTGTGTGTGTGTTGTGTGTGTGTGTGTGTGTGTGTGTGTGTGTGTGTGTGTGTGTGTGTGTGTGACCTAAAAGTTTACCAGTAAGTATTACTTTACTTCATAATATTGGAGAGTGGAGACTAACAGACAACCTCTCCTGATCCTGTAGTTTCATTATAGAAGTTGAATAAATTGTGAGAAGTGTAGTGGTGTGTTGTTATAGTTACCATAAATCGTTCTGGCTTGAAAGACAGTGTCTCTCTCAATCTGCTGCTTCTCCGCGTCAGTGACAGCAAGCGATGACAACACAAAACAAGCCTTGTCCTCAGCCTCAGCAAATCCTGGACTGGTCACCAATCCGTCCCGTCTCTAGGAAGTGTCTATATATAAATATATATTTTATACACACACACACACGCGCGCACACACAGTGAATGGCAAGGCATTACATAATGTACATGTGTGTTGTTTCATCAAGTCAAACTTAATTGGTCATGGGCCAATACTATTTGTTTTCATTGCACTTTGTCATACCTGAGGTGTTTCTGGTTTCAAGATCCACCACATCCCAGTGAAACGGCGGAGCTGGGACAAGGATGACACCGTCATATCCTTTATCTCCTGACTCACTTCTTTGTTTTTGATTCCAGCTGAAATGACAGTATAAATGCATAGTCAAATTAATATTTCATCTTAATGGTTGTGATTAAGACATCTTAATCACAACTAAGAAAGCACTGTATGTACACTACAAATAATGCAATTTATCAAGAATTAATTACCTTGTGTTGTGGATGGTGTCATAGAGGCAATTCTTTTAAAAGCAATGTCGTCTGATTTGGACGTCTTTGGCTTGTTCCAAACGCACTCAACGTCAGTGCGGGACACATTTTTCTCCACCCATATCAGCAAGGCTGCCATGTGGTGGCATTTATCTTGCCCAATCGGGCACTCGCACTTGCTGTAGGTGACCATCTGGCTCCTACATGGACCTGTTTCGAATACAACTCAACCCTCACAACAGTCCTAGACCTCACACTGCTGGTTATGTCCTACCATACATCAGCAACTAGCATGTTTTCCAGCTGCTGAGCCAGGGGGGTGGCTTTCTAGTTGGATATCCAGGTAACATGGCATATAATGTTATAAACCTGAACATTATGTGGCAGATCAGTTGGGCACCTTGATGTAAAATTGACCATTTTATCCAAAACATTGATAAAAGTAAATTATAATAAAGTATACATGAATGTGTCCAGTGAGGATTTAAAGTCAGCTCATTCCAACGACTGGGCCTCCAAAGAGTCCTGGATTTCGTTTACCTCACTGTGCCAGGAGGGGTTTCTATGCATGTATGGAAAGTATGGAAAAGTATGGAATTTCTTTTCATAGATTTTCAGGTCTTGAAAAGCATGGAACATGGGAAATTAAGTATGAAAAGATGTTTAGGTTTCCAGGATTATCATTAATATTAATTTTTCTAAAATATAAATTTAAGAATACAAGAAAAAAGATTGATTATGTTCTTGGCACAGGCAGACAACCACTGTTCCGGTATGGAACTGAGTCCGTTGTAGTTGACCCGTACAACCAGTCTACAATTGTTTGGCACTGGGGGTTGACCAGTAGAAACACAGTGTGATACTGTTGTACTGGGAGCTGACAAATACGATCACAGTACAATATTGTTGTACTGGGAGCTGAACAGTATAATCACAGTGTACTAATGTTAACCGCTAGGAGATAACCAGTTCAACTTCACTTTAGTACTGTTGTACAAGGTCACTTGGCTACTTTAAATAGCTTAAGACCATTTTACATATAGGATAAAATAGGTTTATAGGACTAATAGGACAGAATGGCCCATTTTACATCAAAGTGCCCAGCCAACATGACACATAACGTTCCAAAAATACATTGTGGCACATGATAGCCCTAGAATGGCTGTGATCTTACAAATAGGTCTATATGTAATTATTTGCAAGTATGTGTTTTGAATTCTGAGTATGCAAGATCACAGCCCTTCTGGTGCTAGGCACGTGAAAGACTAGCCTTGGATCCAAGCACACCACATTTATTTTATCAGTCAAACGCTGGGAAACAATTATCTACCGATAAAATAAGGCAATGGCAGTCTTTATCCAAGGCTAATGAAACACCAGTAAACGTGGAATATAACATTAAAAGCCATGATGCCTAATATCACCGAGCTAACGCTAAAACTAGCACCACACTCACCTCAGTCTGGTATATTTTTTTTCATAGAGGCTTGGACTTTACCTCGAATAATCCCCCTGGGAGAACACCAACATTGATTACTCGATCCGAGTTGAAAGCATTAACCCCCTTCTTTACTCTCAGGGGTTCATTTTGGAAAAAGGACGTTATCGTAAAAAGATTCACGGGTTCCGCCATTGTTGTTTTGCATTGAAGTGAACGGGAGGAAATTCCCAGTGGAGCCAGCACGTAGCTCCGCCCCACAATGACGTCGTACTTAACAGCCGAATAGGGTTGCCACATCCTGTGAGAGAAATAAGCATTGTTATTTCTGAGGCCAAAAAACGTCTTCATTCCATTTATTTTATGCGATTCAATCTGCATTCCGTGGTCTCCTGTTTCTATACATTTTCAGACCATTTCAAAACCTTTTATTTAGTAGTTTATAGTTGCTTTCATTCATTTTTATTCATCGTCGCTTCTTCTTCTGTTTTTATTATGGACACAACCTCACCTCAACACAACCTCAATACAATTTCTAAACATCAAAATATTTGCTTCATAGAACCCAGACAGAGATAGCCTTGTGCGTGGAGACACTGTGGCGTCTCTGGAGTCTGGATAGTAGTTGACGATGTGTCACCAGGAGTGAAATCAATAGAAGCTTCTGAACCCTATAATCAAATAGCGAAAATTAAAATATGCCGCACCTGGGTTCATTTTGCTGGTACATCCAGGATAAACACACTCCCCTTTCTGCTTCTTACTTTAAAAAAAAAGCTGCTGGCAAATAAACATAATCGTAGTAGTAGCGAAAGCGTGCAACTAACTTTTACTGACTGGAGGGAGAGACACAGCCAGGGGCTGAGTGATATGACGTCATAGTTGTCATGTTGTTTGCCCCCAGAGTTAAATATCAGGTCTGGAACTTTGGGGGAGTGACTGACTGAATCATTCTGGTGTCTTTACTGAGTGTATAGTAGCATAGGTGTGTGTATATATACTGTATTGTACCGAAATGGTCACAATTGTAGTATTTACAATGATAAATGCTTTGAAAGAGCAGTATTAGTATTATATTATGGCATTATTGTGGTTTGGCTTATTCTCACAGGATGTGGCAACAGTAGCAGAAGGAGGTAGCACGCTCTGATACAATGTAAGGAGGTCTAGGATTGGCTGAAGGCAGACCATCATCATTGGCTGAGGACTCTGTGATTGACAGATACCTCAGCCAATGATGACGTTTGTCTCCGCCCAACGTCAAGAGAGTCTCAAAAAGATTGTCAAGAGAGTCTCAAAAAGATTTGTAATCGTAGAGTTTGAAAAACAACTCACAGATAAGCAGTTGGCATTAGGCGTCCAGCAGGGGGCTTCAAATCTCACATCTGTGCTCATGTGTGAAAAAAGGATTGCAAACACACAAGACAGATCTGCATGTGTGAATTCTGATTTCGAATACGAAAAAGAAACCTGGGTATGTGGATTTGAAAGTGAAATACAGAACAGAGACCTGGGTGTGTGGATGTGAAACACGAATACGGTATAGGAATCTGGGTGTGTGGATGTGAAACACGAATACGGTATAGGAATCCGGGTGTGTGGATGTGAAACACGAATACGGTATAGGAATCTGGGTGTGTGGATGTGAAACACGAATACGGTATAGGAATCTGGGTGTGTGGATGTGAAATTCAAATACATAACACAAATGCGAGCTACAAATAACAGATGCAAGTTGCAAATCTGGGCATGTTGATTAGGAATACAGATGTCTGTATTCTTGATATATGAGACTATTATAACTCCATAGTAATAGATGGCAGGCACTGATCTGAGAAGGAGGGAGACGGGGTGACCGGCCGCGTGCATTCATTGCTTTGATATGAGTTGCACAGTCGGCGACGGTGCGGTTTTGAAACTTTTTTGTCAATCCACTACATTCTCGTCTCGACACGTCACGTCACCCATAACTCACAAACGTCTCGTCATGCCGTTTTATCTCGTCACAGACAGTCTTGTACTGCATTATAACACTGCTTCATTGAAGTGTGTAACCATTACATTTATTGTGAAATATTAGTAAAAAGTGTTTTAGAGGGGGGAAAAAAGCCCAAAATTTTTCGCAATTTAACCCTTGCAGCACCCGCATCTTTCCAGACGCGGTGACGCGCCTGAAAGCGGCAGATCTACAAGTTCACAGAACAACGTCACACCTTGTGAGCTTATTTGTGGCAAAGAGATTTTGGTGTTACATGTTAAGTGACCCTATGAGGGGACTCTGGTCAACTAAGTCAGTGGTTCCCAAGGTGGGATCTACAGACCCCCAGGGGTCCCTGAGGCAGCTCCAAGGGGTCCCCTACTGTCTTATGTTATCTGTAACCCTAAGAGTGTACAAATAAAACCAAATGGATCCTATATGTGAAATAAATACAGATCTCTCTGTCACTCTGGTCAGAGAATTTAATTCTAGCGGTGGAGCAGTGTTAGATTCCTGGCCTCTGGGAACAGTATAAAATCTGTCTCAGATTTTGGAGAATTGTCTTGGCTTAAAGGACCTCTGAGAGAACAACAATAACCATTAGACCTTTTCTTAGAACCATTAGATGTAAGTGTGTGTGTGTGTGTGTGTGTGTGTGTGTGGGGGGGGGGGGGGGGGGGGGGGTTGCAAATTGTACACCTGAAAGACAGGGCAGTACAAATGTAAATTTGTTTCATTCCCAAAAATGCTCTAATCCACAGGCTGTAAATGGCAATTTGTTGCAAAGTGAAGTTTCGCTCAAAGAGAGAGAGAGAGAGAGAGAGAGAGAGAGAGAGAGAGAGAGAGAGAGAGAGAGAGGATCACAGAGTTTTGGTGCCGAGGGACAAGGCAGCCAAACCAAGAACAGACCCAAAGGTCAAGTTTACAAATTAGTGAGGATTTGAATCTTTGAAAAATACAATATTGTGTATGTGGTTGTAGGGTTCTTATTTCATCTCTCTAGTCTAAGTTAAGGGGTCAGATAGGGCATGCAGGCCAAACCGAGAGCCCACTGTGGGGATGGCCTTGATGGTGACATTCCTGAGCCAGCCTAGTACACGGTAAAAAAAAAGCTACATACTGTAGTTTCCAAGGTGCAGGAGATGACGTGCAGCGTCTCACATGATTTCCACACTCTTTCGGTCCTATTTGCCTCTGAAACTCATATTTTACATCTCACAACATGCAGAAGTGCTCCAGTATCTGACTTAACGTCTCAACTAAAGGAGGAGAGTCAAGGTAAGACGATCGTAGCCCTAAAAGCTTTTTTTTTTTAGTGCTGTGTGCTGTAAGATATCTTTGGAAATACATTTTGCAGTGAACCTGTGATGCTACAATTCCTCCATCATACTATATACACATGTGTCTTATTTATTTATTTATTTATTTATTTTACAGGTTTGTGGGTGATCTGATCTGCAGAATGCATCCAATGGTGGTTTCAGCCGTCCTCCTTATGGCATTCACAACAACTGTTGATCCTTTCAACAGCACAACAGGTTTGTTTATTCTGAATAGCATTTGTACCTTGCTGAACAAAGAATATTGCATAAATGTACATGGAACTACTACATTTTGTGCCCGGTTCATGCATGTTATCTTGTTTCATTAGTTGACCAACTCCGTGGCACCGTGGCGCACCTGAGGTTCTTCAAAGACCCTGGCTTCCGTGAGGAGGACATATCTTCTCGGGAAATTTTCCCAGGCTCTGTCACATACGTGGAGCTTACAGTGCCAGTGGACAGGATTCCGGGGGCTGTGCTCGAGCTGGAATCGTTCTGGGCTGCGTTCAACCTGACTGCTGCAAGAACCTATTTCGTTCGAGACAAGTAGGTCTATGTCTGTAGATTGTTGTGTGTTGTGTGCATGTGTGTGTCCTTAAACATAGTTAAGTGGTGGACCATAGTTGTACGATTTACTATGATTGTACGGTTTTATTTACTAGTATTGTAGCCCGCACCTCACCTTTATGTTAAAAAAATCAATTTATATTATGGTAGTTATAATTATGAGTTTTGACTCTACTGCATTTATGGGAATAGACTCTTGGGAGTGGATGCAAGAACGTACACGAATGTGAAATACCTGCATTTGAATGAAGCTTTCTACAATTCTACCTGTAGAATTTTAGTGTGTGAGGGGTAGGGAAAGGCCAAAATGTAGGTTGAGACAGGTTCTGGACTGATTCAGGCCCTGTTATACAGATGTGTTGAATGTGATGTGTCTGAATTCCTCCTTTAAGCCCTACAAAAAAAAAACTAAGCCACTGTTCAATACACATTGACATTAAAAAAGTAAAACTGACTTTTGTTATTTATACTTTTGAACGCTGAAATACAGGCCTACATACTTTGTCTGGAGTGAGGGATTGAAGGAAGAGATGGTGATGTATAACATGTTGGGCCTTTCTTCTCCCCAGGTGTCCTGCCATCCCTGAGGTGACCATGCTGGAGAATGGCGTTTCCCTCCGGGTTCGTTTCTCTATCCTGTGGAGTGCAGAGCTGTTGGCCTCAGCAATTCCGACTTTAGTCTTTGATTTGTACCTGTGTGACACGGCAGTCACCAGGTGTTCTGCTGTAAGTTTACACACTGGTAACACACAGTGTTGTAACTTGAACTGCATGTTAATGGTTGTTTTGAAGGCGTATAGTGAATCCATGTTCTCCATTCACAGGTTTGCCCAAAGCGGACACATGCCTTCTGTGAGTATCGGCTTTAACAATGTGAAATTACAGGGATTTAAAATACTGACCAGGGGTTGACACTAAGGTCTCAGAGGTACTTGCCCATCGGGCAAGTGCAAATCAGGTTCTACTTGCCCTCAGGTCATGGTCACTTGCCCCCCCAAAAATATATTGTAAATTTTGCTTTTAAGTTTTCTTCCTACTTGGGTGCTTTCAACAGGTGGTCCAGGGACCACCAGTGGTCCCTGAGAGGGTTCCAGGTGGTCCCCAGCTAAGTTGGTTAACTAGATGTAACTCTTAAGAGCGTAAAAATGAAACCAAATGGACCCTGGCGGGTCCATTTGGTTTCATTTTTACGCTCTCAAGAGTTAAAAATTCATCATCTTAATTAGCCCATAGTGGTCACAGACCCAGTGGTCCCTGACCCCAGCAAAATGATAGTTTGGAACCAAATGGACCTGGGAGAGAGATAGGTAGAGATAGCTAGAAAGCAAGACACAGAGGCAGAGTGCAATGACTGCCTTCAAGACAAATTTATCTTGTGTTGTGTTATAGTGCACGAAGTTGCACACTTGCCCGATCGGGCAACCAGGTAGCAGTCTTCACTTGCCCCACCCTTTTTTTTTTTTTACTTGCCCCGGGCAAGCGGGCAAGTGTTAGTGTCAAGCCCTGCTGACATCTGACAAATCTTAAAGTGAAATAATTGTGTGTTTTCTCTTTTCTTCAGCGGACAAACAAGAGCTGTAAAGGCGGAAGGGGCTGCGCTCCTGTCTGCATGTGTGGTGGAGAGCAGAGATCGAGACGCGATGAGGCCACCACTACCAAGGCTACATGACCAAGACGGCCCCGGATGGAGATGAAGACGTTTTACTTAGTATTTACTACTTAGTACTGGTGTTTCAGATCTGTAAATTTGCATGTAATCACAATCTCCCCACCCCACCCCTCCTCTCCCCTCCTACTGCTCCCTCCCTTGATCTAGTTTGTCTGTGCTCTCTGCTACAGACTATTAATTAAGACTAGTTTCAAAAACAAAATCATGATTCCAATATTTTGGGCCATTTTGGGCATTTTTAAAATATATTTTTCAATGTGAATTCTTGAGACTAAAAATAAATATATATATTGTACCACCATCTATTGCAAATTAGAAGTGAAAAGTAAAGTTTTACATGGGTTGAAAATGACAATGAGTCGAGGGTCCCCACCCAGACAACCCACAGAGAAGAATACTTTTGTACTGTTGAGATAGATGTCATCAATCTCCCCTCCCATCTCCTCTCCATTCTCTTCACCCCTCCCCTCCCTTGGGCCTTGATGCAGTTCGTCTGTATGCTTTGCAGCAGTATCAGATTCAGAACGCTGCCAGTAACAGTCTGGTTATTATTATTTGTGTACCGTAATTTCCGGACTATAAGCCGCTACTTTTTTCACATGCTTTTGACCCTGCGGCTTATACAACGGTGCGGCTAATCTATGGGTTTCCCAGGTTCCCAGGTTCCAGGCTCCACAGACGAAATGATAGAAAGTTGGTTAACCAGATGTAGAGTGTAAAAATGAAACCAAATGGACCCTAGCGGGTCCATTTGGTTTCATGTTTACACTCTCAAGAGTTATGATATTCACCATCTAAATTAGCAGTTAATTAATAAGTCATAAGTCATGTTTGTTTTGGTCTAATTTTGATGTTTTGCCTCTTTTGTTTGCGAACATCCATCCTGGAATTGTGAACAAAACCAAAAGAAATCTTTAGTTTGGGGCTTATAGTCAGGTAGCTGGTGCGGTTTATATTCAGGTGCGGCTTATATTCCGGAAATTACGGTATATGTTTTCCACAAAGAGGAGAATCACCCTGGCATGTATTACTAGTATAACGTGGTGAAGTGTCCATGTGGCTTCAGTCAGACCTCCACAATAGACCTGCGCAGTGACGTCACAATCGTGACATCGCCGCTGTTCCAGAAATCAAAATCCCCATTCATTTTCTCCATAGGAATTTCAAAACGTATTTATTTAAATACCTTTTAAGCGTCACACAAAGCCAATTCGAGTCGTGAGAAATCATGATAATATTAGAAATCTTTTGCACCGAAAAACTAGTTCGAAATTTGAAAAAAAGTGACAGGGTACAAGACTGTGTACATAATTTTTCGCAAAAATGCCGAGACTACAATCCCATAAGCCCTTGCGAATGCGCTTTGCTTCCTGCAACAAGCGTTGGAGGGAAGAGAGAGAAGTTTCTGAAGTTGTCCGCACCGTAGTAGCTTATAGTTTTGATATACATTTCATTTTTTTGTTCATCTTTCGTGCAGTTCATCTTTCGTGTAGATTTTGTATTGAAGATCATGCTGCAGTGTTTTGTCCCCGACTGCAACCATCGGTCGGATCGAAATAGTTGCAGTTGGCACAGTTTTCCAAATAGCAAGTTGTGTTCTAGTTCAGGGGTTTTCAACCTTTTTTACCACCATTTATTCAGGATTTGAGACACGGACCACCATTTGAGGACATTTTAGCCCCACAGACCCCAAATCTAAAGATTTATTTTGCTTTTGTCCACAATTCCAGGCTGGATTTGGGAAACAAAACAGGCAAAGCATACATTCCAAAATGGCCAGTTCAGATGATGAATATTTTAACTCTTGAGAGTGTAAACATGTTTCATTTTTACATTCTCAAGAGTTACATCTGGTTAAACAACTTAACTGGGGACCACCTGGAACCCTCTCAAGGACCACTGGTGGTCCACGGACCACCTGTTGAAAACCCCTTATGTATCCGATGATAATAATCCACAGACAGGCAGACAATCATAATGAACTTTCGCCTGTAACAAGGGTTTTCAACCTTTTTCATGCCAGGGACCACCATTTATTCAGGATTTGAGCCACGGACCACCATTTGAGGACATTTTAGCCCCACAGACCCCAAATCTAAAGATTTATTTTTCTTTTGTCCACAATTCCAGGCTGGATTTGGGAAACAAAACAGGCAAAGCATACATTCCAAAATGGCCAGTTCAGATGATGAATATGTTAACTCTTGAGAACGTAAACATGAAACCAAATTAGTGTTGCCACACGTCCCGGATTTTCCTGATTGTCCCGGATTTTCATGGTCTGTCCAGGAAAAAATAAAATAAATCCTGGACACTTGAATGTCCCGGATTTTTATACATGGTCAAAAGTATTTTTTTTTCTCTCCTTTTTTTTACATGGCCAAAACTAGAGACCGCAACTAACCTGACTTGCGTCACTCACAGTCTCAGATCAGTATGATAGTCCTATTAAATTGTAGCGTGCCTGTACGTACCAGTGTTGCCAACTTGGCACATTTGTCGCTATATTTACCTCTTTTCCAGACCCCCCTATACCGCCAAAATTAGCGGAAAAACTCCTGAATCTAAATCTGTTTATCTAAAGATAACTGAGAGGAGAAAAATGAAAACTGGACTGCTCCAGAAAGAGTGTGTGTGTGTGTGTGTGTGTGTGTGTGTGTGTGTGTGTGTGTGTGTGTGTGTGTGTGTGTGTGTGTGTGTGTGTGTGTGTGTGTGTGTGTTTTCATGATTTTTAGCACATTTTTTTCTGATGGGTCCATTTGGTTCCATTTGTATGCCCTCAGAAAAAAAATCTTAATGGGTGGAATTCTGCTTTAAAATGTTCTAGTATAATAAAAGCAGAGTCAGTTGTGGAGAAAAGATGCAATATATCAAATCACAGCATAATTAAGAATCACAATATAAATCGATTCATAAGCCTAAATATCAATATTCTATCGTATTGTGAAGTGTTTTCAATTTTGTTTCAAGTTTCACATTAACTACTCCCTTCTGTACTTCTGTCTTTACCATTATGCCCTGACTGTACCCATTTGTTGTTACATGTCCCTGTGGAAAGCAAATAACAATAAAAACACAATGTTAAATGGTGGTTTTTCACTTTTTACTTTTACTATATAGAACATATAGAACGTTTTTTGTGAAACAAAGTGCAACAGAACAGTGCAAACAAACATAAAATAGCGTAACATATTAGAAAAGAAATCATTTTTATTCATGAAAGAATCCGCATTAAGTGTTTTAATATGGCGGGTCGACAGGGGGCGGTAGCGATTTCCAAGGGAACCGCAACGTCCACCAATGACAGACGTCGACGTCAGCGGATGTTATGACTGTGGCATTATGGGTAATGTAGTACTTCTCCGCGAGATCGCGATTAAAACATGTTTTTGCGAAAACGAGAGCGATGCCATGCATAGTAGGGGCTTCTACATGAGCATATGGAACCATGTCACAACCACGACCGTGGTGGTAAGTGTGCATTGAATGGTTACGATATTATGGCTGATAATAGAATTCCCTATGGGGAAAATGAATGGGATTTGGATTTCTGGAACCGAAGTGTGACGTCACTGCACAGGTCTATAATGCAAGTGTGAACTGTGAGCAGACAAACCAACATCCTCCTCCTCCTCTTCTATGATAAATAAAGAGGATCTAGTGCACGGGGGCGTGGCGGAGGCTGGTGCTGGAGGTGTGCACATGCTCAGAATAAACAGGAACTGCTATGGTGGAATGTTCCAGCAGAGTCTGACTCAGAAGCAGTGCCAGTGGAGCTCTGTACATAGCAATTTAATATTAACCCACATGGAAGAAACATATATGCAGGATATAGGTACCTATACCAAACCTATATTCTCCATATAAGGATCATATATGTGCATATATGCCATATAGGCTCCACATATATGCTCCTTATAGGCTGCATACATCTCACATATAGGTCAACATCAGGTACATATATGCGCATACATGCCACATATATGCCATATAGGTTCAACTTATATGGCTGCATACATCTCACATATAGGTCAAAATCAGGTGCATATATGTGCATATAAAGGCCATATAGGTCCTATATGGGATCCTATATAGCTTCTTTATACCCTCATATAGGTCATGTATGTACATATAAGGCACCCATATCCATGTATAGGCCCTGACATATCCCAGATAGCAAAATGCATTGATTCAATGTTGGATTATGGTCAGACTGGTTATTTCTGGTTGAGGTTGTAAAAGCTGATTCAATATTTAATTACAGTTACTATTTCAACAATTGAAAAACTGTTGTTGAATCTATTTAGTATAGATGCTCATTGTTGAATTTGCCTACACTGACTTGACATGCAGGTATATAGGCCTACAGTATGTTGTATTCTCAATATTGACTTTCCCTACGTTGTTTTAATGTGGTATAGATACAGTAATCTATTTTCAATGTTGAATTTCCATCTGATGATTTGACATGGTTTAAATGTGTAGTGCTGATATTATTATAAAAATATTATTATTCATTATTATTATTATTATTATTCCCATACACCGGACCACTACGGAAGTACATATCATACGTTGGCACAGTGGTTAGTGCTGTTGCCTCACAGCTAGAAGGTCCTGGGCTCGATTCCTGCTAGGGGCGCTGCTGTGGGTGCTGGCGGATCTGTCTCCTCCACGTCATCAGTGCCAATACCCGAGGCGGGGTTGGTGAAAGGGCCTTTCTGTGTGGAGTTTGCTCTTTG
Source organism: Benthosema pterotum (assembly GCA_039105355.1). NCBI lineage: Eukaryota > Metazoa > Chordata > Actinopteri > Myctophiformes > Myctophidae > Benthosema > Benthosema pterotum. The sequence continues at coordinate 45,867,616 of CM076980.1, read as the reverse complement.
GAGTTTTGCGCTCTTTGTCCTCCCTGTGTCCCCTAGGGTAGATACCCTCACAAAAACATCCAGTAATCCTGGGCTCTAAACTGCCTCCCCCTGGCCAGCCTGATGGAGGGGACAGGAACTGGTTGGAATAACGTGTTGCTTCCATGCGCTATGTCCAACCAGGGAAACTCCCCCCAGCTAAAAAGGTGGCGCGACTCCTCATGCCTTGAAGGAAGCATAGCCCAGTCTGCTACCAGGTTGGCAGAAGGTGTGTAGAACCTAGGGCATTAATGACTTGAGATTTTTTCTAGTCGACTTGTCAGACAGTCAAGTCGAAGTTGTATCGATTTATCGTTTTATGGCGTGGGGGGGGGGGGGGGGGGGGGATCGGGGATCAAATGGTGCCGCTATGACGCCGGCGCAGTGCTTATACAAAACACATCGTGAGGCTACGCATGACGCATGTGGCAAGCTTAATATGAAAACAATATTGGCACACAGCGCAGCACAACGTCCACTATGGCCAGCCATAAAAACACACAACGTTCTAACCACACGTTAGAACGCAACAGAAGACACATTGTCAGAATACTATCCATTTACATGTAGCCTCCTCCTCCTCCTCCAACACCACCATACCACGCCGCTTTCTTTTCTGATCCATTCAGTAAATTAATGAGAACGACGCGGACAGAAGCATGCGTAGCCTAATGCGAAACGAGGAACAAGACGGTCACTATAGCACAGGGAGGTGTTGGTTGATGAAGTTCTGCACTCTTACACTGTTTGCTGATCCGTGTACGTAATGATCAGTGGAACGCCGAGCGCCCAGAGCGCAAAAGCGCGCTGCGCATGCTGCTGCAGTAAGATTGGTAAGCCTAAATTAAGGCTGAACTCCGATAGAGTTGCAAAGGAAACTTCAAAGGAGACTTCTGTCCGTGAGTGACAGTAACCAATATTACAGTTGAATTATATACACACGCGTCGCACATATAGAAAAAGAAAAAAAGGGGAAGACAAAGGTAAATGTTTAATTCCTCCTCCTTACTCCTTCGCTCGGAGGAAGGGGAAAAACAACTTATCGACTCAGGCTTTTTGGAGTCGACACGTGTTATGCAAATCGATGCATCGATGTATCGGTTTTTTGGTTAAAGCCCTAGGGGACAGGAATTGGTTGGAATAACGTGTTCCTTCCATGCGCTATGTCCAAACAGGGAAACTCCCCCCAGCTAAAAAGAAGGCGGCGCGACTCCTCATTCCTTGAAGGAAGCATAGCCCAGTCTGCTGCCAGGTTGGCAGAGGGTGTGTAGAGCCCAGGATCACATTAGGAATTGGTACTGCATTGCAAAAGCATTGCATTGGCAATGCTTGCACTGCATTGTACCAGCTGTCATAATAATAATTATTACCGTTGGCGTCGCGGGGATATTAATATCACATCGGTGCATCGCCATCAACCTCCCGCTTTCAGCACAACAAGCACAAAAAGTGCCTTTCTGGGCACAGGTCTCCACCAGGCCAGGTCAGATTGTGGCCTCCTGGTGGTGCTATAAAAAGCCAATGTTAAAAGGGTGCCATTTATTGTTGTATTTAGCATTTTGATGATTTGAGGCATTTTGTGCAAAAAATGTGTTTTGCAAATGTCCACCTGTTGGTGGCGATATAACAAGCCATTTTGAAAAGAGTGGAATATTTCTCTCAGCCTAGTGCGTTAAAGATTTGATGTAAATTGCCTGCTGTGTTCAAAATCTTTATAAAATCGTCCTCCTGGTGGCGCTCTAACAGTCCGTTAGGGACAGAGATTCATGGTTGGCATCCAGGGAGTGTGTGTGTGCAAATTGTGGCTTAGATCCGGTTAACGGTTTGGGAGATTAGCTGGTAACAGACAGACACACAAATAGATTTTTGGCAAAAAAATGGCCAGAAAAAGCCTCCTGGTGGCGCTATAACAGGCTTTTGTGGAAGATTTGGGGTAAAGGTTCATTGTTAGTAACGAGAAAATATTTGTGCAAATTGTGGCATCGATCGGGTTAATGGTTTGGGAAATTAGCTGGTAACAGACACACACACAGATTTTTACAAATAAAAAGGCAAAAACAGCCTGGTGGCGCTATAACAGGCCGTTGTGGAAAATTTGGGACAGAGGTTCATGGTTGGCATCCAAGTGTGTCTGCAAATTGTGGCATTGATCAGGTTAATGGTTTGGGAGATTAGCTGGTAACACACACACACACACACACACACACACACACACACACACACACACACACACACACACACACACACACACAGATTTTTGCCAAATAATTGCAAGAATCTGCCTCCTGGTGGCGCTATAATAGGCCCTTCTGTAGACTTTGGAGCAGAGGTTCATCGTTGGCATCCAACTTTCCATTTGCATTTCCAGCCATTCAAAAAAATAAAATAAAATCTCTACAGCCCTAAATACTGAAAAGAGTATTTATAAAATGTCTGGGTTGTTCACATGAGACTGAGTAGACCATAAAATGACCAAAAGTTTTTTTTTTTTTTCATGTTGGAGGGGCACATGTTGGAGGGGCAAGAGAAAATGGTATGGGTGCGGCTTCATCGCCCGTGTCGCTTTGCGCCACGGGCGATGAAGCCCCACCCATACCATTTTCAGTTACAGGACTTTTATTAGTCAAGTAAAGCATCAATAATAACATCAGTTGTTGTTGAAGTTGCAACATAAAGCTAAAGGTCTGACTCAGAGAGTTTTCTGTTTTCAATGATGAAATGCTGTTGGTTTAGTGGTGACACAGCTGTAGTTAGTTGGTAGCAGTAGTACTGTTTCAAATTTGAAATGTAAGCACTTTAATTTGAAATATCTTGGGTTGTTTTGCATGGCATCGTGTTTGGGGGGGCGGACTGGGTATTTAGGGGGGCATTGCCCCCCCATGCCCATGCCTAGATCCGCCCCTGAAATGGACCCTTGCGGGTCCATTTGGTTTCATTTTTACACCCTCAAGGGTTTTTTTTTAAGTGGAATAGCCCTTTAAAGTTAATGAATTGAAGGCCTTAATTTCCAGGAAAACACAGAATGGGGGAACTTTTTAATTGTACAACACCTATAAAGTATATTAATGATGTAAAATGTTGAAAATCTGCGGAATTCCCCTTTAAAGGTTTTTTGTTTTGTTTTTCATTCCATTCCCAATGCCTAAAAAGCAAGCGCCTACCATTGGCTCTAATGGTCTCCCTAGCAACCACTAACCTACACTCATTGGATTCTCTCAGCACGCCCCCTTGTACTGCACTCTCATTGGCCACTCTACTGCCCGAGGGGGGCGGGGACATTTCAAACTACAGCAAGCCGTTCTTCACAGCACAACAAACTGCTGTTGTGGAGAGGGAAAAAAAACGCAACGAAACGGATTTAGAGAGAAAGGTATGTTTGCTTATTACTTCATATTTATATCTTAAGTGTTGTCTAAAGTGTACCTTATTAGAGTGACAACTGGGTCTTGAAGGATAAAGAGTTCAGAGAGTATAATGTGTTGAAACACCCTCGTGAGGCTTCAGGCTGCTGCTGCTGCTAAAAAAAAAAAAAACTTCTACAGTACAACATCATAGATGTTTTCTTTAGTCTAGCATGTAGAATCTACAGGCTGTATTGATTCTTTCAAGCTTCATTCACTCTTTTTAAAAAAACAAGCAGGGGTTTGAAATTGTTATGCCCAGCATTTGAGTACACTTTGGTGCACTTTGTACCACTCTATGGTGCAAAATAAAAGAGTGGTGCTAATCGCGATTAGCATAACAGAGGGGTCTTCAACAGGTCCTTGAGAGGTTTCCAGGTGGTCCCCAGGCTAAATGATGGAAAGCATCATCAGGTTAATGGTTTGGGAGATTAGCTGGTAACACACACACACACACACACACACACACACACACACACACACACACACACACACACACACACACACACACACACACACAGTAGAGAAACCAAATGGAACCAAATGAAACCAAATGGACCAGGGGTGGATGTAGCATGTCCCATTTGGGGGGGCAAGAGAACATTTTGGAGGGGCAAGAGAAAATGGTATGGGTGCGGCTTCATCGCCCGTGTCGCTTTGCGCCACGGGCGATGAAGCCCCACCCATACCATTTTCAGTTACAGGACTTTTATTAGTCAAGTAAAGCATCAATAATAACATCAGTTGTTGTTGAAGTTGCAACATAAAGCTAAAGGTCTGACTCAGAGAGTTTTCTGTTTTCAATGATGAAATGCTGTTGGTTTAGTGGTGACACAGCTGTAGTTAGTTGGTAGCAGTCAGTACTGTTTCAAATTTGAAATGTAAGCACTCTAATTTGAAATATCTTGGGTTGTTTTGCATGGCATCGTGTTTATGGGGGGGGCGGACTGGGTATTTAGGGGGGCATTGCCCCCCCATGCCCATGCCTAGATCCGCCCCTGAAATGGACCCTTGCGGGTCCATTTGGTTTCATTTTTACACCCTCAAGAGTTAAAATATTCATCAGCTGCATTAGCATGTTGTATATATGATGTTTGCAGTAAAGCCATTGTGTTTAAAGGGGAATTCCACCCATTTTCAACATTTTTTGTTCTGAGCGCCTACAAATGCAACTAAATTAACCCTAACAGGTTCATTTGGTTGCATTTGTACGCATACGGGTTCATTTGGTTCCACAGGGGTTGACACTAAGGTCTCCGATGCACTTGCCCATTGGGCAAGTGCAAGCCAGGTTCTACTTGCCCTCATGTCATGGTCACTTGCCCCCCCCCCCCAAAATATATTGTAAATTTTGCATTTAAGTTTACTTCCTACTTGGGTGCTTTAAACCAGGGGTTTTCAACTGGTGGTCCGGGGACCACCAGTGGTCCCTGAGAGGGTTCCAGGTGGTCGCCAGTTAAGTTGGTTAACCAGATGTAACTCTTGAGAACGTAAAAATGAAACCAAATGGACCCTTGCGGGTCCATTTGGTTTCATTTTTACACACTCTAGAGTTAAAATTCATCATCTTAATTAGCCCAGGTCTACACAACTAGAGAATGTAGAAGATTACGTCATTTTGGTGTGTACAGTGTTAATTTGCCTATTTTGCTTCCCAAATCCAGCCTGGAATTGTGGATAGCTAGAAAGCAGGGAAAGTTGCACACTTGCCCGATCGGGCAACCAGGTAGCAGTCTTCACTTGCCCCACCATTTTTTCACTTGCCCTGGGCAAGTAGGCAAGTGTTAGTGTCAAGCCCAGTTCCATTTGTACGCTCTCAGAAAAAATGTCTAAAGAAATCCATTAACATGGTGAAATACTGTACATCTTGAGGATGTCATCAAGATGTTTCACCATGTTAATGGTTTTCTTCAGACCCCCATTTCTTGGGAACACAGAATGGGGGAACTTTTTATCATGTCCACCCAGCACCTCTAGGACATAAGGACATATTAGAATGTAGAAAATGGGTGGAGTTCCCCTTTTTAAAAGTCTGTTTCCCCATGCCATGCATTGCTTCTTGCCTTTAAGGTGTTTCACTTGTTTTGATTGTGGTTGTATGATGTAGTAGCTGATCTGCGCTCACATTATACTGTGTCTCTTTGTCGGCAGGCTCTGAAGCTGTCCTAGACTGGAGGACCACTGTTCACCCTCCATCTACTCGTTCTACTACTCATCTACATATTCTACTTCTCATCTACCTTGCATAAGGCAGGTTTTACAAAACATTACAGTACATTGCTATTAGAGCTGTGACGATTAATTGTAGTAGAATTCATAATTGGGGCACGGTGGCACAGCGGTTAGTGCTGTCGCCTCACAGCTAGAAGGTCCTGGGTTCGATTCCCACTAGGGGCGCTGCTGTGGGTGCTGGCGGCGTATCTGCTCCTCCACGTCATCAGTGCCCATACCCGAGGAAGGGCCTTTCTGTATGGAGTTTGCATGTTCTCCCCGTGTCCCTAGATACCCTCACAAAAACATGCAGTAATCCTGGGCACTGAACTACCTCCAACTGGCCAGCCGGGGCGCCTGATGGAGGGGACTGGAACTGGTTAGAATAACGTGTTCCTTCCACACGCTACGTCCAACCAGGGAAACTCCCCCTGTCAGGTGAAAAGAAGGCAGCTTATACTCCTCATGCATTGAAGGAAGCATGAGGCCAGTCCGCATCATAATTTATTTCTCAACTAATTTAGTGATTGATTATTAATGTGTGTTTCCCACTTAGTTTTTCAGCATTAATTGTCCCTTACAACCTGATTATAGCTGCACATGGACAGAAGCAGATGCAAGGCAAAAATTGACACTGTGGAACTATACTGTAACATTGATTATATTAAGAGCCAAACATAAAGCTTGAATATTTATTTATAAAGGACCTATTTGAGTTCAGAAGAGTACTGTACCTTTTAGACTGAGGTGTGTAGATATTCCGTAATCAATGTATGCCGTCAGAATAAGCCTAAAGACACCATGAGTTGCTTTAATATAACTGTGTTTGTTTGAATATATTTTTGTTGGTTAGAACATGTCTAAAATATATTTTAAGGTGATGCTTAGAGAAGTGTTGTAATCCCATTCATCTTTTAACTAATCGGCCAATTGTTTGATTATGAAAACAATCATTAGTTGCAACTCTGATTGCCATAGTTGAATCTTTGCAGCAGATTCTTGAATGTGTCAGTGAAATCAAAATGCAGAGCAGGTGGTCAGCTGATTTAACCCTCTGATGCACAACATAGCCCATACCCCTTTAATGCACAACATGGGTCAAAAATGACCCGCATTCATTTTCTATGTTATTTCATGTAAGCCTGAGTGTTTCATTTCTGTATCTTTTGAAACAAATGTATTTTATAATTTAATAATCCAAAAAAATATTTAAAAATCTTGTTTTTGATTACTACAAATCATTGTTTATATTTTTCCTACCATACCTTTTGAACAAAAGTCATTTTTGTAATATTATATCACGTTTACACACATGGGTCAAAAATGACCCATTCATCCAAATGCGATTTAAGAATGAATGAAGGCATATTACAATAATATTTTTCTTCAAATACTCATTTTAGATGTGATTAGGGCAAAAGAATCATACATTTATTATTTGAAATCTGTTTATTTGTAATTTTGGCAGACATTTGGCAGATAACCAAACAGACGCGTAAATTTCACCAACATAAAATAAAACAGAACTGATCACATCAGTCAAGCACAAATTGTCAAGTTCTTACGATTCCTCACAAGTAGCACAAATGACCTCTGTACGTTTGTGCTCATTGCATACAGGCTTCTTGCACTTCTTCTTGCACAGAACACCAGCTGCTGACTTTTCGGTAACCCTTCCATTTACGGTACAGTAATTACCAGGTAATTACCTGGGAATAATAAGTAATTATGGGAATAATAAGTAATTAGTATCGTACATGGTAATTACATGGTAAGAACCAAGTAGTTACTATAGTAATTCCCAAGTTTTTTTTTTTTTTTTTTTTTTTTTTTTTTTTTTTTTTTTTTTTTTTTTTTTACTTATTACTAAGTACTTTCCCCGACAACTACCATGTAACTACTGGGTAATTTCCATTTATCATTTTTTACCCATTAATTAGCAGTTACATGTTAACTTGCAGATACATTACTCAGTAATTGCCATATAATTACCAAGTAGTTTTCCTGACAACTACCAGGCAACTGTATTCTCTGACTTTGCAAAGGTATTATTGAGGGATTGATTGATTGCCAAAGAACAGGAAATCATCATAGTCGGTAAGAAAGGGTGGGTGGGGGTGGGTGCAGTTTCAAAGTGCAGAAAAATGTGCCCTTTGAGAGCGGTTTTGAAGGAGTCAAGGGATTTGCATGTCTTAAAGACTGTTGGTAGGATGATGCACCTGTAAAGACAAGAGTAGAACCTATCAAGCAATTACATGGTAGTTGTTAGGTACTAATTACATAGTAAGCTGATAGATACCCAGTTAGGAAGGAGGAACTGTACTGTAAAAGGAAGTGTGCTCTATTTCCACGATGTTTCTATGTGCCTATAATTGTAGATTATGATCCTTCACGATTACCCATCAGCCCTTGTTTTGAACTCTGAATTTTGAACTGGTACTACCAAGTATTTACGCAGTAATTACACATTATGTTACTAGGTAAAACCTCGGTAGTTACCATGTAAGAAAGGTGGAACTGTACTGTAAAGTAAAGTGTGCTCTGTTTCCATTATATTATATGGCACTTTCTGTAACTGTAGATTCTAAACATCCACCACTATTGGCTGCAATAGAGAAGGATTATAATTTACAATTTTCAGCTAGGTAGATGGTAATGGTAATATCATGGAAATAGAGTACACTTCCTTTTACAGTACAGTTCCTCGTTCCTTACTGGGTACCTATCAGGTAATTACATAGTAACAACTGCTAATTCCATGGTACTACTGGTATTCATGTAATTACCTGATATGTACCCAGTAAGGATCGAAGAATGTACTGTAAAAGGAAGTGTACTCTATTTCCATGATATTACCATGTATCTACCTGACAAGCGATTACTCATCAGTCCATGTTTTGAACTATCAACTTTGAACTTTGAATTTTGAACTGTTAATAACTGTTAATTACAAGGTATTTACCTGGTAATTACACATTTTTGTTACCAGGTAAAACCTTGGTAGTTACCATGTTAGAAAGGTGGAACTATACTGTAAAGTAAAGTGTGCTCTGTTTCCATATTGTACTTTCACCGTAACTGTAGATTCTAAACATCCACTATTGGCTGTAATGGGAGAGGATTATAAATTACCTGCAATGTATCTGCAAGTTACCTTGTAACTACCAGGTAATTAATGGATAAATACTGGAAATTAGAATTACCCAGTAGCATGGTTAGTTGTCAGGAAAGTACTTAGTAATAACCATAGTAACTACCTTGTTGTTGCCATGTAAATACCAGGTAGTACCAGGCAATTACTTATTATTACGAGGTACCTGGTAGCTATCTGGTAATTACTGTACCGTAAATGGAAGGGTCACCGACTTTTCTGTCTTTGACAGATGGGCAGATTGCACACCTCTTCCTCTTTGACGCGCCCTTCTGTCTTATGTCCTATGACATAAGACAGATATGATTATTATTATTACTACATATATTACTGTTGTTGTTGTTGTTATATTATTATTATTATTTCACAAACACACATAGGTTTCTACCAAATGCCACAGTGAATGCAGGTGGGTCATTTCTGACCCATGTGTGTGAAGTTGAAGTAATATTACAAAAATGACTTTTGTTCAAAAGGTATGGCAGGAGAAATATAAACAATGATTTGTAGTAATCAAAAACAAGATTTTTAAATGTTATTTGGACTATTTAATTATAAAATACATTGATTTCAAAAGACACAGAAATGAAACACTCAGGCTTACATGAAATAGCATAGGAAATGGATGCGGGTCATTTTTGACCCATGTGTGCATTGGAAGATAATTTTACAAAAATCATTATTATTCAAAAAGTATCAAGAGAAAAAATAAAATAACAATGGTAAATGACCAAAAAGAAGTTAATTGAGGAATACCTGGAATACTGAAGTATTACATTAACTTTTAGCAAAGATACAGATAATAACAACTTGGTTGGGTCACTTTTGACCCATGTTGTGCATCAGAGGGTTTAAAACTTAGCTGATTTAGAAATTAGCAAATCTACAAGCTCACAACTTCCGCCTCTTTCTCTGTAGGCCGCCATGCTGTGTCGACGCTCTGCAATCATCCCATTCCAACAGGGAACTCTGATCCTCTCCACCTGCAAGTCATTAGGGACTTCAAGAACGCCGTCTCTACGACTTCGACGAGGATGTGGGCTCCGTCACAGTCGCCACAGAAGCCCATCATAGTTAAGAAAACAGGCGATGCCGATGGGGTCCACCTCTTCCACTGGCGTCTTTGGTTTCCATGGAGATGCTAGAGCGTACCCCTTGCCCACATTGCTAACAAGATGCCAAGAGCTGCATTCTGCCGTCGGAGGAGAGGCTCTGACCGCCGTGAGGCTTATATATCGAGCACCGATCATTCACGTGTGGTGCCGGAGGGATCTTAAACTTGCTACTCTGGACTGATTGACCACTTGGCGCAAAGTAAGTGTGAAATGTTGAAATGCAAAGACGGGTTCGCAAATCAAGAAGGTTGGCACTTCTCAAACACTATTCTTGATCATATACTGTTTGGGTGTGGCAGTAAATATCCACGCATGTATTCAACCTGCCCTTGCTTATAGTACCTGGAATTCCCTTAAGACTCATTTGACGAGGAGTCACACACGATGTACCACTGACCAAGCTGAACTTTTTCAACCCTTTTGTGTGAATATATATTGAAGTGAGACAGCTTATCTGATATTAACACATGGACATTTTACACCATAATGACGACTATCCACGTTATTGGCCTGATAGCCTCTAGATGTGCAGCATGAGTTTCCTCTGCTCTCCGAGTGAATATTCCTAATGTAACTTGTGTAGTCTGAATTCCTTTCTGTGTTACTGTACAATATCTGCATACAGTGTTGCAGTGGGACTTTTAGAAAAAAAAAAAAAAACATACAGACAAGTATAACATATTGAGAAAAATGGCTTACAATTGTTTCTATAAAAGTAAATGACACTGTCACACTACAATGATAGTTGTATTAACTCAGGGGTTGACACTAAGGTCTCCGAGGCACTTGCACATCTGGCAAGTGCAAGTCAGGTTCTACTTGCCCTCAGGTCATGGTCACTTGCCCCCAAAAAATATATTGTAAATTTTGCATTTAAGTTTAACCAGATGTAACTCTTGAGAACGTAAACATGAAACCAAATGGACCTTGCGGGTCCATTTGGTTTCATTTTTACACTCTCAAGAGTTAAAATTCATCATCTTAATTAGCTCAGGTCTACACAACTAGAGAATGTAGAAGATTAGGTCATTTTGATGTGTATGTTAATTTGCCTGTTTTGTTTCCCAAATCCAGCCTGGAATTGTGGACAGCTAGAAAGCAGGGAAAGACACAGAGGCAGAGTGCAATGACTGCCTTCAAGACAAATTTATCTTGTGTTGTGTTATAGTGCACTAAGTTGCACACTTGCCTGATCGGGCAACCAGGTAGCAGTCTTCACTTGCCCTACCATTTTTTTTACTTGCCCCGGGCAAGCGGGCAAGTGTTAGTGTCAAGCCCTGTTGAACTAATACTAACAGTAGTCATATCAACTAAAGGTGTCGACTTCTATCAACTAACATGTATTTGAGTTACCTTAATTATGTTTGTTGTCTTGATGTATAATTTTATCGCAGCATGGACACTTGAAATTATGAGTTGAAACAACACATTGGGTTTTATAATGTATTAGATTTGTTTTTTTTTTTCTGTTTGCCACTTTAAAGCCATAATATTTTGTGCAATTAGAAATGTTTCATTTTTTCCATATTATAGGCTAACCTGTTTACAAAATTTGTAAGATTTTTTTTAATTAAATGTGTTAGATTTGTTTTGTTTCTGTTTGCCACTTTTCATGCACTTTAAAATGTTTCATCTTTGCGTAATATCGGCTAACTTGTTAATAAAGTGTTTAAGTTGTACATTTGGGCTTCTATTGGATTTTATTAATGTATAGGTATTTTCATTGCATGTATGTAGATATAGGTACATATAGGTCATATATGTACATATATGCTACATACACATATATGTTCGCATACTAAAAATTGGCCCCTTTCCTATATGTATAGGTGCATATATACCATATATGGTACATATATGCACCTACATGGTACATATATGCACATATATGGTACATATATGCACCTATACATATAGGAAAGGGGCCAATTTTTAGTATGCAGCCCTATATCACAAACATATATGCCCCTTATAAGTTTCTTCCATGTGGGAAGCTATGGTGCATCATATCATGAATACATAATACTACTTACTTTCATCTATTGTACTGTTGTAGTAGGAGTGGTTGTACACGTATTTCAATGTGGAACCGAGAGAAACGCATTGGACTCAAGCAACAGCCCAGCTTTAATCTTAAATTCCTTCGTTTTCGATCGTTTTGTAGTTGCCTACATAAAGAGACATGAGTTGCTACTGTACAATACAATAAAACCGTTGGCATATATCACACATGCATAAAAGAGCTGTTATTTGTGAAGCCCTCATTGAAAACAATCCTTTTCAGACTCCAGTTTTCCGCTCAGTTTTCCGACCTTTAAATTCCACACATTTCAAAGTTTTCCTGATGAAAAAGGGGTCTGAAAGAAAAACCATTAACATGGTGAAATAGACCTTGATGATGTCATCAGATGTATTCACCATGTTAATGATTTTTTTCAGACCTCCATTTCTATGAAACACAGAATGGGGAAACATTTTGTATCATGTCCACCCAGCACCTCTAAGGTATATTAACTCAGCACACGATCGTTGTGTTCGTCGTTCTATGCTATATGCCACGGTTCAAGCCAATGTATTCGGTAAAAAAACCTTATATTGAAGCGCAGATCTCCTAAACAGGATGTGCGATGTCATGCTGTTTCTGGTGTCTTAACTAACCTGTCCTCTCTCGATCTGAGCCCTAGTTGATTTACCCGTGCGCTAATGACAACTAGTAGCCCAGCAAACACGCACAAGTGGGCCCCATATGGGGAACGTATGGGCTGTCTGGGTTAGAGGTGGGCATGGGCTGGACCTGGGCAATTATACTGGGTTCCATGTAGGTACTATGTGGGCAAAGTGGGCATGGGTTAGAACTGGGCAAATTGGGTAGGTCCCTTGTGGGATATAGATGGGCTAAGTGGGCCTGGTTAGAACTGGGCACTCAGGTCTGGGCCCTATATAGGTTATGTATGGGCTAAGTGGGCATGGGCTAGAACTGGCACACATTTATGGGTCCCTTTTGGGTTATATATGGGCCACATGGGCGTGGGTTAGAAGTGGGCGCCCATGTATGGGTCTTATATAGGTTATGTATGGGCTATGTGGGCATGGGTTAGAACTGGGCATCCATGTCTGGGTCCTTTATAGGTTATGTATGGGCTAAGCGGGCATGGGTTAGAGCTGGGCATCCATGTCTGGGTCCTTTATAGGTTATGTATGGGCTAAGCGGGCATGGGTTAGAACTGGGCATCCATGTCTGGGTCCAATATAGATTATGAATGGGCAAAGTGAGCATGGGTTATAACTGGGCATTCATGTCTGGGTCCTATATAGGTTATGTGTGGGCTAAGTGGGCTAATCATCTGGGCAAAAATCGCTATGATGAATGGGTCCAATTTCCTTAGACTTTACTTTACAGTTGGTCGCGCTGCTCACACTGTTTGCACTGTTTATGTGTATAAAGGTTCATAGGCCTACATGTTGAGAACACAGATGCGACTGACTGTTTGCAGTCAGTGCTTTACCGTTTACAACACGCTAGAGTTCTCAAACTCTGCCCCAACCTGACCAGGCCCGACATTTTAGGGTCGGGCTCGGGCCTAATTTGCCCTAGATTGGAACAAAGAAAGAAAAGAGTGATAAGTAACATATCACTGTCAGTGGATTTAGAGCTTTTTCATGAAGCTGAACCAGCACCGCTAATGTGCGACTGCTTCTATGAGTACAGGCATGCTGCAACGTATGCACGAGAAAGAAGCAATGTGGGAAGGAGTCATGTAAAGAAGAATGTATAGAGCAGGAGGAAAAAGCAAAGTGTTTGCATTAGGGATGCCGCGATTCGATATGCTTATCGCATATCGACGCGATATCAGCCAAAAAACGTTATCGAGATCGCATCGCACTATGGCGAAAAATGGCGATAAATTCTGCGATTCATTCGCTCCATTAATTCACTCCATTCCAGTAATCCACTCCGGCTTTTCGTTGTTTCTAACCAGCATGCATTGGGCGCAAGGCAGGGCCATCTATTAGAAGAATTGCGACATTGAGGGGACGGAAAACAGCCTGGTCACGTGGTTCCAGTTGTCCCAATTCAATAGAAGTCTATGTAGATTAGCCGCCATTGGGCTGACCCCATGAAGTGAACAGAGTTTGCGCAACAGCTCTACCTCTGGGCAGAGCTACAGGGACAGCTGTTGTTGTTGCTAGTTAGCAACTTAGCAAGTTCACAGAGCACCCATCAAGCAGTCATGTCGGCGGTTTGGGTGTTTCAGTGCTTTCTCATTTTAGAAAATGAGAAAGCACGGACAGCGAAATGTATCACTTGCAAAGTGGACGTCGCACGCGGTGGTCATGCGTCTAATCGCCATAATACGACCAACCTCATAAACCACTCGAGGTGTCGGGACTCGGGAGGGGGAGAGAAGTTTGGAACAGTGGTGGTGATAGTTCTACCGTTCCATGCACTGTTTTGTGGTGGTGGTTTAGCTCCGACGGACCCCCACTCTCTGCTCCGGAATAACGCGCCGGCATTGTGTGTGTGTGTGTGTGTGTGTGCGCACGCTAGTCCGTGTGTCTCTCGCTTTGTATGCTTGCCTGTGTAACTGCCTGTATGTGTGTGTCTGTCTCTCTCTGCCTGCGTGTGTCTGTCTCTCTCTGTCTGCGTGTGTCTGTCTCTCTCTGTCTGCGTGTGTCTGTCTCTCTCTGCCTGCCTGCGTGTGTATCTGTCTCTCTCTGTCTGCCTGCCTGCCTGCTATTACTAGGCTATGCTACCAACGGTAGCATTGTATTCTCCAGGCAGAATGAGTGAAATTTAACCCTGGACTAGTTTTGGACAGTATTGCAACTTGCAGTTTTGCTGTGTGTGTGGTGTGTGTGTGTGTGTGTGTGTGTGGGGGGGGGGGGGGGGGGGGGGGGGGACCACTCAGTTCTTAGTGCAGTGAACAGACACTACCAGAAAAAAGAAAAATGTTAAAGGGGAATTCCACCCATTTTCTAAATTTTCCTGAGAAGATACAAAATGTGAACCAAATGGACTCTAGCGGGGTCCATTTGGTTCCATTTGTACCATCTTGGGCCTGAAAAAGAAAAAGATATGCCAGATATACAACATCATACAGAATTAAATATGTGCTGGATCGATATCGAATCGAAATCGAAGTTTATCGAAAATCGAAAATTATCGAAAATCGAATCGCTTTTGGCACTAATTTATCGAAATCGAATCGCATTGGAAAAAAGTGTCATTGAGGCATCCCTAGTTTGCATTGTGAAGGACAGCACTGATTCCGCAAAGTGTATAAGGTACACAAAGGAGGTAAAGGTGAAGCAGGTGAGGGCAGAAAGGGGGAGATCTCATACACAGAAGCAGTCAAGAGGGTGGGAGGAGCATGATGACAGAGCAGCCATGGAGAGGAATGTTATTTGAGATACTTTTGTCATAAATTACCCTCTGGATTAAAATTAAAGTTTTTTTATTGCAAATTGTTTCTGTAAGTAATTATTCTCAATTAATCAGTTAAAGTCTGATTAATATACATACTGTATTGTGTATACAGTAGGCCTATATCCTTGTTCTGCCCCCTCAATGTGGCAATTCTTCTTTTAAATGGCTCTGGCTTTAGCATCAAGGGCATGCTGTAAACGGCACAGCACTGAGTCCAGACAGTCGTGTCGTGCTACAAATTTCCAAGCTCACAACGCATTGCAAAAAACATTAAGAGATGGGAGGTGGAGTTCTAAACACATCATGTCAGAACTTTTGCTCTTTTTTTGTGATGCGCGAGCAGCGTGACCATTTTGGCAAATTTTGCCCCGATGATTGGCTTAATAAAGTATCTTTAGTAATTTTTCAAAAATATGAACAAAAACAAAAGCAAACAAAAATACAAAAAGTAAAAAAATAAAAAAAAGGAAACAAAACAAAAAGCTCAGGTACCGAATTATCAAAATGACAGATGTGGAGCGACATAGTAAAGACATGTATCAGCATGGCATGTATTGGCAGGGTAGCTTTCATCACAAGGAAGATACATAGAGGCAACTCGACAGAACGGCATCAAAGGTACAGAGAGTATTATGAGAAAAAGAGAGACCGAGAGCGGCAAGGATGCAGGTCCACAAGAAGCCTGAGGTTGGTAGGAAAAACCTTTAAGTACTGCAGCAGACAGTGTAGGTCCGATATAGTTTAAATAGGGATCCCAAATTTTGTAAGAAAAAAAAGTGTAAATTTAGAATGTAACATAAACGTGAAGTATTCACAAGGAATACAGTCCAGTGTAATGTTATGGCAGGATTTCTTTGACGGAGCTGCATCCTTAATCCAAAACGAAAGAATATTATTCCAAAAATAATCGAGAGTTCTGCAACAATATCATGCCAATAGCTCTGCAGTTTCACACAAGACCAGAGGACAAGGGATAACATGGCCGCGGGAAGATATTTACAGTAGGGGGTGCTGGACGTTCACTATGGGTGCTGCAAGTGCACGCACACACAAAATGTGTGTGAATGTGCATTGTGCATGCACATATTCATGCATTTACACACGGAAAAGTGGCTTTTACCTTCCCTCTCCACATGCATGAGCTAACTGACACAGGTACTTGGCCTCTGATACAGCAATAGAGCATGTGTATAAGGCCTATTAACAGGAATCTGTTTTGATTAAAATAACTAGTATTTTCCTCTTCCTGTCCAAGGGGGGCTGTGTCTGAAAAAAAGGGGGTGCTCAAGCCCCCCAGCACCCCTACTTCCCTCAGCCATGTGGATATATATACCATATATGCCATATATATCTTCTGTTATAAAATGTCAATTGTAAGTATCTGCCACTGCAACTGAGTGAAGGCCATCAAGGTACGACCTACAAACAGATCTCTGAGTTTATTAATGCCCTTCTTGGACCAGGTCTTGCACTGATGATTGGCGATTGAAAAAAAAATCATTATTGCCCAATCTTAGTTCTCACCCATGCCCACATAGCCCACACATAACTATAGCACTCAGACAAGGGTGCCCATTTCTAATTACTCTGGCGAACCACAGCGTCCAAATGGCGTGGAGTCAGTCACTGAGATTTCCTTCCTTCCTCCATGCAATTTGAGTCTGGAATTGCTCTCATTGACACAGAGTATGAGGAAGAAACTAGAAATCAGAAAATGAGGGAGCCAACAATGGCTGGGACAACAATGGCTGGCTGCGCAACAAGTTTAAAAGTTTACACAGAAAAAATAGAAACAGGAGTTCTAGCACAAACAGAC
>CM076980.1:45827284-45849976 GCA_039105355.1 Benthosema pterotum | reverse complement strand
CACATTCATAGTTAACCTCTGGATGTGTTTCTGTGTTCGGCAGACTATAATGGAGCCACTGGCCAGTTTGTAGCCTGTAGAAGTAGATGACAACGGTGTTTACATATTCTGCCAAAGACATACAGCCAGTGATGTCTGTAAAGCAAGCGAGCATGAACTTGGAAGAGTTAGACAAGCAGCTAATGCCAGAAAAGAGCTTGGTGACTCTAAAAATAGTACTGTGATAGACCGTCTTGAGAATATATTGGATTCTGCTGAAGCACAATCTATTGTGCGGCATAAACTGTGCTACGGTTACTTCGCGGACAAAAGCGAAATTGACCGTTTGCGTAAAGCACTTTTAAAGCAAGAAGCAAGTTCCAGCGGTGACTGTAAACAAGACACGAGTTGCAGCAGCGATGTTAAATCAGAAGCAAGCTGCAGCTGCTGTGGCAACAGGCGTACATTGAGAGAACATTGTTAAACAAGTAAACTGGAAATGATGGTTGTTCTGTCAGAAGGATGTTTTGAATGTGCTGTTGTGCTCAGTTATGGCCCAAAATGTAAGTGATCGGATTATTAGAGCTTCTGCCTATGACTACAAAATTGGTCTTTGATTGGCTGGTGTGATTGATTATTAAATCAATCACTCCAGCTGCTGAAGCAAAATACCACTTGACCTGTCATAGAGCTTTCATGAGATCTACCACCAAAGCAAAGGAGACAATGCAGACAGAAGACTCTGAAAAAAATGTGGAAAATGTTGAAAAGAGGATGACTCTGTCTCAGAACCAGATGTCCCAATCCATGAAACGCTACATTTGCATCTTTGTATGAAGTTATCAAAGACACTAAATACAAAGAAAAGAGAACTCGGAAGTGTGACCGAAATGATTACTGTGCCCATGTTGCCACATCTCTTGAGAGACATCGGCAGTCAAACATTGGACCACTGGAGTGGTTCCACCAAATGAAAAGAAACCGACAGAAAACAAATAATCGAACCTTGAAGCAGCAAATAAATCCCACCTCGTATCTATGTCTCTATGGGCCACACAGAGCTCCAACCTGTAAGACTACATATGCTGATGCACCTTGTGGGTGAGCGGAGCGGGGTAATACTCATGACTTTAGTTATAAAGGTCACAGGCAATTGAAGTCCACCAAAGGACGGTAGTTGGTCAGCGAATTAAGTAATCAGTGATTACACAGGAACCGCCGTCCTTGATTGGTCAACTCAACCATGATGTGATGTTTGTGCATTGGAACGACTACAAGTGAAGAGGAAGAATGTCGTATACATTTACACTTCAGCACGTGATCTTTGGTATACAACGGACCAATAGGATTTATCCACCACCGTACAGTTGTACTAATGTTACGCTGGACGGCACATCTGAGAGTACCAGGAACAACACCAACATGGGGGCAAAGAGCTGTGACAGTGAGAAACGGTGTGTACTGCTTTGAAGTTGAGAATGGTCACATTGATGTGAACATCTTCAACACATTGTCTTTGACCTGGAGGAAGTTGACCCCTGGAAAAGGAGAACGCCACCTTGGGGTTCCCGCCAGGCTCTGGGGCTACACAGCTGTGTTGATAGGAGATACTGTTTACCTCTGGGGAGGTTATGCTTACACAAACGACTTCACACAAGAAAAATACAACAAACTTCATGCATTTGATGTTGATAACCACACATGGTTAAAACCACAGGTTTCTGGCACCGTTCCAGAGTGGAGATACTACCACTCAGCCTGTGCCTTGAGGAAGGTCATGTATATTCATGGCGGATGGAACCAGACTGGATTACAGATCACTAATGAAATGCACATGTTGGACACCAGCACCATGGTCTGGTCTTTAATTACCACCAGAGGAACTCAACCTCCTCCTTCAATAGGTCACTCTGCCACCATCATTGGGACAAAGATGTTTGTATTCGGGGGCTAGGGCAATGGTCAGTACAGCAACACCATCAGGGTGTTTGGAAAACCAACGGAAACCAACCTATGGATGGACACATCTTCTACACTGCTTCTTCCAGAAAAACGCTGGCTTCATTCAGCCTTTACCTACAATGGAGAGCTGTACATATGTGGTGGGAAGACCGATGAGCAGTACTTAAATGACCTGTGGAGATTCAACCCAGAAACCTTCTCCTGGAAGAAGGTCAAGCCGAAAGGGGAAGACCCGTGTTCAAGGATCTATGATAAGTGCTGTTGCATGGTGGGAGATCAAGTGATCTTCTTTGGAGGATCCAGTGATGACCTGTTCATCTTAGACTTCAGTCCAAGCCTCAAGATGTTATGTAAACTAGCAGTTATTCACTATGGTCTGGATCAGTATGAACTCCCACATGACATCAGGTGGGAGCTGGCAACCATGACTAGCAAAACAATCAAGAAACCCAAAAGAAAACAAATAATCAAAATAATCAAACGCCTCATCTCTAGTTCACTGTTCACCTTTAAAAAGGGTCTGAAGATTCACTTCAGACGGTGAAGTTATCACCTCTGTACCCACCATTTTATTAAATCAGTTTATCTATGTATACTTTTATTTGATCCTGTACATGTACTGTATATTGGATATCCTAAACAAATTCACTGTTATTGTTGAAAACGAACAATGGTGGGGACCTGAATGGAAACAAGGCCGTAAGGTCTTTTTTTTTTTTTTTTTTTCCGGTGACTTTCCTTTTGGCTCATCTTTGCACACCTTATGTACTTTGTTCACCCTCTGTTCTTATTTTTCCTTTGATGTGCTGTGATGTATGTTTGTACGAAATTGTGTACTCTCGACGACACCGAAAATTAGTTCTCTCAGTGTATTTTCGAGAATTAATAAAACTTGAATGAATTCAGTCTCTGACACAAAACTAAGGATTTTCAAGTTTTAGTCCACAATTTAGGAGATACAATAACTGGCACAATGTTGGTCAAAATAACAAATGTTCTACATTTTTTAAATGTGTGCATTCTTGAAAATTAACTAATTAAGATGTCCAAATATGATTAAACTATTCTCAAGAGTTGCAGATTGTTTTTTCTATCTCTTTTTTTCATCATGTCCAACCAACACCTTGAAGGTAGGCTACATCAATGACAGTAAAATGTTGAAAATGGGTGGAATTCCCCTTCCCCCACGTGCATGCACACATGTATGTGCATTTGCGTGTACCTGCGCAACGCACACATACACACTATTGAAAAGGCACAGACACGTATAGCATAGGCTATTGAGAAAGATGGTCTACAATGCTAATTGTATACCAAAGAAATAAATAAATGGCAAGACAAAAAAAAATCATGTTTTTGCCCCAAAAATATTTTCGATGTGAAAGAAGTGAGGGGACGCCGTCCCCCTCCACTAGAACACTGAGTACATATGAGCGGAACCCACAGAGCCCACGGCGGTTGGCGACGCGCAAGTGTTGACTGCCTGTCAGCGCGTTAGCGCATGCCACATGCACTCTAGGGCATTGACTTTTAGTGATGTTTGCCTGTCGACTAGTTGCCTAGTTTACTAGTCGACTAGTCGTTAATGTACCTGGTATTAAAAATAATTACATTAAAAAAGAAACAAGTGGGGGCGGCGAGGGCATCTATTAGAAGAGTTGCGACATTGACCGGTCAGAACTGAGGGGGAAGCCTTGCCCCTTACCTCCTGGGCTCCGGCACTCGCTCATTTTAAGTCACAATCAGACGCCACTCGAAGCAAAGTATCTTTCTGTGGCAGAGGCGAGCGTCTCGCTCATGTTATTATAATGTTTGTTTATTGTAAAAGGAAAACTACATTGGTCTCTATAATCCAGCTAGGATTTATGTTGTACGACTAAAACAATATTAATAATAATAAAAATAATAATACCTCCATTTTTATTAATTTCTTATCGACTAGTCAACTAATAAAAACAAGGTCGACTAGTGGATTTACTTATTGACTAGTCGACTAGTTATGAAGCAGTGGTCTTCAATCTTTTTGACACCAGGGCCCACTGGCCCACTATTTATTCAGCATTTGAGCCACGGACCGTCATTTGATGACATTTTAGCCCCACAGACCCCAAAACTAAAGATTTCTTTTGCTTTTGTCCATAATTCCAGGCTGGATTTCGGAAACAAAACAGGCAAACATACAGATCAAAATGACCATTAATCTTCCACATTCTGTAGTTGTGCAGCCTAATTCAGAATATATAACTCTTCAGAGTGTGAAATGAAACCAAATGGACCTGCAAGGCTCCATTTGGTTTCACCTTTAGGCTCTCAAAGAGTTACATCTGATTAACCAACTTTTCATAGAGGAGCTTTAATGTAAATTGCTCTCAGAAAACACTGGTAGATCATCCAAACCTCCATTAGTTCCAATGAGCCTATCCCACATGCACCGGCGGCGTCAGACGCTCGTCCCGTCCGCGCATAGCACGGCGCTCCGATACGCCGATGTTCTATTTCCAGGCGTTTTCACTGTACAAAGTTGGCAGCCGCGTGGCAGAGCACCACGTCATGTTGGTTTTGACAGGCAGCACTTGACGGGCATCAATAGACCTTACGGTACGGCACCCACCCTCTGGCTTTCTCCATCTTTTACTTGACAACCGTTGCTAGCCCTGTCAAGCTTTGGTTGGGAGAGAGCCTCCTCCGTTAACCAACGTGTCATCGCACTATTTTTTGGATGTTTTATTATAAGTTCCTAGATCAAGAACATCAACAACCCTATAATGCCATCCTTCATCCTGAATTCCAGTAGTGCCATAAGGTGTCCAAAACGGTTGTAGGAGGCAGTTTGCATTAGGCTACTTTTTCTAAGCCGAAGCACAGGATAGAAAAACACTGCACTTTATAGTGCTGCTACGCAGCAGGCTGTTCTGTTTACTTCCTGTTTGTTTCCAAGAATGTATGTAAATCACCATATGATCCCATTGCCTAAGTGTGTCTCCTGACTCGTGATAGGCTGTGAGTGGATTCTGGTGACCTAGCAACACTCAATGCGCTGTTCCATTGGCCGTGTGCTCGTAACACGAGCCAATGGCTCCAGCCACCAGGCTGGAGCCACACAGCCCAAAGTAGCTTATTTCGCTGCCTGGTGTCTGGAGCTGCAGCCATTGGCTCGTGTTACGAGCACACGGCCAATGGAACAGCGCATTGAGTGTTGCTAGGTCACCAGAATCCACTCACAGCCTATCACGAGTCAGGAGACACGCTTAGGCAATGGGATCATATGGTGATTTACGTACACTCTTGGAAACAGGAAGAGATGTGAACAGAACAGCCTGCTGTGTAGCAGCGCTATAAAGTGCAGTGCTTTTCTATTCTGTGCTTCGGCTTAGAAAAAGTAATGCAAACTGCCTCCTACAACCGTTTTGGACACCTTATGGCACTACTGGAATTCAGTTCAGTTCAGTTCAGTTCAGTTTATTTCAGCATCTGGACATAATTACAATCTATATATCAAAATATATATAATATGTCTATATATACGCACATTGTTTCATCATTTTTTCCCCCGTTTTTGTTTATCCATACAAATATACCGGTATATAAATAAATAAAATGCAAATAAATAAAGGGTAATGTATAGTATACATGTATATACACATCGACAGTACAAATATATATAAATATATACATATATATATATATATATATATATATAAATAAATGTACGTACAATGAGTATGTATATTAAATTTGTTCCCTGAGTGTCCATACAGACGTCATTCCAGTGCTGAAAAGGGCTAGGGTGAAGCCAAAAGGCTTGTCGGGCACTGCCCCAGAGGTCCTTCCACTATCCAGTGGACAGTGTGTCCATGGCATAGACGGATGTAATCCGTCTACACCCATTCCGTTCATTGTTTCCGCTTACGGTCATAGACTCAAATTTACAATTTACATGCACCTTAACAGTGACCTTCCATTCAGCTGTGATTGCTCGTCATTATCCTCCCAAACCAGAACCAAATTAACCAGATGGCGAAGAGCATTTCAAGTACCTTACTTCTCAGCATTGTTGTGGTATACAAAGTTTGGTATGCATATCTATGCTAATAATGTAATATATAATAGTATAGTATAGTATAGTATAGTATAGTATAGTATAGTATAGTATAGTATAGTATAGTATAGTATAGTATAGTATAGTATAGTATAGTTTAATATAGTATAGTTTAGTATAGTATAATAGCGCATAATATAATATAATATAATATAATATAATATAATATAATATAATATAATATAATATAATATAATATAATATAATATAATATAATATAATATAATATAATATAATATAGTGGTGCGTAATATAATATAGTATAATATGGTATATTATAATGCAATAAAGTATTGTGTGGTATAGTTTAATAATGTTAATAATAATATAATAATAATAATAATGATAATAATGATTTATAATGTTAATTATCTAGTACAATAGGACACTACTGGTGTTAAACTTCTTACTCATCTGCATTGCTGTATCTACTGTATGGAACATGGATTTCTTCACTCTAGCCTTGAACACATTCATGTTTTCACTACATTTGATTTCATCCCCCAACTCATTCCACAGAGTGGCTCCATATGAAGAGATACTCCTCACCTTCAAGCCTGTACGCATCACAGGTTTCTTGAAATTTAGTGGGCCTCTAAGATTGTACCCTCCTTCCTTATTGAGGAATTTGGCTTGTACGTTTGCCGGTAATTGGTTATTTCTTGCTTTATACATTACTAGTAGAATTTTTAATTTAACTATATCTAAGAACTTTAGTAAGTGTGATTGTAAAAACTGTGTGTGTGTGTGTGTGTGTGTGTGTGTGTGTGTGTGTGTGTGTGTGTGTGTGTGTGTGGTGTGTGTGATCTTGATATCCTGCATTGCTAATTGTTCTCAGTGCTCTTTTCTGTAGCTTGATCAATGGATTTATTGTTGAGCTGTATGCGTTTCCCCACACCTCATTGCAGTAGGTCAGGTAGGGCAGGATCAAGGCACAGTGCAGAGTGTGTAGTGAGTTGGGGTTGAGTAAATGTTTTGCCCTATTTATAATTGAAATGCTCTTAGCCATCTTTTGCCTTACATGTTCTGTATGAGGTTTCCAGCATAACTTGTGGTCTAAGATAACACCGAAGAATTTGTTTTCGTAAACCCGTTCAATATTATTATTATCTATTATCAAGTGAATATCTGAGTTTATCGGACGGTTCCCGAATATCATATAATTAGTGTTACTTAGATTTAAGGATAATTTATTTCTGTCGAACCAGGATTTATAATTACTCATTTCAGTATTAAGTACTACCATAAGCTGCTGGATGTCTTCCCCGGTCATCAGCAAATAGCACACACTTAAGTACAGTAGATACAGAGCAGAGGTCATTAATATACAGGTTGAAGAGTTTGGGACCAAGTACAGACCCTTGAGGAACACCACACATTATTTTCATGCTTCTTGACTTGCAGTCTCCTATTTGAACAATTTGTTCTCTATTTTTATGTAGCTTTCTATCCATCTAGCAACCACCCCTCTCAGGCCATACTTGTACAGTTTTCTTATGAGAATGTTGTGATTTATTGTATCAAAGGCCTTTTTAAGGTCCACAAACACTCCAACCGTATATAACTTTTTATCAATATTATTAATTATTTCTTCGGTTAGGTCTATAAGTGCCCATGCAGGAGATCTGTTGGCTCTAAACCCATATTGATTTTCGGTTAGTAGTTTATTGTTTTCAACAAAATGTTCGAGTCTCTCGCCGAAGAGTTTCTCCAATATTTTTGAGAACTGTGAGAGCAGGGAGATCGGTCTGTAATTTGTATATAGTTGGTTGTTTCCTGTTTTAAAAACGGGGATGACTTTTGCTGTTTTCATTTGCTCAGGGAAGACACCGTTTGTAAACGAGAGATTACATAGGAAGGTGAATGGTGTTATTATGGTGTCCAAGATTTTTTTAACCGTTGACATGCTAAGGTCGTTGTGGTCGGTGGATGTCTTGTTTTTGCATGTACGAACCAGGTTCATGCTCCGCAGCTCTCAAGAACATTGAATTTGGGTTGGAGAACCCCCACTCATCAGCTGGCTTGTTTGCCTCCAACTCAGATGTAGTAATTTCATTAGCTAGGGTAGGTCCTATATTAACAAAGAAGTCGTTGAAGCCATTTGCTATATCATTGAGGTTGGATATTGATTTCCCTTTGTCAATGAAGCATTGTGGATAGTTAGTGGTTAATGATCCTTTTTTAATAAGCTTGTTCAGTATGTTCCAAAGACCCTTCATGTTATTTTTGTGGTTATCTAATAAATTATTGTAATACTCTTTTTTACATGCTCTAGTCATACTTATCTTATTTTTATATCTTTTATATTTAGTTTCATTATCTATAGTTCTATGTTTTAAGTGTGTATTTTTAGTGTATTTTTTATTGCATGCATTTTTTAATTTATGAGTAATCCATGGTTTCTTGGCTTCAGTTTTCTTTTCTTTGCACCTTTGTATTGGGCAGTGTTTGTCGTATAATACCCCAAATAAGCGTAGGAATGTATTATAAGCTATATTAGTATCCTCTTGAATATATACGTTATTCCAGTTCTGAGCCAACAGATCCTGTCTTAGGGCTGCAATACCATCTTCAGTAATTGTTCGTTTATATCTCTGTGGGGCTGCCGTCTTTTCTTTAACATAGTCACACTTATAGACAGCAAAAATTGGCAGATGATCTGCAATGTCGGTAATCAGTACCCCCCTCTCGATGTTACTCCCTACTTCATTGGTATATACATTATCAATTAAGGTTGCAGAGTTAGTGGTAATTCTAGTAGGTCTAGTTATTAGTGGATATAAGTTAAGGCTATACATGATATCAATAAATGTGTCTATGTGGGCAGGGCCCACCATTTATTCAGCATTTGAGCCACAGGGGACCACGATTTGATGACATTTTAGCCCCAAAGACCTAAAACTAAAAGAATTCTTTTGGTTTTGTTCACAATTCCAGTCTGGATTTTTCAAACAAATCAGTGTAGACTTCTTAAGTAAATAGTGCTAATTCAGATGAATATTTGAACTCTTGAGAGTGTGAAAATGACACCAAATGGACCCTTGCGGTCCATTTGGTTTCATTTTCACACTCTCAAGAGGTACATCTGGTGAACCAACTTTCCATCATTTAGCCTGGGGACAACCTGGAACCCTCTCAAGGACCACTGGTAGTCCCCGGACCGCCTGCTGAAAACCCCCGGGTTTAGGGTGTTGCTGGTCAATTCTCGCATGTACAGTGTCATTTTGGAAAGGAAACTAAATATAGACCAAATGAAAACGTCAAAACCGTTCCGCTTTGGGAACGGCGAAGAGATTCGACGGCCAAGAGTCGTCTGGCAAAAAGCTGTGCCAGGGTGTATAGCCTTTTTGCGCGTGATGTTTTCAGCTTTTTGAGTCGTGCATTAACACAATCATGAAAAACTGGAAGCTGCAAATCTGCTGACCAAAACGGTAAGACAGTGTACGTTTATTCTGCTAGTTTGGAGGTTTGACCGTTGTGAATGTAAATAATATAATTATTAAATCATTATTATTATTAAAAGATGCTGACAACTAAATCAGAGGAGGGAATGAAGCATGTCTTGTGCTTTCCGATCCCATCTCCAGGAGAAATTGTTATTATAAGAACTTATAGGAAACTATATAAATATTAGCCCTATACACCTACGCACACACACACACACACACACGCAGGCACACATGCACGCGCGCGCCCGCGCACACACACGTGCGCACACCCGTTGCTTGCTTGCCAAGGAAAATGATCGCCATGGGTTATTCCAATCTCTTCTGTTATGGAGACTGTCATTCATCTCAGTAGCAACAATGATCCATCTCTCTCTACCGTAGGTATCGTGTTGTCTTTGGGAAGGTAGCTCTAGACAGAGCAAGAGTTTAAAATGTACTTGTTCTTCAAGTTGCGGCAGTTTCGCGACGTTGCCGTTCCAGTTAACTGTTTTCATCCTAAAACGGATGTGAATGTAGAGGATTGAAGTACCGTGGGTGCCCCTACGTTCCTGCACCCACATCTCAGAGGTACCTCTGAACACCTCTGGATACCTTGCCTAAACCCTCCCCTAGATCAGGGGTTTTCAACCATTTTGACACCAGGGACCATCATTTATTCAGCATTTGAGCCACGGACCACCATTTGATGACATTTTAGCACCAAAGACCTAAACAAATTCTTCTATTACCACCGCGTCACAACGTTGGCTGGTGCGTTACCCACCAAAGACCTAAAACTAAAGAATTATTTTGGTTTTGTTCACAATTCCAGGCAGGATTTTGCAAACAAAACGGTGTAGTCTTCTTAATTAAATAGTGCTAATTCAGATGAATATTTTATTTAACTCTTGAGAGTGTGAAAACGTTTCATTTTTACATTCTCAAGAGTTAGATCTGGTTAAACAACTTTCCATCATTTAGCCTGGGGACCACCTGGAACCCTGTCAAGGACCACCGGTTGTCCCCGGACCACCTGTTGAAAACCCCTGCCCTAGATGCAAGCAATATGCAGTGTTGCCAATAAGCCACAAGGTGGAGTAAACTATAGACTGAGAAGTCTATACTGAAAAGGTGCCGAATTAGGCCTACAGCGTTAGGGTTAGGGTAAGCAGTACCTCAAAATGTCAGCCTAGCAAAAATGAAGGGGCACCCATGGTGTGTGGAGAGGTGTAAAGATACATTTTTAACAGAGATACGATAACCTATCGCTATCCATAGTGGTGCAATAACATCGAAATGTCCCTTTAAATCAGCCCTTCGGCAGGCGACACGTGAATCCAAATTGTTCAAGCTGAAGCGTAGCCAATTCAGGCCGCCGTGTTGATGTGGTTTCAGGATGGGGTTATTTAGCCAGGGAAGAACCCCAGAGGGGCTACAGCCAGGGGCGGATGTAACATTTCCCAATTGGTGGGGGCAGGAGAAAATGGTATGGGGGCGACTTCATCAATGAAGCCGCCCCCATACCATTTTCTCCTGCCCCCACCAGGAGAAAGTCCTGTAACCATTTTTGGTTACAGGACTTTTATTAGGCAATTAAGCATCAATAATAGCATCAGTTGTTGTTGAAGTTGCAACAGACAGCATGCATAAAGCTAAAGGTCTGACTCAGAGAGTTTCTGTTAGTAGCAGTAGTAGTGTTTCAAATCATTTTAAATATAGGCACTTTAATTTGAAATATCTTGGATTGTTTTGCATGCCACCCATAGGCGGATTTAATGGGGGAGCAGGGGGTGCACCCCCCCCCCCCCCCCTAGTGGCCAGGGGTGAAATCGTTTTTTATGTGGGATTTCTTTTTTTATGTAGGCCTAATGAAATAAAATCCATGTTTGAAATAATTCTGAATTGAATGTTGTTGTTTTACAACACAATAATTTTAGAGTAGCCTATATTATATAGAGTGTATTTTTTTCGTCATGACCTACTTGCGAGTGCAGCATGGGCGAAATCCATTCAAGCCCTCGCCCGCGGGCGAGCCCGGTTTCAAAAGCGGGCGCCCGGTTTCAAAAGCGGGCGCCCGGTTTCAAAAGCGGGCGCCCGGTTTCACAAAAACGGGCGCCCGTTTTCAAAAGCGGGCGCCCGTTTTCACAAACGGGTGCCTTAAATATTTAGGGTCAGGGTTAGGGTTACGGTTACGGTTAGGGTTAGGGTAGGGTTAGGGTTAGGGTTAGGGTTAGGGTTAGCGTTAGGGTTAGCGTTAGGGTTAGGGTTAGGGTAGGGTTAGGGTTAGGGCGCCCGCTTTTGAAACCGGGCGCGGGCGAGGGCTTGAATGGATTTCGCTGGCTCTCTGCGAGTGCGACGGAAGTGAATGAGTTGGTCAGGTGACAGGTCAGCAGCAGGAAACAACCCAAACGCGCGCCACACCAACCCACCGGGCTACCTGTGACTGGCAAAGTGGCAACTTAAAAGTAAATATGGATATCGGCAAATGTCCTTGTTCTACTACAACAACAGAACAGCAACTACAGTGGCCTCCATACAAGCGCCACGACAGCAGCAGCACCCGTCAGCCTCACCGAGCAGCGCCGTCGGCACCGCGGCGGCGGCTGCTGCTGGGCCGGCGCCCCAGAAGAGCCCCCCCCGGCGCCGGGGCTTCTAACAGAGCAGCTGCCGCTCCCGTGGGAGCAGCCACAGCGACAGGACAGCACAGGGGCGGATTGGCCATCTGGAGTACAGTTTTCCCGGTGGCCTGTGCCAAGTAGTGGCCTGGACAGTTTTTTTTTTTTTTTTTTTTTTGCCATGATCCAAAATGCACTAGTGGCACTTCCAAAATGCACTAGAATGTGCTAGATGCTCGCCTGGAACATACAGATCAAAATGACCATTAATCTTCTACATTCTCTAGTTGTGTAGACTAAGTTGGGCTAATTCACATGATGAATATTTCAACTCTTGAGAGTGTAAAAATGAAACCAAATGGACCCGCAAGGGTCCATTTGGTTTCATTTTTGCGCTCTCAAAGAGTGACCAGCTACTCCCCCCTAGGTTGGCCTGGCAAAATTGTCCCGGTGGGAAAATATGTGCCAATCCGCCCCTGGGACAGCCACCTTGTCCGGGCCCATCATCATCATCAGTGGATGTGTGGACTATAATCATGATCTTGGCGAAAACAAGAAGCGCTCGTCTTCCACTTATTGCTACAGTAAGCACGTGGATGGAATATTCTGTCTTTTTTTTTTTTGCTTTGCCGACACCACCAGAATGACGGCACCACCAGAATGACGGCTGGTTGCGTAACACAGGAGTGAGTGAGTGACTGAAAAACTGGGCTCCAAACTGGATAAATATGCGATCGGATGCACATAAGACCCTGATCTGTTGAGTGACAATCGCCGTATTGTGAGTATTCAGTGACAACAATTACTTTTTAATTGGTTAAGTGAATTTTAGAGTGGTCTAGTGCAGCCTGTGGTTTTCAACCTGTGGTATGGGGACCATAGTGGTCCACCAGCTAAGTTGGTTAACAAGATGAAAAGTTACCAGATGTAACTCTTGGAAGCGTAAAAATGAAACCAAATGGACCCTTAAGGGTCTATTTGGTTTCAT
Source organism: Benthosema pterotum (assembly GCA_039105355.1). Taxonomy (NCBI): domain Eukaryota; kingdom Metazoa; phylum Chordata; class Actinopteri; order Myctophiformes; family Myctophidae; genus Benthosema; species Benthosema pterotum. Next base: position 45,836,905 of record CM076980.1, on the reverse strand, counting down.
TTTACACTCAAGAGTTAAAAAAAATCATCATGTGAATTATCCCAAGTCTACACAAGATTAATAATGGTCATTTTGATCTGTATGTTGGACTGTTTGGTTTCCCAAATCCAGCCTGGAATTGTGGGGCAGTAGGCCTACTTGTTACCTGGTCGTGGTCTTTCTATATTACCTCTTTATCTGTCACTTTGCCCATGATTAAGACGCACAGGCTGCGCAGCTGTGGTTGGACTTAGTGTTGCTGTTGACAATAACATGAACCGTAGTTCTAGAAATGATATGCAGCTGGCTTGTGTCCGTGCGTGTGCGCGCGCAGTGCGTGTACCATCCGACATTTCGCACCCCCTGCGTTCAAAGTCAAACTACGCGTATGGTTAAGAGGGCGACAGTTGTATGCATTACATTTGATTTTAAACTCATGGTGGAGCCGCTTTAATGTGGCACTAGCAGCAGGTTGATATCTAAATATATCTGAGATCTCTCATTTCTTGCACGCACAGAGCCAGTAAAGGGATATTCCACTTAAAAAAAAAAAAAAAAAAACGTTTGGTCATTTTATGGTCTACTCAGTCTCATGTGAACACACCAGACTGTTTACAAGTTACTTCATTCACTATTTAGATATTTGATCCTTTTAGCGTACCCACCTCCTTCCTATACAAACCCATTGTAACTTAAAACTCCATTTTAACCATGACAGATTATTCAAAAACAACCCATATTTTTTTCTGGTGCCTGATATTGTCCCCCTAATACACGAGAGGGATGTGGAATTTCATTTACCATTTTAATTTATTTTTAAAATATTGTTTTGGAAAATGTAGCCCCCATCCATATTTGGTATGCCCACCCAAATTAATAAAACAATATTTTTTAAAAATAAATGGAAACTGTAAATGAAATTCCACGGCCCTCTCACGTATTAGGAGGACAATATCAGTCACCAGAAAAAAATACGGGTTGTTTGTGAATTATTTGTTATGGTTATGGTTTGTCATGGTGTGTTCACATGAGACTGGGTAGACCATAAAATGACCAAAAAGAATTTTGAAAGTGGAATATCCCTTTAAAAGGTGTCGGTGGGTCGCTTTATAAGAATGCCGATTGGCTGGTGAAGCTGATGACGTAATGGTTATGTAATTATGATGTCTATTATCTAGTATTGTCATGAGTATTATCTCCTGGAGGTGCCGGAGGTACTTGCCCTCTGCTCGCTAGCAATGGCCTACTTGTGTGCAATGTGCAAGTTGCCACTCGTCAGAGTGCGGCCCTCGTTTATTTTATTTTCATTTCCATTTCCATGATCTGTCGTGCATTTTAAGTACGGCATCCTATATTTGCAGCTGAAAGAAATGCATTGCATGTCCACTTTGTTTGGAATGAATTAGATCAGGGGTTTTCAACCTTTTTGACACCAGGGACCACCATGTATTCAGCATTTGAGCCACGGACCAGCACTTGATGACATTTCAGCCCCAAAGACCTAAAACTACTTTTGGTTTTGTTCACAATTCAAGGCTGGGTTTTGCAAACAAAACAGTGTAGTAGACTTCTTCATTACAGTAAATAGTGCTTCAGATGAATGATATTTAAACTCCATCATCTGATATTTGAGAGTGTGAAAATGAAACCAAATGGACCCACAAGGGTCCATTTGGTTTCATTGGTGGTCCCCGGACCACCTGTTGAAAACCCCTGAATTAGATCATAAAGTTAACATGAGTAACCTATAATTAAAAGCACTGGAATTTAAATAAGCATCATAGGGTACTCTTTAGTGAGTGTGGACCTACAGGGGAACGAACCTCCATTCCGAAACACCTCCATTCAGAAACCCCTCCATTCAGAAACCCCACCATTTAGAAACACCACTATTCCGAAATAGAATTTTCGGAAAGGGGATGCTTAGAAAACATCGCCATTCCGAAATTTTGGATTTGAGTGAGAAACGTTCCTCTCCCTCTACACAGCATTTGAGAGGGGGAAAAGTGACGCTCTGTTTAATTAACGTGAAATCGCCGACTTTTAATTCTAGTACACTTTATTATAGGCCTACTTTATATCACGTAGACGCTGCAAACAGTAGGCTACTTTGATCCTAAAGTATAGACCAAACGAAGTGAGAGTTCATAGCAAATTAATATAGGCTAATTCGTACACCAGAGATTTAAGGAAGCGAAGTGAAAAGTCAACCAGAAAAAGGCGAAATATTTGCCTGGAGAATTATGCGATTACACTCTCCTTGTCATCAATAGGCCTATAGGATTTTCTTCATACCCTGAAGGACGCACGCACTCCACGCAGGTGCCAAAATGCTGTTCTTTAATAAAAGTATTTGGATCATTAATCGTCACCAGACAGGGGATGCCCACGAGTTAATTAATTAATTAATTAATACAACGGCCGAAATACAGTGGATCACCTACACAGCCAAATGCACTAATGTCTAATATTATAGCCTACAGCTGAGTTACATATCGCTACAGCTAATAAAGATTCATTTAAGCGCCCGCATAGTTTCAGCAACAATCAACAACAAATGCGTATTTCAAGAGAAAAGGCACAACCACAACGCATACCTACTCACTCAAGTTGGCCTGTTAAAGTTCCCAACTTATCATGGTTCCATTTTAAAGACAAGGTAGCCATCTCCATTTAGGGGTCCGCGGCCCGTAAGTCTCGGGCGTCCACGTGTGGTATATATGTTCATTAAATTACGCACGATAGCGGTTTGGAGCGCGTTCTTCTAAGAAAAGCTGTACTTGCCATAGGACTGCACACTGCACAGAACCCACAAACTAAACTGCCTACGTTATGAGACATTATGGCATAAGATTCATAATTAGATATTTCTCATGGGGGGTCGACATGATGGTGATGGAGGTTATTGCGCAACACATGATGATATCTAATCACACAATGGCTAGATTGATTCCACCTGTAGCGTTGTGATTGCAAAGACAGCGCTAAAGATTTTTCCTAGAAATCTGCAGTGGTTAATAAGAAAATGCAAACAGAACTATATGGTCGTGACATCTAGCCTATACATGTTTACATCAACCAGCCTCACAAAGCCATGCCTGTTTTTTCCAATCACAATATCACATACCGATGAAGGAGTTTATGGATTTCTACTGTTTTAACTTGTAACCCACGTCACTCAGAGCTACACGCAGATGAGTAGGCCTATGCATAGAAGAACCTGGAGTAAATCACCATGCAGCGCAGCATCTCTCTTATTCATGTGTAACAGAGATTACTTAGTGAGTTCCACTTGCTCCACCAGTAAGGACGTTTCTTATTGGTTAGTGGGCGGCACCTCATTGAATAACACTGGTCTCCACCTTAGAGTGGTGTCAGTCTAATGTGAGCCATGCCCATGGTAAGATGTGTTCCTCAGCACACTATATTTATAACATGAGTTTTGTCTGTTACTGTGATGAATATTACTTTCTAACATGCTTAATATACCAACACAGACTAGTGATGTTCTTACATTTCATTTTAAGTAGTTATTGTAAACTGTTCATAAAAAAATGCCTGTTGATTCTATTATAGACATGCTGAGGATTGGGTGTGTAACACAGACAGAAGCTGATGTGATACGTCTGTGTGTTTTACCAGGTACATTGTGTTATTTGTTCAAAAAAGATCGTATTGTATTAATTGTGGTCAGTCTAATGTGAGCCATGCCCATGACATGCTGAGGATTGGGTGTGTAACACAGACAGAAGCTGATGTGATACGTCTGTGTGTTTTACCAGATAAACTGTCAACAAAGAGAGAAGTCGTCTTTATCTTCATTCCACAAAACACAACGCAGATCAGACGTTACACATGCAGTGTGATATCGTCGTGACATCTATTCTGAATATAAGGTAGAATAGCCTACTGTAGGCTACTGTAACATTATGTGGACAGTTGGTAACCAAATGGACCCTTATAGATCTGTAACTCTTTGCGCTCTCAAGTCAATAGTTATGCTAGAATTGTTATTTGGATCAATGTTTTGCCAGTTATTTCCTAAATTGTGGACAGTATCCTCGTTTCAATAAGCCCTATTTTTGCGCAAAAACGGCTCTTGCGAAGAGAATGTTGAATGGAAACACTTCAAAATGCGAATAAGTTTCCATTTGCAAAAATACTTTCTCGCTGAAAGGTGCCGTATTTTGGAGCGCATCGAAAGAGTCTAATGCGCAAATGAGGTATGGAAACAGCTTGCGAAAAGAGTAAAGACTTAACATTTATTGCAGGGGTTTTCAACCTTTTTCACACCAGGGACCACCATTTATTCAGCATTTGAGCCACGGACCACCATTTGATGACAATTTCACCCAATAAGACCTAAAACTAAAGAATTATTTTGGTTTTGTCCACAATTCCATAATTCCAGGCACAATTATACAAACAAAACAGGGTAGACTTCCTAATTAAGTGGTGCTAATTCAGATGATGAGTATTTTAAACTCTTGAGAGTGTAAAAATGAAACCAAATGGACGCGCAAGGGTCCATTTGGTTTCATTTTTACATTCTCAAGAGTTACATCTGGTTACCCAATTTTCCATCATTTAGCCTGGGGACCACCCTCTCAAGGACCACTGGTGGTCCCGGACCCCTGATTTATTGGAAAGCACTGGACACGCATTATAGCGCATTTGAAGAGTTCTGGTCTGCCGATGAGAGCAAATTGTTATTTATTAATGTAAGTTATATTTCTACAAAACCTCTCAAAACGGACGAGGGTCGTGCAGTGCGCGCCGCACACAGACATCCAAGCCAAGGGGACTCACGTACATGGCCAAGACGTTCAGACTCCCATCGCGTTTGTTCATGAATGTCGCAGGGCAGCTACAGGTCCTATATTTACAGTATCTGTAGCCTATCATCATGCATGACAGGACAATGCGGACAATTCGCTCTTTTCGACTTAATTAACATTCATATTTTCTCAAAGTGCAGAGAGATAGAAGAGAAGAGAGAGAGAGAGAGAGAGAGAGAGAGAGAGAGAGAAGAGAGAGAGAGAGAGAGAGAGAGAGAGAGAGGGCGCTCTGCTTTCCTCCGATATTAAATCAATAATAGGCATCTGATCCTCATAAGGTGTGGATTGGATATTATACATTTGAACCTTTATAGCCAGTTTTATATGTAGGAGGTCTGTCATCCCAATATTAAGAAGGGGGTAAACAATTCCAATTCTAACAATTCTACGGCCTTGAAATGAAATGCGAACCGCTACGTGCAGCCTACCCCCCCCCCCCCCGCCTCGCCTCTCGTGCGCATTTCGAGAGAGAGAGAGAGATTAGCCGAGCAACCACGATTATTTGTTTATAATAACACGTCGGCTGTATTCGGAATAGCAGGGTGTTATCAAAAAAGTTCAAACCCCGCCATTTCGAATATGGAAGTCAATCATCGGAATAGCGATGCTTTCTTTTTCTAAATGGCGGGGTCTTTATTAATAGAAAACCCCGCTAATTCCGAATAATGAAAGTCAATCTTCGGAATGGCAGGGTTTCTGAATGGCGTTGTGTAACCGAACTACAGTATAGCGGTCCTCTGGAGTGAGTGTGGAAGTATAGCGGTCCCTCTGGAGTGAGTGTGGAAGTATAGCGTCCTCTGGAGTGAGTGTGGAACTATAGCGGTCCTCTGGAGTGAGTGTGGAACTATAGCGGTCCTCTGGAGTGAGTGTGGAACTATAGCGGTCCTCTGGAGTGAGTGTGGAACTATAGCGGTCCTCTGGAGTGAGTGTGGAACTATAGCGGTCCTCTGGAGTGAGTGTGGAACTATAGCGGTCCTCTGGAGTGAGTGTGGAACTATAGCGGTCCTCTGGAGTGAGTGTGGAACTGTAGCGGTCCTCTGGAGTGAGTGTGGAACTATAGCGGTCCTCTGGAGTCAGTGTGGAACTGGAGCGGTCCCTCTGGAGTGAGTGAGGAACTATAGCGGCCCTCTGGAGCGAGTGTGGAACTATAGTGAATGGTGCAGTTATATAGTTGCTTTATCCAAGTTGTTTGACAAGGGCATTCACCCATTCACAGACATTCATACACCGATTGTTACAGAAAGCATGGCAGGCATCAAACAGCACATCGGGAGCGATTTGGGCTTCAGCGTCTTGCCCAAGGACTTGTTCGATGTATTTTCAGACCCACCTCTGTGGTCTATATTTTGAAACCAAGCAGACGTTGATGCCGGGGGGGGGGGGGGTCGTCATTTCTCGATGCACATCAGAGTGGGTGGAGGGGTCCTTTCTTGAGACAAGAATGGTTGGGCATCCTGGAGCTTATGCAGTGGACACAATTGGAAGAGACAACGCTGAAATCAGCACAGCCAAGTGTGTAAACGGGCCCTGTGTGCGTGTTTTCCATGTAAATGGAAACATTTCCATGCATGAAAATGGCATGATTCCGGCCACCTCCATACCATCTTTATTTAAATTCTTTAGTTCTGTAACCGACACGATTTTTTATCTTGTTCCGGGTTTACAGTACAGTATATTAGGCAAGTAACGTGAGTTGTTGTTGAAGTTGCAACAGGCATGCATAAAGCTAAAGGTCTGATTCAGAGAGTTTTCTTTCTTCAATCAAGTTCAAGGTTACTTTTATTAGCCATTTCAACAAGTTGAATTGGAATTTGTCTTGCTCATATGGGGGGATAACCCAGACTGTACTGAGCGTGTCGCCAAGCAGTGCAGCGCCAACAATCATACAGGCTGGGCGGGGTGGGGGGTGAAGGAGGACACAGGGAGAGATATCAAAAAAGAACACAATAATCATGTCATAGGCCTTGATTTAGGTCATAACAGGTACAAGGCATTCCAAAAACAACCTCATTAGACAGACAAGTTACAAGCAGAGGGGGAAGGGAGGGGGTAGGAGGCAGCATGTGTAGTTATCAGTCCACGCTCAAGGCCTTTTAAGATTTTCTGTCTACTCTACGGTGGAAAGCGAGAGTCTGTTTCACAGTCCAATCCTCCGGGCACAAAGCCGTGTGAAAGTGTCAGTGTTTATGTTACTGTGAGATAGAGTGGCTTCAAGGAGAAGGCTCGATCCACAGTGTGGTGCGGGGGGGGGGAGGGAGGGGGGGAGGCGAGACTCCGAGTTGTCCAAAGCATGATGAAACGGTGTTGGTTCAGTGGTGAGATAACTGAAGTTAGTAGCAGTTGTAGTGTTTCAAATGATTTTAATTATGAGCACTTCAATTTGAAATGTCTTTGAAATGTGGGTTATTTGCATGCCGTCATGTTTGGTGGGGCAGTCAGGGCATTTAGCCCCCCCCCCCCCCCCCCCCGGTGCCCCTGCCTAGATCCGTCCCCTGGTAGGCAGCACCCACCGGATGAATGATCATCAACGACTCATTTGTCACCAGCAGCGGCAGCAACGCTCGCCCCTGTTCCCTTCACAAGCTTAGGGACAGGACCGAACAAAGCTGGCGCTGATTGGCTCTAACGTCGCTCGCTCGGAATTAACCTTCGCATTCGTCACACAAGCGGACCTGTCGCTTCGGCTCTCTACCGTACGAGGTCCCGCACAAATAGGACAAGATTGCCCTTTGTGTTATTTTTGTCACTATTAACTCACGGCTTTTCTGAACCGCCTCGCTTGAGGACAGGGCCTTATTTACAATAGAGGACAGAAGCACCGTTCATGCACGCTGATTAGTGTCAAGAACGCCTGCGGATTACCTTGTAGTGCACACCGCGTCATGCGGCCCTTTGGCTGACACTGACCGGACCGTGAAAGGGTTTTAAACCAGTGGTCCAGGGACTTCCTTAATGGTCCTTTTGAGAGTTCCAGTTAAATATGTTATGTTGGTTAACCAATGTAACTCTTGAGAGCGTAAAAATGAAAACCAACTGACCCTTGCGGGTTCATTTGGTTTCATTTTTACACCCTCAAGAGATAAAATAGTCATCATCTGAATTAGCCCAAGTCTACACTACTAGAGAATGTAGAAGAATTAATAGTCATTTTGATATGTAGGCTATGTTTGACTGTTTTGTTTCCCAATTCCAGCCTGGAATTGTGGAACATAAGCAAAAGAAGCCTTTACTTTTTGGGGTCTTTGGGGCTAAAATGTCATCAAATGGTGGCCTCTGTCGCTCAAATGCTGAATAAATGGTGTCAAAATGGTTGGTCTTACGCTTACTTTATCTTGAAATTAAATTAACATTACGCAGACTTTATTCAGCCTTTAGTCTTGGCCCTCCACAATATTTCATGTATCTCATTTGGCCCCTTGGGGAAAAATAATCGCCCATCTCTGTTGTAGTGACTGCGTGGCGCTCCACTTCTGTGTTGGCCCAAAAGTGAACAACATGGCATTCTTTTCTAGTCATCCTCAGCCTTCAATTCATGCACTCACTCCCACAGTTACGAGTCGGTTGTGTGGTTTCTGATACTGGTAGCTTTTATTCATGCAACAACGTACGGTAAAAACTGGTGAACATACAAAAAAATAAACAGCATTCATGACGATACATGAAGCAAATGCCCCCCTCACCAGTCTGCCTCACCAAACATGATGGCTTGCAAAAACAACCCAAGATATTTCAAATTAAAGTGTTTATAATTTAAAATGATTTGAAACACTTCTACTACTGCTACTAACTAACTACAGTTATGGCACCACTAATACAGCATTTCATCATTGAAAAGAGAAAGCTCTCTTGAGTCAGACCTTTAGCTTTAATGCATGCTGCGTGTCTGTTGCAACTTCAACAACAACTGATGTTATTGTTGATGCTTATACTTGCGTAATAATAGTCCTGTACCCGAAAATGGTATGGTGCGGCTTCGTCGTAACACGAAAATGGTCCTGTAACCGAAAAATGGAATGGGTGCGGCCCCATTCCATGGCGATGAAGCCGCGCCCCATTCCATGGCAATTTTTTTTTTTCTCTTTTTATATATATATATTTATGTAGGCCTCTTCATTAATTTGTTCATGTCAAAAAGACTAACTTATGTTATCATGCTGCACTGAAGCGTATGATTGCACCTTTTGTTATTTATATTGTAAAAAAAAATAAAAAATGCTTTCAAATGTTGTAGTTGATTGAACTTGTCATGGTCCATATTGAAATGTTTTGAAGGGAAATTCCACCCATTTTGAACATTTTGCTGTACGTCAGAGGTGTTGTGTGGACATGTAAAAATGTTACCCCCATTCTGTGTTTTCTAAAATGGAGGTCTGAAAGAAATCATTAACATGGTGAAACACAACTTGGTGACATCACCAAGTTGTGTTTGTGTTTCTTTGGTAATGATTTTTCCTGTAGGACCTTTTTTCTTTTTTTCTGAGGGTGATACAAAAGGAAGCAAATGACCCTTAAGGTCCATTTGGTTCCATTGGTGGAAAGTTGGTTTAAGTAACTCTTTGGTTTCAGTTTCCCGCTCTCAAGAGTTAAAAATATTCATCATGTGAATTAGCCCAAGTGTACACAACCTAGAGAATGTAGAAGATTAGTGGCCAAATGGTTCTGTATGTTTGACTGTTTTGTTTCTCAATTCCAGCCTGGTATTGGTGGACAAAAGCAGAAGAAATCTTTAGTTTTGGGTCTGTGGGACTAAAATGTCATCAAATGGTGGTAAGTGGCTCACATGCCAAATAGTGGGCCCATGTGT
>CM076980.1:45608581-45826784 GCA_039105355.1 Benthosema pterotum | reverse complement strand
TTGCTGCTATACTTAGAGCACGTTGAGAGAATTTTACCCCCCGTGACAACTCGCAGCGTGTGCCGCCACTGCCACCTAAAAAGTGTTCTAAAAAGTAGTGTGTTTAGCCTGTAGTGGGACACCCAATTATTATTTTTTGTTCTATGCGTTTGTCTCATCTGTCAAGAGACGGTGTTCGGTAGTCAAAGAATACAATCTTATGCCGACATTTGGAATTGGAGCATTGTAGCTTGCAAGGCCAAAAAAACATGAGCAGACACACTCTAAATAAAGTAAGCTATTATTAGATTCCTGAGTGTTTCTTTTTGTTTTGTGAAGAGGCCCAGAGGGTTACTTTGATCTTGAAAGGGGTTATTAATATAGAGTTTTATCTGTGTGGGCTGACGTGGCACCAAATCTGGTCATCCTGTGTGTGTGTGTGTGTGTGTGTGGTGTGTGTGTGTGGTGTGTGTTGTGTGTGTGTGTGTGTGTGTCAGTCCTGTTTGATGTGACTATAAACAATATTAACTTCATATTAATAATTCAGCAGCTGTTTTACCTCAATATGAAGAGGATTGAGTCCAAAGCTCCTCCCTCTGTGACTTGTGTCCTGGAAAAACTTGGCGTACACAACACACACACACACACACACACACACACACACACACACACACACACACACACACACTCACAAACACACACACACACACACACTTTGGTTGAGTTCTTTTCCTTTATCACACATTATCAATCAGTTATGACCACCTTGGACCTCTGCAAAACCCCCCCCCCCCCCCCCCCCCCCCCCCCCCCCCCCCCCCCCCCCACCCTCACACACACACACACACACACCACACACACACACACCCCTCCCCACCGACGTACCTTTCTGCTTGAGGCTGGCCTCGATGGCGACAAAGTTCTCAAAGAAGACATAGTAGATGTGCGAGTAGTTCTGGTCGAAGAACTGTTTCAGCTCCGATGACTCTGCATTCTCTGGGAGGGAGGGAGGGAGAGAGAGAGAGAAGTAAAAAAAAAATGGTGGGGCAAGTGAAGACTGCTAGCTGGTTGCCCGATCGGGCAAGTGTGCGACTTGAAAAAACTGGATTTGGGAAACAAAACAGCCAAATTAGCATACACATCGAAATGACCTCATCTTCTACATTCTCTAGTTGTGTCGACCTGGGCTAATTAACCCACCCCCTGCTGTCCACGTGGACTCGTGATCTTCTCTGTCCGTCCCCCCCGCCAATCACGACGATCAGCCCAATCACGACGATAACCATTTCCCCCATTATACATTAGATTAAATCCTTGTGCATCCACCCTGTGGATATCAAACGTCTACATCAAAGGACAACACCACAGCAGACGATCACAGCACACCATGCACAGACAGAGTAGCCAATTGTATCTAAAAATCAACTGAAATATAACTATAACTTGCTGTGCCCACCGCATGGCAGCAGCAGCAGAGAGAGAGAGAGAGAGAGAGAGAGAGAGAGCAGACAGCTGCGCACACACGCACACACACACACACACACACACACACACACACACACACACACACACACACACACACACACACACACACACACACACACACACACACACACACACACACACACACACACACACACACACCAGTAGTCCGGGGACCACCAGTGGTCCCTGAGAGCATGAGGTCCATTTGGTTTCATTTTTCTGATCTCAAGAGTTACAGACCCATAAGGGTCCGTTTGGTTACAAAGGATCCATCATTTAGCTGGCTCTAACTAGCTCAAACAATCAGTGCCGCCATTACAAAAAAAAAAAAAAAAAAAAAAAAAAAAAAAAAACAGCAACCAAGGCTTTTTTTAAACCTTACCTTGTCTCCAAATAACAGGTCAACCACCAAAGATCAGGGAAAAGATCGCTATTAGATCCAAAAGTCAATAAATCCAAGCTCCTTCAGTGTACAGATCCATAAGGCTCCTCTACTACACTCTCTCGTCTCTCTGTTTGTTGTGTGGTTGCTATGGAAACCCGTAGCTGACACATGTGGCTCTCCTGCCACGTGGCAGGGAGAGCCACGTGGGTGAGGATGAGAACCCTGTAGACTCAACTACATGCAACACATGCTCTCTCTCTCTCTCTCTCTCTCTCTCTCTCTCTCTCTCTCTCCTCTCTCTCTCTTCCTACAGTGTTGCCAGGTTGTCGGAGAGAAATAAGTAACCAGGTCTCAAAATAATACTACTTTACACATGAAATAGTTCAAATCCATCAGGCATTGAACATGGCAGTTCTTCAAGCTCGTTGTGATGTGTTGTGGAAGTAAATGAAAAAAAAGTTGTTTGAGGTTGGCATGATTTTATTTATAATATTATTTTGATGTATTTATATGGTTATGGGTATTGTATAGTACATTTTGGTATGGTGCCGTTCAAGTTTAGTACAGTACATCACAGTGTGTGATGTGGATGTGAGTGTGGTATATTTCCCTAACTGTGCTATATCATAAACTGATTTCTGCAAGAAAATGCAGCCACAGAACATCATCTGTGGGGACTACATGAACATGCCATATCTCTAATGAAAGGTTATGATGTCCTCTTGAATACAAAAGAAAACGTGAGTTTCTAGCATGTACCATTTTGGAGTTATCAGTGATCAAAAACAGATTGATGTCACATAATTCAGTCACTATTGAGTAACAATGCTGCTTTCCAAGGCTGATATTTACATAACGGTAGATGCTATTTTATTATTTATTTTTTTTAGATTCAAGCAGGCATCATGAGGTTTAATTTGATATATGGCATGGATGTGTAGCAGTAATATTACCTAATGTTAAATGCTAAATAAAACTTTGAATTGAGTTATTGAAAATGGCCTCTGGCCTGCTGCATCATCTGCCATTATAACGCACTGTATTCAATTGCTAATATCTACAAAACAGAACATGTTATCAACTCACTTTTTTTTTTTTCCATGAAAGCAAAGAGATGGAGGATTTTTTAAGGTATTCCGTGTCTCGAACGGCCCACCATAGATTTTTCCATAATTGTCTAAAAGTCAGGTATTTCTGGCAGTGACACTTACTGTCCCCCTTTCTTGCAGCAGCGGGTGGGTTAAGATGATGAATTTTAACTCTTGAGAGCGTAAAAATGAAACCAAATGGACCCGCGAGGGTCCATTTGGTTTCATTTTTACGTTCTCAAGAACCTGGTTAGCAAACCACTGTTGGTCCCTGGACCGCCTGTTGAAAACCCCTGGTTTAAAGCACCCAAGTAGGAAGTAAACTTAAATGCAAAATTTACAATATATTTTGGGGGGCAAGTGACCATGAGCTGAGGGCAAGTAGAACCTGACTTACACTCGCCCTGGTGTCTCAGGGGTTGACACTAAGGTCTCTACCTTAGTGTCAACCCCTGAGACACCAGCGTCGACGCGAGGCCCGCGACGGCGCAGAAATGCAGAAGCACCCGCTGACAAGCGTGTCGTCCTCACGCGCAGGTCGATGCAGGTCGACTCGACCTCGCCCTGCTGCAGTACACCGCCGCGTCACGCGTTTCCTTTTTAACGTTTTACCTACTCACCAAAACAAAAACACGGCTTGGGGGGGATTAGCAAGCCTGCTTTCCTCAGTGCAGGGGTTTTCAAGCTTTTTGATACCAGGGCCCACCATTTATTCGGCATTTGAGCCACGGACCACCATTTGATGACATTTTAGCCCCAAATACCTAAAACTAAAGAATTCTTTTGGTTTTGTTCACAATTCCAGGCTGGATTTTGCAAACAGAACAGTGTAGACGTCTTAATTAAATTGTGCTAATTCAGATGATGAATATTTTAACTCTTGAGAGTGTGAAATTGAAACCAAATGGACCCGCAAGGGTCCATTTGGTTTCATTTTTACATTCTCAAGAGTTACATCTGGTTAACCAACTTTCCATCATTTAGCCTGGGGAGCACCTGGAACCTTCTCAAGGACCACTGGTGGTCCCCGGCTTCCGGCCTCTGCTTCCGGGTACACCAATATCCTAACTCTCCCACCAGAAGGCTCTGGCCTGGGTGACAGTTAAAGACATGCTGGAGAAAAATCCACTCATGGATGTCGCCTGCCTTGCACGGCAACAAGTTACGATTCAAGGGTTATTCTAGGGGAGTTTTTTTTTTTTTTACCGAATCTCATTGCCTGTATCCCGGGGCCCTCCTCCAGGGCAAAAATAAATAGATAAACCAACTACAATAAAACAACTTCACTTCAGTCGGCCTCAATCTCTGCGGAGCACGAAGGGGCGCTGCAAATTCCACACCAATCCAACCTGTATACAGGTGCAGATCTAGTCATGGGCAAATGCCCAATCTGCCCCACCAAACATGCAAAACAACCCAAGATATTTCAAATTAAAAAGTCCTTATATTTACAACGATACTGCTGCTAACTAAATACAGTTGTGTGGTACCACTAAAACAGCATTTCATCATTGAAAACAGAAAACTCTCTGAGTCAGACCTTTAGCTTTATGCATGCTGCGTGTCTGTTGCAACTTCAACAACAACCGACGTTATTACTGATGCTTTACTTGCCTGATATAAGTCCTGTAACTGAAAATCGTATGGGCACCCATACCATTTTCTCCTGCCCGTATCCGCCCGCATATAGCCCGTATATAGCTTTTGAGATATCTCACTTGGAAAAAAACAAAATGGCTGCTGCCTGTCTGGTCATCCTATTAAAACCCCTTAAATGCTGTTAAGTGAGAGAGAGATAAAGATGAATAAATAAAACCCTCCGGATGCCAGGAAGACGGTGATATGATAGGTGACGCCGCACCACATACCACAGAATCACTTTGTGCACTCACTTACACGAGCGCATGTGCATATCCAAATGGGAGTTGTTGTTTGTTTGTTTTTTCTGGGGATAGAATCCTTATGGCCCTATTTTGATTGTCTTAAGCAGGGGTTTTCAACAGTTGGTCCGGGGACCACCAGTGGTCCATGAGAATGTTCCAGGTGGTCCCAGCTAAGTTGGTTAACCAGATGTAACTCCTGAGAGCGTAAAAATGTAACCAAATGGACCCTTGCGGGTCCATTTGGTTAAAATATTCATCATCTGAATTAGCCCAAGTCTACACAACTAGAAGTTGGACAAAAGCAAAAGAAATCTTTAGTTTCGGGGGTCTGTGGGGCTAAAATGTCCTCAAATGGTGGTCCGTGGCTCAAATCCTGAATAAATGGTGGGTGCTGACAGGAAAAAGGTTGAAAACCCCTGGTCTTAAGTGTCATGTCAGGTACCTTTGAGGTAACATACAGTATGCCCAGTTGGTCCAATTTATCAGGACTCAGTCGCTACTGTCACAAGTCAAGTATTGCAAACATACTGTATATTAGATGTCATGATGTGTCCCTGTATGCACTGGACTGCAGGCTGTGTAGTCGTCCAGAGAAACAAGAATGTGAGTGTGTGTGTGTGTGTGTGTGTGTGTGTGTGTGTGTGTGTGTGTG
Organism: Benthosema pterotum; assembly: GCA_039105355.1. Classification (NCBI taxonomy): domain Eukaryota; kingdom Metazoa; phylum Chordata; class Actinopteri; order Myctophiformes; family Myctophidae; genus Benthosema; species Benthosema pterotum. Next base: position 45,821,312 of record CM076980.1, on the reverse strand, counting down.
TGTGTGTGTGTGTGTGTGTGTGTGTGTGTGTGTGTGTGTGTGTGTGTGTGTGTGTGTGTGTTATCAAGGCCCGACATTCCCCATGGAGTGCACAGAGAAGGCACACCCTCTCCTGTCTAAAACAGTCAACCCCCCCCCCCGCCACACACACACACACGCCTAAGCCAGAAATGGAAGCAACCTCTATTATTTCCTGTCCAGCCGTACAGTAGCCGGACTTCCTGTGTGTGTGTGTGTGTGTGTGTGTGTGTGTGTGTGTGTGTGTGTGTGTGTGTGTGTGTGTGCGCGTGCGTGCGTGCGTGCGTGCGTGTGTGTGCGCGCGTGTGTAAACGAGAGAGAGAGAGGGGCAAGAGAGCAAGAGAGAAAGAGGAAAATGGAGACCATGACATTGAGTATGTACTGTAATAACACTTTGTCCTGTACGGGTGTCACTTGGCACATGTTTTTTTCACTCTGATGACACACTCACCCCATCTACCCTGTGTCAACCTCTATGCACACACAAACACAAGCGTGCGCGCACACACACACACACACATGCACACACACAACATCGCCACACTGGATTTTCACAAACATTCTAAATCTAAACACTGTCACCGACACGCATGACGATGCATGATGATGCAGACAAAATAAAAACATAGATCACTCCAGGGGCGGATGTAACATTTCCCAATTGAGGGCAGGAGAAAATGGCATGGGGGCGGCCTCATCGTCGCACCCATACCATTTTTGGTTACAGGACTTTTATTAGGCAAGTAAAGCATCAACAATATAACATCAGTTGTTGTTGAAGTTGCAACAGACACGCAGCATGCATAAAGATAAAGGTCTGACTCAGAGGGTTTTCTGTTTTCAATGATGAAATGCTGTTGGTTTAGTAGTGGTACCACAGCTGTAGTTAGTTAGTAGCAGTAGTAGTGTTTCACATACGTTTAAATATAAGCACTGAAATATCTTGGGTTGTTTTGCATGTCATCATGTTTGGTGTGGCAGTCAGGGCATTTAGGGGGGCATTGCCCCCCATGCCCATGCCTAGATGTGCCCCTGGATCACTCAATAGCAGCACTGTGATTATGTCTTCTCTCCAAACATTAGTCAAAACAGCCAATTCCACAATCTCAAGGCGTTCATGCACCTCGTGTTAATGTTACATTGTCCCACAATCACCCAAATCACAACATAGTAAAGTAAGTAAGTAGCCTTGCCAGGCCATGATGTCATGAGGCCCAGCTGAGCCATTGAGGCCCATATAGGTCAGGAGCCTATCTCCTGTTTCTGTAGCGTGAGGCAGCTTGATGTACAAGTACACCCCCTGGACATGACGCTAGTACATCGCAGGGACTTACCCCCAATCCAACCCTTGATGCTGAGTGCCAAGCAGGGAGGCATTTGGGTCCCATTTTTACAGTCTTTGGTATGACCCGGCCGGGAATCGAACCCCGACCTCCCAGTCTCAGGGCGGACACTCTAACCACAAGGCCACTGAGCTGGTTAAATCAAGGCCACTGAGCTGGTTAAATCACAGGATAGAATACTCCTTTAAAGTGCTACATAAAACAGAATGCAGTATAAAATAGGGCTTAAAGCGACTTAAAACAGGGTTAGAAAAAAACTGCCTTTCTACCCAATAGACCAAGGTCCACAGCAGTGAATGAGTGAATGTAGCCACTTCCTTCCTAGCACTACTGTGACACTATTCACTCCCAACACACACATCCCAAAGACTGTATGTGTGACTGGTCCCACACAATGTATTATAGAGATGCGCAGTGACGTCACCTCCCCGGTTCCGGAAGTCTTTTCCCAATTCATTTTTCTCATAGACTTTTCGAAAATAATTTATATCAAGACGATTACGCCGCGGCCAAAGCCAACTCGAGTCGTGACGAATCATGATGACACACACAAACTTTTGGGACAATAAAATAATTTCTACGATGAAAAACGAAACAAAAAGTCTTGTATCATGCCGTTTTCTACTTCTTCCTAATTATATATTATATGACGATATTGTGTTTGTTGTCATGATTTGTCACGACCTGAGTTGGCTTTGGCCGCGGCGTAATCGTCTTGATATAAATTATTTTCGAAAAGTCTATGAGAAAAATGAATGGGGAAAAGACTTCCGGAACCGGGGCGGTGACGTCACTGCGCATCTCTATTCACAGTCACACTCACACTCACACTCACACTCACACACACACACACACACACAAAACCCCAAACTCCATCACTAATTGACACGCCTCTCTCTGACTCTCTCTCTCTCACACACACACACACACACACACACACACACACACACACACACACAAAGCACACACAAAGCACTGACTAAGCAGACAGTGCAAGTAAAGTGGACTCAACTCAACCAAGAGTACCAATCAACCAACTTACCAGCCCCCAAAACTTTCGCCCAGCTTTATGCATGTCATGTCATGTCGTGTCTATATACAGTATAGTCCAGGTGGTCCCCAGCTAAGTTGGTTAACCAGATGTAACTCTTGAGAACGTAAAAAATGAAACCAAATGGACCCTGGCGGGTCCATTTGGTTTCATTTTTACACTCTCAAGAGTTAAAATATTCATCATCTGAATTAGCCCAAGCCTACACAACTAGAAGATGGACAAAAGCAAAAGAAATTTTTGGGGGGTCTGTGGGTCTAAAATGTCCTCAAATGCTGAATAAATCGTGGTCCCTGGTGTCAAAAAGGTTGAAACCCCCTGATATATAGTATGATCTACCTGGCTTGGGACTCGGGAGGAGGTAGCTCTGGTCCAGAGCTCCACTGCTTCTGAGTCTGACTTGCATTGGAGCTCTGTTGGTCTCCGTGCATTCGGCCATTACTCCACCCGACCAGCCTCTCTTCTCTAGTGGATATATAAAGAACGTTTTACCTACTCACCAAAATAAACACGTCTTGTGTCATTAGAAAGCCTACTTACCTTAGTGGTCGCACTCTTAGCCCCCCACCACACGGATAAATTGGACTTTTTGGCCAGAACGCGATCGTTTTTCACTGAAGGAAAAAATATTTCCTATGGAACTTTTCTATTGGCAATATCGGTAGAGGGCGCAAATCCTGGTTGTTTTTCCGGTGAAAAACGATCGCGTTCTGGCCAAAAAGTCCGATTTATCCGTGTGGTGGGGGGCTAAGAGTGCGACCACCAAGGTAAGTAGGCTTTCTAATGACACAAGACGTGTTTATTTTGGTGAGTAGGTAAAACGTTCTTTATATATCCACTAGAGAAGAGAGGCTGGTCGGGTGCAGTAATGGCCGAATGCACGGAGACCAACAGAGCTCCAATGCAAGTCAGACTCAGAACCAGTGGAGCTCTGGACCAGAGCTAGGGAGGAGGCACTGTTAGTGTTAACTCTCCGTTAGTTGAACTCACCTATGACAATCCTCAGATGCTTCAGCCTGGTCAGCACGTCCTTCTTGGGGTCCAGCACCTTCTGCGTGGACTTCTTGACGTCGCCGTGGGGCTTTTTGGAGAACATGGCACCAGCAACGACTCAAACAACGACAAAAAACAACTCAGAATATACCGCCCAAAAAACAGCAGCGATCGAGACGCGGGTTAGGGTAGGGTTGGGTTGGTGGGTTGGTTGGTAGGTAGACAGACGACGTACGGCCCCGGTTGGCAGTCCCAGGGCTAGCCGCTAGTCGTCGGATAAAATCGGTCGCTCGGTCCCGCTACTAGCTATCATTGAATACCGTCGCGCTGCGAACGGGGCAGCAGCGGCGGAGCGGCGGCAACACGAACCCACGTCGATAGATATACATCAGTGCGAGGCAGGAAGGAGAAGAAGAAGTATCATCATAATAGTAGCCGGGGGAGAAAGAATACGGTGCTCCTGCATCGTTGTTTGTGTCTGTGTGCTTTTTCTTTCCCCTCTCTCTCTCTCTCTTTAAAAGGGAGGCGTTATGTAAAACGTAACGGCGCAAAAGAAGCGAGCATCCGATCCATCCATTGCAAACCTCCCTTCCCTTCTTCTTCTTCTCCTTCCAAAAACACACAGAAAAGCTCCACTGTTGACTTGACCACCAGCGTCTGCATCCCATAGCGTGGCCGGGCACTGTACTCGGGTGATTGCTGATTGGGCAGGTTTTCGGTCGTCTTGGCAACTGCTCGTGCCAGGCAGAGCCTTGGAAATAGAAGAGTTACGCCAACTCCGTGCACTTAAATGGGGCCAGTCCATCTACATAAACTTCTGTTGGATAGTGACATGAATTAGTGACAGCCGGAAGTTGCTGCATGCATTGAAGCCTATGGGCTCGCGCGAGTACGTGGACCACGTGACCAGACTGTTTTCTGCCCCCTCAATGTCGCAACTCTGTCTATTTCCAAGGCTCTGGTGCCAGGCAGAGCAGAGCCGGTGTGTGAGCAGAGCTGAGCAGTTTGATATCCAAATGGCCATTTGATATCCAAATGGCCTTGCTTTATTGTAAGTTCGCCACTGATTGAATATTTAATTATATTTGTATCATAATTAATTAATTATATTATACCGGTATATGTTTTTAATATGTGTAAGTAATATATCAATAATATGTAATAGTATTTTTATATAATATTACACTTGGACAGTAATAGTAGGCTACTTTAAAATGGAGGTAATAATTAATAAGTAGCATAATAATATATTATGCTACTTATTAATTATTACCTCCATTAATTATTACCTCCATTTTAAAGATTTAGTGTTGTGCATATTACTTTGTAATATTATTAGAAAAACAAAGTAATATGCACAACACTAATTGTTAAATTAAGAGTCCACAGTTAAATTAAGAGTTTTGTAAATGAGTTGTGCTTGAAATGTAGGCTTACATAGGCCTATTCTGCATACTACATGCACTGCAAATCGCATTGAATAATGCATTGCAGTCTGCAAGGCATTATTCGTTCGTTCAATCAATCAATCAATCAATCAATCAATCAATCAATCAATCAATCAATCAATCAATCAATCAATCAATCAATCAATCAATCAATCAATCAGTGCTGTCTCCAATGACAACCATTTAGTCAAATCCTAAGGTCAAATCACGGCGCGGCCCTTCGGGCTATGGGATGCTCCCTGGATGCTCAGCCGCTCGCTATGGTGCAAATCGTAGGAGCATCCCGGAAGGTTCATTAATATTCATGAGGTGCTGCTCCGAGCATCCAATCACGTTCACGCGAGGAGGCGGGACTTCCAAAATGCAGCGCTTGTTTATCTGCCGGCTACTACTAGTAGGGCGGGGCGAAGCATAGTTTTACTGAGGTTCTGTTTAGGGTTAGTTACCGCCAGGGGTGGACTGACAGTCTGGCATACAGGGCATTTTCCCGGTGGGCCGACCCCCCCGGGGGCCGTTAATGTCGTGTTTTAATTTTAAAAAAAAAATCTTCACAAAACCGGCCCACGAATCAGTGCTGGCGGCCCTCTGTCCTCTTCAAATGAGACTGCCTATTGCAGGGTTTTTATAGTTAACTAAAACTAACTAACTAATTTTAGTTAGCCCGAGCCCCAGAGCCCCTTATGTCTTGAATTCTCATGGGGGCTCAGGCCCCGGAGCCCCCACAAAGATTCAGAGGGCCGCTCTGAGACAAAATTGCCCGGTACGTTTTGAGCTCCCAGTCCACCCCTGGTTACCGCATAAAGCACCGTCTAACTCTAACCCTAACCTAACCCTAACCCTAAACATAACCCCAGTAAAACTAGGCTATGCCTAAACCTAATCCTAACCCTAAACTTAACCTCAGTAAACCTATGCCTAAACCTAACCTAACCCTAACCATAACCTCAGTAAAACTTCCTTCGCCCCGCCCGACTAGTAGTAGCCGGCAGATAAAACAAGCGCTGCATTTTGGAAGTTCCGCCTCCTCGCGTAAACGTGATTGGATGCTCGGAGCAGCACCTCATGAATATTAATGAACCTTCCGGGATTATCCTACGATTTGCACCATAGCCCGCCGCTAGTGAAACCATCATGGCGGGGGAGGAGGAAGAAAAACAAAGCAATGGATGTCAGAGACATCGAGCCTCTACGTGCGGTAAATATAGGCCTAACGCCCATACAGTAAATAACACATCGTTAAAGTTTCACTGGAATACTTTTATGTGAATGTGGTCAACATGTTTATTTATTTTATTTTCTCTATTCATTCATTATCATTTATTATTGTTTTTTTTTTTTTTCTTCTTTTTTGGAGGTATCGAGCTCTCAAATTCGCCTCGTCGAGCCGCAGCAGCGGCGCGGGGCACTCTGGGTAATGAAGTGAATCTCGGTGTTGTCGTACGTCCCGCGACCACCCGGTGCGCGTCGTTAAAAAACTACAGCTCCCATAATGACTATCGAGAAGGCGCTGCCGTGATTTGTTTTTAGCATTTTTCCCTCCCACACACAACAACAAGAGTGGTCCGATCGAACTGGTTCGAAGAAGGAAAGAGCTGTGTTTTATTGTGTTGTGTTGCCTGACCAGTGACCAGTCATCACAGTGAGTCAACAACAAAGCTTTGATTTAGTATGTTCCTCCTTGAGAATCGAAATAAACTCGCAAGTCAACATGTAGCAGTAGCTTGTTTGTTTTCTCTCAGCAGCAGCTGCTGTTGCTGCTGCTGCTGCTGCTGCTGTAGCAGCCCTGATACATGACGGTCGGTATACTGTACATCTATGTATCAGGGCTACTGCTGCTGCTGCTGCTGCAGCCCTGATACATGACGGTCGGTATACTGTACATCTATGTATCAGGGCTACTGCTGCTGCTGCTGCTGCTGCTGCTGCTGCTGTTGTTGTTGTTGTTGCTGCTGTTGTTGTTGCTGTTGTTGTTGTTGTTGTTGTATTACAACTATTGATTAAAGGGGAATTCCACCCATTTTCAACATTTTACTATGTCATTAATATAGCCTACCTTAGAGAATCGTGGACATGAAAAGAAGTTCCCCCATTCTGTGTTTCCTAGAAATGGGAGTCTGGGGGGGAAAAAAATCAGTCAGACCCATTTTTTTTCTCTCAGGATTTTTTTTTTTTAAATAGGTGGAATTCCCCCTTTGATTGTTTAAAACACACACACGCACACAGACAGACAGACAGACAGACAGACAGACAGAGAGAGAACAATGCAAAACACACACCATCACTGTACAATAAAACGTGGGATACGATTAATAATTGTAAACACACGTCTCCATGTTTTATAGTGCACGTCTTTCGGGCAATTGTTTTTTTTTTTTTTTTTTTTTTTTTTTTTAAAATATTAATCTAACAGCTTGTAGAATTACAGTACATTACAAGCACAACTTAAAGGGGAATTCCACCAATTTTCAAAATTTTACTATGTCATTAGAGATGTTTTGTTTGGACAAAATAAAAATAAAAAATCCCCCCATTCTGTGTTTCCTAGAAATGGAGGTCTGGGAAAAAAAACATTAACATGGTGAAACACAACTTGATGACATCATCAAGTTGTGTTTATATATTTTTTTTCTTGTAGGACCTTTTTTCTGATACTGTACAAATGGAACCAAATGGACACATATTTGGTTGACATTTACCGTTGAAGCACTTGAAGCACTGAAACCGCAGTCTCTAATTGACTTCTGTGTTAAACAGAAAACTGATGCATTGACCAAATGCATTGCTGGTAAAAAACAAAAAACACCCTGATTTGCCTTGCTGTCACGAATAATCAATCCTCCTTTCGCAGTCTGGAAGAAGTCAGCCAGAACGCCAGCCAGCCGGCACGACTAGGACATGCCGGTGCACCGCGACCGTGAGAAGAAGGAGAGCACGGCAGAGGAGATGGAGGTGGACGAGCAGCACGAGGCCACCACCTCCGAGGACGACGACTCCGACACCTCCTCTATCTCTGAGGACGGAGACAGCTCTGGTAAGGAGGACGCTCTCTGACGCAACCTCCGCACCCGCTTCGACCGTTATCAGTAGGCAACAGTGTTGCCGACTGCCAAAATCCAAAATGCACTAGTGGCACTTCCAAAATGCACTAGAATGTATGCGCTAGGTGCTTGCCTGGAAGGGAATATGACCATTAAATGACCATTACGGTAATCTTCTACATCCTAGTCTAGTAGTTGTGTAGACTTGGGCTAATCCACATGATGAATATTTTAACTCTTGAGAGCGTCAAAATGAAACCAAATGGACCCGCAAGGGTCCATTTGGTTTCATTTTGACGCTCTCAAGGAGTTACATCGGGTTAAACAACTAAACCGCTGTCAAAGGAGGAAAAATGGTGAAAAATTAGGGTTTTATCTCTGGCGCCTATCAATCAATTTCCCCCCAACCGACCAGCCAAAAAGCACTAGATTTTCAGCCAGGAGTTTTCCACTAATTTTGGCGCTAGTGGGGTCTGGAAAAGAGCTAAATATAGTGACAAATGCGCCAAGTTGGCAACACTGGTAGGTAAGATCGCAGTTATTCGTTTTTGTCAGCTGGACAGTTTCGTCTCAGTATGGTCATGCTCTGCCGACCCATCTGGCAGTCTGTAGATATCCTGGATTCTTTCCGTTGATAATGCATAAGATGACAACTGCGATCTTATCCACTGATAACGGTCGAATCTGCTTGCGGTTAGGTTTAGGTTTGTGGTATAAGACTTCAATGTTTTGTATCTTACAACATTATGTATGAGTACAATACAGAGAATGTTTGCATTCGCCATCTTTGTTGAAGGAGTCTATCTAGGTCTGAGATAAATAATCTTAATTATCTTTCATAGTGGTTTAAACCCTGTGGAAATGTTGTATTAAGTTTTAAAATCCATTGTTTTTCAGCAAACTTCCTCTCTCCCTCTGTCCATGTTTGATTTGATTCTAATCCGCACACTTCCATTGCCCCAATTCCATGTCCCATAAAATGTTCTACTATTAGCGACATCTCTTTGGCATTTTTTATGTTATATCTATGTTGGTTAAGTCTATCCGCTATTGTGTTTCTGGTTTCCCCTACATATTGTAACTTGCATTTGTTACATGTGATTAGATAGACACAGTTTTTTGTGGACGCTGTTATGTTTTGTTTTAGAGAAGGGTTTAGGTATGTTTGTAGCAAAACCCTAGCCCCCTCCAACCCTAAGCCTAAGTCCCTGACACTCAACCACCTCACAGACCGTCAGGTCTGTGAGGTTACGTTGAGGGTCGGGGGGTTAGGATTAGGATTAGGGTTACGGTTGGAGGGGGCTAGGGGTTTTGCGTCTCTGAACAATGGGAGTCGGCAGAGCATGGCCATTCTGAGACGAAAAAGTCCTGGTGATGACAACTTGATAACTGCGATCTTATCCACTGATAACAGTAGAATCCGCTGCCCTCCATCTCTGAGGACATTACATAATCTACCTGTATATAGACTGACTAATTAAACTGCGTAGGTCAAGTCTACGGCAGGTACTACTGCTAAGTGCTATGGGCTAAACTGGGGCCTGAAGAGGTGGGTCTTCTGACTGTGTCGGAAGAACGGGAGTGAGTCTGCAGTTCTGATGGCAATAGGAAGCATCAGACTGGTGGTCCTTAAAATTAACCTAGTTAACCTACCACTGTTAAAGCCGTAAAAATCTTCTCTCATATGTGAGTCCTTGGCAGCTCCTTCATCTTTTCAAAACACGGTCCACGGGCTAAACATGAGAATCCACCAAAAGTGGAAGGAGCAGCACACCAAATAAAATACAGGACCAGGCTCAAATCCGATTATCCATTTAATAACACTACTGACGCGTTTCGGCCGAAGCCTTCATCAGAGTAGTATGAAACAGAGTCTACATTGCTTCATATATGGAGTACAAGTAATCTTCCCCACCTGTGTAGGGGGGAGGTGCTAACTTGGTTACCAATTACATGGTGTCAATAACAATCATCAAAAATTCACAGAACAGAATTGAACAAACACAGTAGATGGAATTAACATCATCGTTTCACTTTTCATACAATGTGTCAATGTTGGAGATGTAAAGATCAGATTCAAATACAGGGTCAATCCAGAACAAACAGCAGCCGGCTCTCCACATTTGGACAAGTACACTATAGAAAGGGTTTGAAAGAGAAGTCATCATTAAGACCCTGTGGTTGCATAGTATTCAGTTCATAAATCCAATACATTTCTCTTTGAGATAACAATTTTGGAAGATTACCCCCTCTGGTGGTGGGTGTTACATGCTCCAACCCTACAAAGCGCAGGGAGGATGGAGAGCCATGCTGAGCCTCAAGATAATGTTTTGCCATTGCGTAGTCAATGTTGCCTGTACGTATAGCCGTTTTATGTTCAGAAATTCTTATTTTTAGGCACCTTTTTGTTTGGCCAACATACGCTTTACCACATGGACAGGTTAACATATAAACCACATTGGTGGAATTACAGTTGATGAAACTCTTCTGTTTATATTTTTTACCTGTCAAAGGATGTGAGAAAATTGGTTAATTGGTGTCAACTTGGGGGTTCCTTGAGACGAAAAGGTTCAGAGAACCACTGACCCATGCAGTACGTTTTCTTGCTGTTTTTTTTTTTTTTTTTTAGAAATGGACGAGGAGGACTGCGAGCGGAGGAGGTTGGAGTGTCTAGATGAGATGACCAACCTGGAGAAACAATTCTCCGATCTCAAAGACCAGTGAGTCCCGTCTGTCTCGATATATATCTATCGCCTAGGTGATCGATATATGCCTATATTTCGATTTGTAGGCCTACTGAACACACCTTAACACGAGTAACTGGAGTTAGAGTGAATGTGTGTGCATGTCCTCCGGGTGCAGCTTGCATCTGACGAATGCTGTGTGTGTGTGTGTGTGTGTGTGTGTGTGTGTGTGCGTGTGTGTGTGTGTGTGCGTGTGCGTGTGCGCGTGCGCGTGTGTGTGCGTGTCCAGCTTGTACCGCGAGCGTACCAACCAGTTGAACAACAAGCTGACGGAGGTGGAAGCCGGCAGGGCAGCAGAGTATCTGGAACCTCTAGCGGGCCTTTTAGAGAGCATGCAGGTCCGCACCAAGGTGGCGGGTAAGAACACACACACACACTCTAGTGGCTCTAGTGTTAAACTACTAGGGGTCTAACTATTAGGACAGCCACAGAGGCACAAGTACTCACATTAGGTTGTTCAGAATTGTTTTTCCACGGTGGGTTATTATTTTTTTTACATGCAGTAATGCGTCCACAGGATACAGTAGTTTGTCTGTCATTGCGTCGAAAAAAAAAATGCGTTTTTGGTTGCAGGGTGATCAACATTAGTATTTAATCACCCTCTGTGGCCACACTGTTGCAGTAAACATGTCTCTGAGCAGGGAGGTTTGTAAATAAAATACAGAATGCAGTGATTTAAAATTCCTCTTCAACCTATAATCAATTGAATACACTACAAAGGCGAGATATTTAAAGTGTATATACAGTATATATAAGCAATTTGACTCCACTAGTCCTCCCTTTTTCCTTAATCAGAGGCAGCTCAGTGATTGGCTAGCAAATAGAGCTTAGCATCAAAAAACTGAACACTCCCTTTAATTTCCCAGGAATTTACAGAGAATTGTGTCTGGAGTCTGTGAAGAACAAGTACGAGTGTGAAGTCCAAGCAGCGTGTCAGCACTGGGAGGTGGGATGCACACGCATGCACGCACATCATAATAATAATATTTCATATTGTGTAAACATTACATGGATTTTAGCTTCATATCAGAAATGATCTTGTTTTCTTTCAGTAGACACCCCCTATATTGTCCATTTTTCCATGTCCCCAGTGGCCTTCGATGAAAGTGGACTTGACATATGACTATTAAACATCAACAAAAATCCAAAAATTATGACATGAGCATACTGTATATATCTAACTGAACCTAAAACTGCTGGACATGTTTAGTTTTTGAATAAATAGATGATTAATCATTTAAATGGCGTTATATAGCCGCGTGCCTCAGTTGCACTCAACTCCATTAAACAAGTCCTTCTGCCCATAACAACAATTAACTGACCCTTTAGTAACATCAACAATAGGAAGTAGTATTCCACAACTCTTCTGACCAACATGCTATGGAAAGTGGCAATTTAAAACCTCATTTTACACCGTTTTAGAGGCATTTTGTACTCTCACATGTGGTCGTAAATCATAACAGCTCAACTCCGTTACATGAAATAATGATATAAAACAATTAGTTATAAAGATTTTGTTTGTTATTCCAACAATATATCTGATTCCGTAACCTCAGGCATGCCAAGTCTTCTCCTCTCACTCAACTCAGTTAGATTAGTGGCTATCATTAGTACAAAATCACAACAAAAATCAACCTATTAACTTAAGACAATTTTAGAAAATTATAATTTAAAAATATGTAAATATGCATATTTAAAAAGTAATAAATAATAAATATGGTAGTTCACTATATCATTTAAGCCATGTCTTTCATTTTGTTCAGTGTCTTGTAAATATAATTCAGACATCTTGTACAAAATAGGCTCATAAGTGCCTTTACCTTATTTTATTTATATATATAAAAAAAGAAATAACGTCAAAGAGGCCTTTACTTAATAGTGTTGTTTTGGTGTTTAATGAGCTCATCTGCCGTGTCATGCATGTCGACATGCTGTGTCTTTTCAACCACATACAAATTACATTGGGTTTTCCGTGTGTGTGTGTGTGTGTGTGTGTGTGTGTGTGTGTGTGTGTGTGTGTGTGTGTGTGTGTGTGTGTGTGTGTGTGTGTGTGTGTGTGTGTGTGTGTGTGTGTGTGTGTGTGTTCGATATACAGAGTGAGAAGCTGTTGCTCTTCGATACAGTCCAGAATGAACTGGAGGAGAAGATAAGACGACTGGAAGAAGACAGACACAGCATCGATATCACATCAGGTAACACATTTACGAGAATATTCTGTGTGCGCACATAACGGCATGACCCCACAGACATATTAAAAACTAAACCTCAACCTAACCTAAGGTTAGGTTGAGGGTCGGGCATTTAGGTTTGGGGGGGGGGGGGGGGCTAGGGGGTTTTGCGTCTCGGAACAATGGGAGTCGGCAGAGCATGGCCATTCTGAGACGACAAAGTCCTGCTGATGACAACATATTAACTGCGATCTTATCCACTGATAACGGTCGAATCGGCCGCTGTGTGTGTGTGTGTGTGTGCGTGCGTGCTGTCTTTGCCAGAGCTGTGGAGTGACGAGATCTCTGGGAGGAGGAAGAGGAGAGATGCCTTAAGTCCAGACCAGAAGAAAAGAAGACCCTCCGTGGTGTCCGATATCCTTCTGCTACCCCCAACTCTGTGGACGACACCACAGCTGTTGGACACCACAGCTGTTGGCGAGGCTCCTATCTTATATGGCAGTGGTTTTCAACCTTTTTGACACCAGGACCCACTATTTTATTCAGAGTTTGAGACACCATTTGTTGACATTTTAGCCCCACACAGACCCCCCCCAAAACTATAAGATTTCTTTTCGCTTTTGTACCACAATTCCAGGCTGGATTTCGGAGGGGGAAAAAAAAAAACAGGCAAAAACATACAGATCAAAAATGACCATTAATCTTCGACATTCTCTAGTTGTGTAGACTTGGGGCTAATTTGAAAGCTGAATATTGTAACTCTTTGAGAGCGTAAACATGAAACCAAATGGACCTGCAAGGGTCCATTTGGTTCATGTCTGTACATGTCTGTCCATCATTTAGCCTGGGGACCACCTGGAACTCTCTCAAGGACCACTGGTGGTGTCTTATGATTTTTTGTTTTTTGTTTTTTTTTTTTGTTTGTTTTTGATTGTTGCCCATGTGTAAAAGAATGCCTTTCTTTTCCGTTTTTTGATGGCTCAAATCAAAACTTACAGACAACTTCGCCCATTTTCCACAGTTTACTGTGTCATTATACCTTAGGGATGAAGAGTCTTAAGACTTTTGGACAAAATGCTTGTTAATTTTAGTCACATTTTCAGTCATTTATATTCTTGATAGTTTTAGTGTAGTCGACATCCTGAAAAGGCTATTTTTTGGCTTGTCAGTTTTATTCTCTTATCTGTGATAAAATTGTTGACAAAGTCGTTTTAGTTATAGTTTTTAGTCATAGGGCTTGGTTTAAACAAGCCCTGTGGTATTGTTAGTACTGGAACTCAGAGTTTTGTAAAACATCTAGGCCTAGATTTAACTTAATTAAACTATTAAAAAAAAAAACATTTTTCAATAGTTCAAATGGCCTAGTCTACATGCTCACAACCTGTCAATAGATCGGCACATTCAACTATTCCCAAAAGTTTTTAAAAATAGTAAAACGGGGATAAGGGGTTTTAGCATGTAACGAAAATGGAGCCCCTAGTATGAAATTCACCTGAACCTCCCATTTTGGGATGTGAACCTGCCGCGAAAACTAGCCCATGTACATATCTTGCAGATCTGCTGTTTGTGCAAATCTCAAACAGGAGCAGGCCTAGAATAGAGCCCTGGGGATTTCCAGCCAACCAAGTGCGAACCTTGGAAATATACAGTATGTAGCTTTTCTCTTACCCAACGGACACTGACCCGAACGCAGACATGTTTTTTTGCTAATTACACATTGAAAACGTGAATCATGCTGCTAGCTATATGTGTCACTGGCCCTTAACTCCGCCCACGCCCATATATAGTCTACATGCTACCTGACCTTGACATCCTGGAAGACTGGACGACCATCAGAAAGGTGCGTAGCTGTCTATACCATGCAGCGGTAGGCCAGTGTCTCTGTCCATTTTTCATCTGAAGTATCGTCACTGGTGAATCTGTAGAAACTAGGGCTGTTGAATGATTAAATTTTTTAATCAAATTAATCACAGCTTCAAAATTAATTTAATCATGATTAATCACCACTCGAACTATGTCCAAAATATGCATGTTTTCCTGGACAGGATTTCAACATTTAAAAAAGAAACAGAATCTGTGAAAAAAATAACTATTTATCTTTCAAATATTGATCAAAATAGGTGATCTACAAGCCCTCAATGCTTGTAGATCCTCCAGCTATACTCTATGGCTCTGGTTACAGGGAGACACACAGCTATATGTCTCCGTAAAACCGTGCTCTACCCATTTCTTTCAATGACAAAATGCTCATTGGGTTGAGTCAGTGTGCACATGAGTTAATTGCGTTAAAAATTTTAATCAGATTAATCAACAAAATTAATTTAATCCCATTAATTAACTATTTTCAACAGCCTTAGTAGAAACACTTCAGAGCGAATTGCACACTTAAAGGTAGGGGAAGTGATTTCACTTTTGTCAGATATCACCCCCCATTTTTTTTTTTTTTTTTTTTTCTGTTAAAATGCTCTATTATAAGGTGTGCAGACCATATATGGAGTTTCCCCCTCCGCCACGTTAGCAGAGGAGCTAATAAAAGTTCCCCAGGTGGAGGGTGAATTCTCCTCCAATCAGGATCGAGCAGCAGGTTCACATAGTGTAGCTACTCTTGGGGCCCCCTAGTGCACCAAGCTGGTACTACACAATGAATTTCAAATCACTTCCCCTACCTTTAACCACGCTGGACGAGACCTACGTCATGTAATATGAATGACTGTATGACTGGTGCTGGCTGTTTGCTGAAGTTTGCACTTTGGATGGATAGGTAGTGTGAATGCTTTCCAGCATTCATTTGCGAGTCTAACCAACTCAGTAGCCTAGTGGTTAGAGTGTGCGCCCTGAGTCTGGGAGGCCGGGGTTCGATTCCTGGCCGGCCCCAATGCCTCCCTGCTTTGCACTCAGCATCAAGGCTTGGATTGGGAGTACAGTATATGCATAGTTTCATTATATAGATATTCCACCGTTCAGGTGTGATTTATGAGGACTATACAGGGGTTGACACTAAGGTCTCCGAGGCACTTGCCCATCGGGCAAGTGCAAGTCAGGTTCTACTTGCCCTCAGGTCATGGTCACTTGCCCCCCAAAAATATATAGTAAATTTTGCATTTTGTTTACTTTCTACTTGGGTGCTTTAAACCAGGGGTTTTCAACACGTGGTCCCTGAGAGGGTTCCAGGTGGTCCCCAGCTAAGTTGGTTAACCAGATGTAACTCTTGAGAACGTAAAAATGAAACCAAATGGACCCTTGCGGGTCCATTTGGTTTCATTTTTACACTCTCAAGAGTTAAAATTCATTATCTTAATTAGCCCAGGTCGCAATGACCAGGTCGCAATGACCACCTTCAAGACAAATCTTGTGTAGTGTTGTAGCGCACTAAGTTGCACACTTGCCCAATTGGGCAACCAGGTAGCAGTCTTCACTTGCCCCACCATTTTTTTTTACTTGCCCCGGGCAAGCGGGCAAGTGTTAGTGTCGAGCCCTGCTATATTTATGATGTACAGGTATTACCATGAGTGTGCGCCACTCTGAGTGTCTGCTAAATGCCTACACTGTAAAATTGTAATCTATTAAAAATCTGCATGCGTGTGTGTGTGTGTGTGGTTTCAGGCAGTCGCTACGCTGGGTCCTCACAGAGGGAGGGCAGACTCGGAAGGTTCCATGTTCCCCTTCAGGCAAGACCGAAGCAGACCCATCCTCAATTGCTGAAACATTAACAAGAGCTCACACACCCACTGACTCTCTTTTTCTCTCTCACACACACACAAACATATGGAGGGACAGGCAAAAGTGAACCTTTTTTTTTTTTAATTGTTTTGGTGCGCCATGAGCTAGTTCTGGTGGAATGGACTTCCTCTGCATAATAGATTTGTATTACAGTCAGCACGTGGCATTCACAGTGACAAACTGTGACGAAAAAGGTCTTTTGATGGTTTTAAAATCAAGACAAAAACAACCCCGGGGGGAACTTTCTGGAAGCAGCGACGCGCCGATGTCGAACGCCTCCTTCGACTTTAGCAGTGGGTTTCTTCGACGGATCGGAAACCACAACACTGCGTTAAGTACATCAACCGTCAGTAGGATGTCGGAATATGGGAAAACATGGCCGTCCCGGCATTCTGGACGTCGTGGCGTTTTGGCCCCTCTTCATCCAGACCGGTGGTGTTCAACCTTTTCGCCACCAGGGCCCACTATTTCTTCAGCATTTGAGCCACGGACCACCATTTGAGGACATTTTCACCCCCACAGACCCCCAAGCTATCAAACAGTGCCATTGTTGTACGTTGGAGAGCATAAATGAAACACCTTGACACCTCTGTTCATTAAAGTAGTCACACATTACTCTAGTTTGTCACCAGCTTAATTGGGCCAACTTTGTTCCGCCCGCCTAACCAAAGACAAAAGCTTAGTGGCGGCTGTCGGCCAAGTCAATTACAATAGTACCATAGTAACACATCAAGGTACTCCTGTAAATGTATACTATTCTACTAGCGTTGGCCATACTCTGTTTACATCTACCTCTACCAGAGTTCTCTTATCTTCTCCTTAGCCCTCCTCCAGTGGGTGAGCTCCTTTTATAAAGGCTACCAACACCATATACACCTGGCAATATCCAAGCTCATATCGTGGCGCGATATGAGCTTGTAGGTCTGATATTTTTTTTGAAAAAAACTGTGAAAATGATGCACAAATCTAAGAATATATTCTATTTGACACCTGATTGTAGTTTCTTGACACTGGATTCTAGTCTGTGACTAGTTTCTAGTTTCTGTTTCTGATGCTGGTTTCTGACAGATTCTAGTTTTTTTCTGAAAAATCTATGTGCCTGTGTCAGCGTTGCTCAACATATTTCATGCCAAGGACCCCCAGAATTATCTAGATTTGGCTGCATCTGAAAACGTGTTGTTCTAGGGGATCCACCAGAAGCAACGGTCTTAGTTAAAAAAAATATTTTCTTCCGAAAGAATATATTCAAAGGTTCGCATCACATTTTCACAAATTTTCAAAAAAAATATCAGAGCTACAAGCTCGCAGCGCGCCACTCGGTGGCGCGCTGTGAGCTTGTAGATCTGATATTTTTCAATAGCTTAAGTGTAACATAACGCTTTGAACACCAAAACGCGTTCAGTGCAGAATGGGTTAAACTTAATATGAAGATAAGGTCAGCATTTATCACGACAAGACTTTATTGCGTTGTTCCACAGTCGATGCACCAGGATCAGAATACATCACGCTTCTTTTTTTTTTTTACAAAACATACTGTGTTAAGTGTTTGCATCCCCTTTGCTGCACCCTGCAATTTCCTGAGGAACTTTGAAGTCTAAGACTTTGCGTCGATGTCGAAGATCGCTTTGTATTCGCAGCCGGGGCCTGGCCTCATTCTATTCACGTAGCCACTCAATTTCGTGCCGTGGACGGGGTGGAGCGTTTCAAATATTTCACACCCCGGTTGTGGAAATTGAGAAATGACAGTGGCCATTGTATGCACAAAATGGTATAAGACAGTACCCAGTACGCACGATCGGGAGGACCCAGACGAATTGGTGACGTCTCGATTGTGGCCAGATCAAGCCAAAAGTCTGTCCCCAGAATATCACCTGATTTCAACCAGCACAAACCCTGTCCACTAAAGACGGTCAATCTGACTCTTGATTCATCAGGGGTCGTATGTCTTCAGTGTAGGTAGAAATCGGGTGATATTCTAGGGCAGGGGTTTTAAACCTTTTTGACACCAGGGACCACCGTTTATTCAGCATTTGAGCCACAGACCACCATTTTCAACCCAAAGACCTAAAACTAAAGAATTCTTTTGGTTTTGTCCACAATTCCTGGCTTGATTTTGCAAACAAAACAGCTTAGACTTCTTAATTAAGTGGTTCTAATTCAGATGATGAATAGTTTAACTCTTGAGAGTGTAAAAATGAAATGAATGGTTTCATTTTTACATTCTCAAGAGTTACATCTGGTACATAAGCTTTCCATCATTTAGCCTGGGGATCATCTGGCCTGGGGACCATCTTTACTAATGTTTGTGAAATGAGATGTTGCTGTGGTGATGCTATTCAATGTCTTTTTTTTTTGTAAACTGCCATCAGGTATTTTCATGTCCAAAAACCTGTGTGTTTACAGGTCGTTTTATAATAAATATTTTATATGTATTTATTGGTGAGTTCCTTGACCCATACCCGGTCTGTTAATCGGATTAGTCCGGGGAGACTAGTCCATAGTTTGTAGTGATTATGCTGACTTTAAAATAAAGCCTATTAAAATAGTGAATAAATAAAATATGTGAATAGGTTCAGACAGAGGGGTTTACAAGGCAAGTATGCATTTAAGTACGATTTTGTATTTGTATTTGTATTTATTTGTATTTATTTATTTAGCACATAAAAAAGAAGGCAGTACAAATGTATCACAGTATAAAAAAGGAACAGTGCTAGGAGGAGGCAGGAAGCCCTAGGGCTTATACGAGGCCTCCACCCAGATACAGTCACCTAACAATAAAACATGATTTTAGTACAAAATAGTGACATGATTGAGACATACATATTAGTAACAGGATTGACATGATTGAGACATACATATTAGTAACATGATTGCGGAATACTAGTAGATAACACGATTGCGGACGTGATTAGGTATAAGTTGAGAGATCTGACTACAATACAGGCCTATAAGTTAGTAACATACTGTGTAAAAGGAAAACACAGAACATATATATATATTTTTTTTACAGCATGAATTAAGGGATGCTGTGACATGATTAAGAATTACGACAGAATGAAGGATGATTAGAGCATGATTAACAACTTTGATTGACAATTTCCTTATAACAAAAAAAAAAAAAAGAAAAAAAAAGTAGATACCAGTGGATGCCTGTAAAAGAAAAAAAATATATGATAGTAACAAAGATAAGTTGAGTAATTAAATAGGGTCATTTGGGCACTCAGTGATCAAAGTATCTTTTAGTCTCTTTTTAAATAGGTTGAGCGAGGAGAGCTGCTGGTTTGTACTGTAAGTATCGTAAAGTGTAGTGCCTCTATATTTGATGGAAAACTGACTATGACTAGTACGGTATAGGGGAGGGTGGAGGTTAGTTGCTTTCCTAGTATTGTAATTATGCACTTGGGAATTAGTCATGAAATAGTCTTTAAATGTTTTCGGGATAGAGTCTAGGATATATCTAAGTTTATAAATAAAAATGCATATTTGGTAAGTATTAATCTGGTGAACAGTAAGTAAATTAAGTTTTTTGAAGAGTGGACCTGAATGATCAAGACGTTTTGAGGACGTAGCAGTTAATTCTAACAAATCTCTTCTGTAACAAATACAAGTTCTGAAGGTAAGAAACGTGGGTACTGGCCCAGACAATATTACAATATGTAAGATGGGGATAGATCAGACTGTAGTATAATGTAAGCAGACAGTTTTGAGTCACCAGTCCACTAATTTTCCTAATAACACCAATTGATCTGGATACTTTTTTGGAGATATAATTAATGTGGTCTTTCCAGCTGAGTTTTTCATCTACTAAAACTCCTAAGAATTTTGCAGAAGACACCTGTAGTATCTGATTATGATTGATTATGATTTTACAATTGTCTTTACAGTATTTTTTATTTTTTCCACTGAATATTATAAAATTAGATTTAGTTACATTTAAAGATAACTTGTTCACTTGGAACCATGTAGATATTTTCACCAGATCTTCATTTGCCTCAGTAATGAGGGAATGAAGATCAGTGTGTGATGAAATGAGACTAGTGTCGTCCGCGAAAAGTATGGGAAACAACCTAGAACAGACTGAGGGCAAATCATTAATATATATAAGAAATAATAGAGGGCCTAAAATTGACCCCTGTGGGACGCCCGTCAATACATTTGTTCTGTCTGATGCTATACCATTTACTGAAACATATTGTTCCCGGCCTAGTATATAGCTCTGAAGCCATTTAAGAGTGTTACCTTGAAATCCATAATGGTTTAGTTTCTTTAAAAGTATGTCAAAGTGAACAGTGTCGAAAGCCTTGGATAAATCAAGAAATATCCCCAGGGCAAACTCATGTTTATCTTTGGCTGAGTATATTTTGTCTACAAATTGGAGCAGAGCCATATAGGAGGAATGTTTTTTCCTAAAACCGTATTGATGATCATAGAGAATATTTAGGCTTTCTAGGTGTGCAAGAATGCGTTTGTAAACTAACTTTTCTAGAATCTTTGATAAACAGGGTAAGATTGAAATTGGTCTATAATTATTAAAGCAACCAGGGTCCCCCGATTTAAAAAGGGGGATAATCTTAGCAACTTTCATGCCAGAAGGAACTATTCCATTTTCTATAGATTTAATACAAATATAAGTTAAAGGAGTTACAATATATGGACTAATTTGTTTAATTAAGGTTGCACCAATTTCATCGTATTAAAAAAAAAAAAAAAAAAAAACTCAGTAAAACTAAACTGTGTTTAGTTTGGTTAATTAGGATTAGGTTTAGATAGTTTTACTGAGGTTAGGCTCAGAGTTAAGGTTAGTTTTAGGTGTAGCATTACCGAGTGTTGGGCATATGTGCTTACGCCTAACACCCCCACTGGGGTATAGCCCAGGGGTCGGCAACCCAAGATGTTGAAAGAGCCATTTTCGACCCAAAATTAAATTCAAAATCTGTCTGGAGCCGCATTTTATTATTTTTATTTTTTTCCTGAGAGTGTGCAAATGTGAACCAAATGGACCCTGGCGGGTCCATTTGGTTCCATTTGCACACTCTCAGAAAAAAAGGTCCTCAAAGAAAAATCATTAACATGGTGAAACACAACCTTTCTTCAGAAATGGAGTTTCTAAAAAAAAAAAAAAAAAAAAAAGGAGTTTTACAGAACTCCATTTCTAGTCCACACAACATCTCTCTATGTTGAATCGGCGTCGGCCATCGGCGGAACAGCTCACTCTGTGATTGGCTGTTCAGGTAACGAATCAGGGCGCAAGAAGAGAAACGGAAGTGACGAAAGCAAACAAACAACGACAGATAAAAAAAGACACACACAGTTGGCTCTGGTCATCGCCATGGCCATAGGTCTATGCAGAAATGCATTAAACTCAGCAACGGTCCACCTAGATCTCTTTATTTTAGATCGTTTTGTAGTAATAATACAAGATAAACATCCAGAGATTTTAGTTGTTCGTTGTATTTCCAACTCCCAACTTGTCCCTATTCAGGCTGCATGAACAGCTGACATAGAGCTGACCCCTCTATGTCGTGACTCTTATCTTTTCTCTTCTCTCTTCTCTTCTCTGTTGTTGCCAAGTATTTGGAGAGAAGTAAGCTAATGACGCCAAAAAGCCCAATAATATCGTATAGTTGGGATTATAAATAATACTAGGCATCAGGGTTTTTATAATTAACTAGAACTAACGAAAAAACGATAACATTTTTTTTTATTTTAAGAGTAAAAACTAATTAAAACTAAAGGACAATGAAAAATCCATATCTATATTAAGAGAAACAACGGCGCGTCATAAGATTACGTCATACGCCGCTTCGTCCCTGCTGGAGGGCTCGTAGTCGTAGCCCTCTAGCCCTCTAGTAGCCCCAGGCTACTCATTCATTCTCAACTCTCGTTGAATCTGACGTGTCATCATCAGCTGTGCAGTCAGTGTAAACACTTACTTTTTCCGACGATTGAACCACAAATTAAAAGATCCAAGCTTGTGTTCAACATACCATACAGGGATAGGCTTAACCATGAGGAAAAAGAGCGTTATCTCAGCAAAATCTCTTTGGTTTAAAGCTGCGATCCATGCCATGCGTTCGGTCCGTGGTGGTAGACTAGGCTAGATTTCAGTAAATTTGCTTATTTTAAGTGCTGAGAGCAAATCGTGTTAATGTATTACATATAAGTGTTCTAGGGTTATTAAGGTGTGCTGAATCCAAATCTGCTGTATGTAAACCTCAAAAATGGCCGCTAAGCCTTCAAAATAGACCATTTAAACATGGCGGCCACCACCATAATGAAGCATAATAAAATGATGTATGTTTGACTAAATGAGAGGTAAAATGGATTGAAATGTATTTTTTATGTTTTCATATATGGAGAATACAATGACATATTCATATTTCAGATCAATTGTGAAGGTACCACTTTAATATATATAATTTATATTGTGAAAATTGGCCTCTTTGGTATTGAAAAACGTTTTTTCTCCTTTATTTTTTAATGGTGAATAATTTATTCATTATTTGCCTAAATTAGTGTTTATTTGCATGCAGTAGACACATGGACAGTCAGTCCCAATGATCTTCAGTGTTCTGGCAGGTGTTGCCAACACCATAGCCTATATCTTACAGATGAATTTCTCTGCCAAGAAATGAGTAAAAGAAGCACATCTTTATCATGTGCTGTCAGCTTCATGGTCATCACTAAGATGAGACTGGCACAGACCCTGGCATCAGGATCAGATGACTTGACAATGGTCAATTGGTCATTCACTCCAACAAACCCCCCTGATACAGCAATGAGCAGAGTGTTGACATACAGTATGTTGACATATTCACCAAGTGGTCTAATGCCAGGTGGCTTTCCCATTGACATCACAAGTGCTTGGCCTTCGATGAGCAAGCAGCTGGAATTGTCAAGTCTAAATTGATACAATACTTGCCGCTGAGACAGTGTGTCTCAGCGGTCTCAGTGGTCATTGGCCACAGTAAGAAAACAACCTGGCAGGTGTTGATCTCATTGGCTTTGGAAAAGGTCTTCATACGGAAGACATACAAGCTCAGCAGAGAAATTAATCTGTAAAATATATGGTGTGCCTGAAGTTTGTGCATGCAATGAAGCAAGAGTCAAGTTGTTTTGTATGGGGCGTCCGCCAGAGACTATGCCACCAACCTCAGATGCAGTAAAGTTTCACATCATGCGTTCCCATTATCAAGCTCTTGTATAGAATCAAGCTCACTTGACACACCCTGATCTTCCTCCCATGACTGAAATGGCATGGATGATCCTGAATGGTCAGTTGGTACCCCGGCTGCTTTCCTTGCCACCATTGCCAAAAGCATGCAGGGAGAACACGTCATGCATTTGCACAAGGCTGCTCTCAGCCAACGCTGCGGCTGCAGAAAAGTACACATAAAGTACATCGAAGTGTGCCATTTCAAGAAACTTAATTGGCAACACCTGCCAGAACATTGAAGATCATTGGAGCTGACTGTCCATGCGTCTACTGCATGCATTAAGCCAGGGGTTTTCAACAGGTGACCACCAGTGGTCCCTGAGAGGGTTCCAGGTGGTCCCCAGCTAAGTTGTTTAACCAGATGTAACTCTTGAGAACGTAAAAATGAAACCAAATGGACCCTTGCGGGTCCATTTGGTTTCATTTTTACACTCTCAAGAGTTAAAATATTCATCATCTGAATTAGACATTTTGGAAAGTATGTTTTGCTTGTTTTGTTTCCCAAATCCAGCCTGGAATTGTGGACAAAAGCAAAATAAATCTTTAAATTTGGGGTCTGTGGGGCTAAAATATCCTCAAATGGTGGTCCGTGGCTCAAATCCTGAATGAATGGTGGTCCCTGGGGTGAAAAAGGTTGAAAACCCCTGCATTAAGCCATAATTTTACTATGCTTCAGTATGGTGGTGGCCGCCATGTTTAAATGGTCCATTTTGAAGGCTTAGCAGCCATTTTTGAGCTTTACATACAGTAGATTTGGATTCAGCACGCCTTAATACCCCTAGAACAGTTGCATGTAATAAATTAACACGATTTGCCATCGGGGTTCACATTTTGTAATATGGTCCCAGTCTATGGGTCCATGCTGAAACAGCGTGAGAAAAAAAATGAATGCGCAGCTGCTTTAGGCGTCCTTCTGTTATGGCATTTATGAACAGAGCAAGTATGCACCATAGTGAGCAAGTGAAGAAGTAAATAAAGTAAATAAAAAAATGTAAAGTATAAAACAGGGTCACTCGTAATGCTGCTGCTGCTTGGCTCACTGACTGACGGACTGACTGCTCTTGGCTCTGTGCCAGAGCCCTCCAACAGGGACGCGGCGGAGAGGCGAAAAATGTTTACGCCCAAAGGGGGCGTTTTTGTTACTCTTAATAGACCTTAGTTGGCATATGTACTGTATGTCTCTGATTAATAGTGTGCTATGCATGAATGCCAACAGTACTACTCGAGCCTACTCGAGTTTAATTGTTATGGACATTGAGCACATTGGCCAATTTGCAGGTACTACACTTTTTTATTTTAGATAATCACCCCCACAGTCCATTGTTGTATGCATGAATGGAACAACAACAACAACAACAACAACAACAGTAATTGTGATGCATTATCATTATAAATACTATGTATCTAGGGTGATTTTTTGCCATTATTAATTAATTACAATCGCCAGCGGCCAGAATCACCAGAATCAGATGACCATAATATACAATAAAATGTTGGTTAACACGGACCGAAAACAAGCCAACATGGCAACCCTTTGTCTGTATTTCCTCTGAGAATAGTGACGTAGTTCCGGCTCTAAAAAAAACGCCACGAAGAAGAATCCAATGTTTTGATATTTTATACATGATTTACTAACAGAACGTGGCTACTAATAGGTTATGTGGAATGCCACCTGGCTGTTATTTGAGCTCAAAATCACGCGAAGTCCGCGTTCTGTTGATGACGGCGGGCATCGCATATTTACCATACTAGAGGCACTTATCAGATTATAACCGTTAGCATTTTAAGCTAATTAAGCTAACGGCCCAGAGCTTCCGGTTTTCTGTTGTTTTTCAGTGAATGCAGACTACCGCTACCTACTGGTATGGAGGGGTATACGTATATGGCTAGTTGACCGTCGTGTGTCGTCTTTGCGGTGTGTCCAAGGAGCCCGACCTGGCCCGACACAGGCGCCGCAAGGCGACGCAAGGCGACACAGCAGTTGGCCGACGTCGCGCGACGTCGGGTTGGTGTGTCAGGGGCTTAAGGTATATTAATGACATAGTAAACTGAGTAAACCTTTGAAAATGGGTGGTTCAGATTGAAAGCTCCACCTCTGCTGGGCTGCTGCTGGGCTTTTTGACATGGCCAAGTGCTACTTTAACTGGCAACTGTCAGACAGCGCAACGCGTTTTGGGTGACTGAAATGTTTATATTATTTTGGTGTGGATCACCCCAGTGTGTGTATGTAATAATGCTACAGCCAGGGAGCCACTAGGGCTGTGTTCTGGAGCCGCAGGTTGCTGACCTCTGGTATAGGCCGTCGACAAGGGTCCTCAGAGTTCTCGGTCACTGGCGTTTTTTTCCATCTGTGACCAGGTGTATCCCAGTCTCTTGCAGTCTGCCTGAAGATCTCTCCGCCAGCTGTTTTTGGGCCTGCCCCTATTTCTCTTTCCTTGCGGGTTCCAAGACAGAGCCTGCCTGGTCGTGTTTGACACCGGCTTCCGCAGCGTGTGCCCGATCCATCTCCACCTTCTTTGTCCAACTTTGTCTGCTACAGGGACTTTTTCCGTTTTCCTCCACAGGTTGTGGTTGCTGATCTCGTCTTTTGAGGATTCTTCGCAGACATTTGTTAATGAAGATCTGCACTTTGTTTATTGTCTTTTTTGTCATTCTCCAGGTCTCTGATCCATAGAGCAGGACAGATTTTATGTTGGAGTTGAATATTCTGATTTTTGTTTTTTGCTGGATCTCTCTAGAGCGCCAGATGTCTTGGAGTAGGATAAAGGCAGTTCTCGCCTTTTGGGTATATGTGCACTACGTAATTTAATATATTACGTGATGTATTACCCAAATGCAGTAACTTGCAATATAAATGTTACTTAACATAAAATCTGTAATATATTATACCTTTCTCATTGTTGCACATGTTCTTGTGACATTATTTGACAAGTGCCCAACTTAAATGATTCATCATTTTCTATAATTCGTCCTTAAATTATTCATTGGCTTCCATTTAACTCCTGTGTTAACTGATCATAAGATGAGCATTCTTCAACATCCTCTAATTGGGTAGACTTGGGATAATTCACATGATGAATATTTTAACTCTTGAGAGCGTAAACATGAAACCAAATGGACCCGCAAGGGTCCATTTGGTTTCATGTTTACGAGCTCAAAGAGTTTCATCTGGTTTAACCAACTTTCCATCATTTAGCCTGGGGACCACCTGGAACTCTCTCAAGAACCACTGGCGGTCCCCGGACCACCTGTTGAAAATCCCCGAAGTAGATCAATCAAATAGATAGATCAGTCAGTGACAAATGCGCAGCAGCTTTCCCCGCCGTCTATAGGCACCACAGCCAATTTCAAGAGGAAATGCACAGCATCAGCACTCACTTGGTAAAGTTCCCAACTTCTCGTGGTTTCATTTCAATGACGGGTATATCCATTTGGGGGTCCGCGGCTCGCAAGATGAGAACGTCTCGGGAACCCTCGTTATTGTAATTAAATTAAGCATGAGAGCGCGTGTCGCTCCAGACCCCTTGCCCTAGAGAAAGCTGTAGGCTATAGTTCTATATTATGCACAAACTGTCGACCAAACTGTCACCTTCTTATGAGATATTAAGGCATAAGATTCATTGTTTGTTGATCGTATAGCTCGCAGTTAAGTTTGGCCATGGATTGATGCGCAATACAACATCGCATCACATAATAGGCTAAGATTGTTTCCACCTGTAGCCTACCGTTGTGTTTGCAGGGACAGCGCTAAACGTTTTTTTGTCCTGTACATTTGCAGTAGGCCTAGTTGAGAGAAATGCACATATAGGCAGTTCCAAAACCAAAACAGAGCTAGGTTCAGGTTGTGACATTACATCTTTCCCTTCCAACGCGTGATGCGCTCTGGATATGGTGCAACATGGAACAGTGGTTTAATAACGAGGACACACACACACACACACATACACACACACACACACACACACACACACACACACACACACACACACACACAGAGAGAGAGAAAGAGAAATGCGCTGCAGTTTATGGTTTCTACACGGCAGAGCAGTTTAGGCTGCATTCTGATTGGTATTAGTCGCCTGCGACTAGCTGAAAAATTCGACACCAAAGCGAAAAAACAAAAAGCGAAAATAGTCGCATTTTCGCTAATTTGCCATGATGTGTAAGCTTACATTGACTCCAATATGTTACTGTTCTGATAAAAAAAAAATATGGCCTAAGCATGACATATACTGTAACTGCAGAAAATGGCCATTAAAAATGTCTAAACCGTGAGTACGCATTATTTATTGACTAGGCTATTGTAATTTTTTGCGATGGCACTCGGAGTGTCAAGGAAAATAATGTTGGCACTCCATGTCAAAAAGGTTGCCTACCCCTGCTGTACTGTACACATTTGCATTTGGCGGCAAACATACACACAAGTAGTGCCTGCCTATAGTCCAGACTATATCCCATTGGACCAGGCCAGGGGGACTGACAACATAATCCATAGATCAGAGCATGTTCTGCATAACATTTTCCAGG
The DNA here is from genome assembly GCA_039105355.1 of Benthosema pterotum. NCBI lineage: Eukaryota > Metazoa > Chordata > Actinopteri > Myctophiformes > Myctophidae > Benthosema > Benthosema pterotum. The sequence continues at coordinate 45,793,046 of CM076980.1, read as the reverse complement.
GTCCAACCTCAGGGCCAGGGACCCCCTGAAGATGAGGTGAGGATTATGATTATGGAGAGAACACTCTTCATTTTCAGGACATTTGTCTTTATTTCGAAAAGGTACAAAGAAAAAAACAAGCTTTTGAAAACTTTGAATGGGTTTCATGCCCAATCATATGTACAGTGCACTAACCTCAATGAAACCATGCATCAATAGAGATGCGTACCACAAAGAAAAGGATAATGTACAAACTAAAGTTACTTCACATAATAAGGTAAAAGAACAAAAACATGGTAATATCTGAAATACATATAAAATATTCATCAGCAGTTATATCAGCAATATCTATAATGAATATGCATATACACTAGAGTTCTACTGTATACTACTGTTACATATGTTGAACTAAAGAACAATAACCTTCTATTTACACTGTGGCTTACTGCTCATAACAATCACTGTTCTGTAAAGTAATATAAACATAATGCAAGCTTGCAAGATTAATGCAAGAAGGATTATTCATATCCTATTCCTAACCTTATGCACTATTTAAAAGTAACACTTATACATTGTAAGGGAAAACAGGACATTTCGATTTACAAACATCGGGCAAACTACAGTACGCAGTCTGTTTCTGCCAATCATTATTTTTATTTACTTTTTGTCCCCTTTTCTAAACAATTTACTCATTATGCACATTTAGCAAATAATGTGTTTGTGCAGATCAGGGGTCCCTAAACTTTTCAGTGAGGGACACATAACTTTTAACATTCTCTGAAGGAGGCCAGGGGCAGTCTGTAACAGAAAAAGTGTAATGATTGCAGGGGTGCCTGAATGTAAACTTTTGTTTTGTTTGTTGTCCAGAAAGTGACACATAGCCATAAATATTAAAAAATATTAATTCCTTTTTCGAGATAAAGTAACAATCTCTGGGTTCTTCACAGGAAAAATAAGTCAGGAAATATATAACACTAAATATGAAATCGATAAACATTTTCTTTGAATTGAACACAACAATAATCGTGTGTCCACTGCAGGTTAAATACCCTACATTCTGAATCAGCTTTTTGCCATTATTCTGCTCTGGGGGGCCACTTTCATGTTCTATGACTGGGGCAAAGTGAGGTCGTAGTACTGTAGCTTTTAGCGTGGCTCAAAGTTAAATTCAAATGAGGAATCATTTTCGGGAATTCAGTCGAGCAGATCCACTTCGCCTCAGTGTTCATGTGCATTAGTCTCTTTCTCTGGTTCCAGGGGCCAGGTCAAATGTGGAGGTGTGACGTGTCCAGACCCTGGGCTTTATTTTGGGGAACCACTGCCGTAGATGCTCGATGAAGCCGGATGCATTGTGGTGGATTCCAACCACTCCAGACATCCACTTTACCGTGCCTCTCAAGTGTCTATGGGGCCTGGACTCCAGTGTCCGCAGTGGATCCAGCTACAACAATCTACTGGCTCATCTATCTCTTCATCTTGGTGTTCTGTCTCCTCAGCTTCAGCAACTACTTGTTGGTCATCCTGTTCGCTGGGTACTACTACTACTACGTGTGTACGTGGGCCAGTTGTGTTCAAGTAGATGTGTTGTGATATCGCTTCAAAGTCGTCCTCCGTTTGTTCGCCTATCTGTTGATCCTGGTGGCGTTCTGTCTCCTCAGCTGGTACAGCTTCAGCAACGACTTCTTCAACTACTGGTATCTCTTCATACTGGTGGTATTCTGTCTCCTCACTTGGTCCAGCTTCAGCAACTACCTGTTGGTCTCCCTGTTCACTGGGTACAACTACTTGTGGACGTGGGCCTACTGCATTCAAGTAGACGCGTAGAGGGATCTCTTCAAAGTCTTCTTCCTCTTCATCCATTTCTTCATCCCTCACTCCTGCATCAAGTCTTCTGGTGAGCTGGAGAAACAGAAACACACAATGGTAAGTCGCTGAACCTATTTTTGCTAAAACAATGACAAAACTAATATTCTTGGCCGATATAACATTACTACAATACAGGTGAGAACTCAAATTCCTGTGCGTCATGTACACTCCAGCATCAATGTGCAGGGTCCAATCACACAAGATTAGTCTACATAACAATGACTTTGAGATTACATTTTCAATAGTATACGTTAAATGTGGGAGAGAATTGGCAGGCGATAATTTTCATCGTATTACAAATTTAATTATTATGGATCATGCATGATGTACGGGTTCTGAACAGCAGTCTGTGGAAGAATAACATTTATTACAATCTGTGATGCCCAATTTGATGCAATTATTGTAGTTTGCAAGTGTCACCGTGGCTGAGGACCCTCCCAGTTCTAGATTATTGCTATTATTGTATATGAAGACACTTTCACTTTCACTTATATTGTATAAAGATGTATTACCTGCCAGAGACAATAGCGGGTGATGAGTACCAGAAAGAACAGCAGCAGCAGCAGCACCACTGTGACCACTGTGACCACTGTAACTCTGGTGGTGTCATTAGATGTAGGAGGGACTGTAGGAGGAACTGTAGGAACCGTCAAAAAATAATCATGTATCAGAATGATTATTAATCATGATAAACGCTGATGTTTGATTGAATCATGCCTGAGATACATACTGTTCAGGTTACCTGTGACAGTGAGAGAGAGGACGTCGCTCTCAGAGGAGACGTTATGAGAAAACACGCGGGTGTGATTTATCACGACAACGGCGTGATAAGCACAGCTGTAGTTCCCTTGGTGGTCGGGTCCTGCGTCGAAGAACAGGAAGTCGGCGGAGTGATTGACGGCTGGCTGCTGGGTGTGGTTGAGCGTGTCGTTGGCTCCAGTGAAGGTGAGCTGGAAGGAACCTTCTGGGTACTGCGGCTGGATGGAGCAGCTGATGCTGAAGTTTGAACCTTCCAACACCTGCTGCCCCTGCTGCTGGCCCTCAGAAACCCCGTTTAGAGTGGGGAAGACGCTGATGTTTGGCTTGCACAGGAGCTCTGTGACAAGACACGAGTGACTGAATTATAGCACAGCAGATATTTACATAGAGTAGCCAATGAGTTGTGATTTCAATTTACTTCAGAAAAAGAAACATCCTGTTTCCATGCCACATGGGTACGTTGAGTAGAGACAGACAGAGAAAGACAGAGAGAAAGACAGATGTCACTGTTTGTGTTACCTGAACAGAACATCTCCAATACGACAGTGGAATTCTGAGACAGCGTCATTATACACTCCCTCATTGAAGACTCGTTTCCAACACAGTCAGCTGTAATCCACCACACAGGCTGAACTGTTGAAGCAGGACGCCTTTGTGTTGAAACATCAGAGCCGCAGTCCAGCTGCCTACACACTACAGATGATGAATTCAGGTTCCAGTCAGACTGACCATCCACAGGTCTCCAGTCTCCCTGGTGCTGCACCTCCAGTATACCGCTACAGGCACTGGCTCCGCCCACCAGCCTTACATCACCAGGCTCTGTACAGAGAGAAGAGAAGACCGATACAAAGCATTTAGACCAGACATGTCTTGTGAACCCCAAGTGTTAACTTCTCCCCCTCTATGTTAATGGATGGTGGTGTTCTGTTAGCAGATGATGGGGATATATTCCCTTTTTCTGCATGCACTGTGTCTAACAATAACACATGGTGAGCTAGCTGCCACTCCCAAGACAGAAACAAGTGACTTTTTGGAAGGGTTTTGACCAAATATCAAACAAATCCTCAAATCCTTGAGCATGGAATATCTGCAACTCATATATGGGCTTCCCTGGAACACTGATTATCAAATAATGATTATTGGCAAACCTTCCAGCCAACCAAAATGGCCAACCACATTTTTTTTCTGTAATCCCGCCCTCAATTTTGCCGCCATAGATGGCAGTTTTTCCTCTTCGTATTTTGAGGACATTACTAGTATTTGATTATTAGATTATTACCTGAGCAGGTGAGTCCAACAGTCTTGCCAGAGGAGCAGGTGGTGTTTCGAGTTGAGTTTTCTGAGGTTCTACAGTCCAGGAGAACAGACTCGTTGCCGACACACTGGAACTCTTTGGTCCACATCGAAGCGTTAACTTCTCCATAGAGCGCCCCCTGGAGGACTGAAGGAGCTCCGCATCCAAGCTCCCTGCAGACCACCTCTGCATCCTGCTGGTCAAAGTCATCTTCACACACTGAGACCCAGGACTGGTTAGACTTCACCTCCACTCTGCCTGAACACATACCGGTCCCATTCACCAACCTCACAGAGTCTGGAGAGAGAGTGGGAGAGAGAGAGGTGCAGGGGTTGTCAACGTTTATCTTTTTACGGGAAATTCTTGCAACAGATGATGTTTCAACACACACATGCCCATAAACGCAGTGTAGCCGTGGAGGTGAATTTGGAGTGCACATTATTGTAATAGTTGAAGTCACTGTTCATGCGTTTCACCTGAACAAAACACCTCCTGTCTCTCGGTGGAATTATGGGATGTCTTTGCTCCACACTTCCTCAGGGAAGACTGAGATCCAGCACATGGAATCTTCCACACAAGTTCATCGGCTGCATCAGAACGTCTTTGTGTTGAAACAGCAGCACCACAGTTCAGCTGTTCACACACTGCCGATGATGACTTCAGGTTCCAGTCATAAATAGAACCTGCTGGTCTCCACTCGTCCTGGTGTTTCACCGTCAGTATACCAGAACAGTTACTGGTTCCTCCCTCCAACATGACGTCACCAGGCTCTGTACAGTGTCAAAACAAGATAAGACAGAAACAAAATGGAATCAAAACTAAAGATGTGATTTCTCATCCAATCAAAATAAAAACAACCACAAATGACACCTCTTCAGCTAGTGTACATTTCACTCATTCCACAGGGGAGTGAATGATTCCAGGTGACAATAAAGCAGTCACATTATGTTAAATGTTTTCTTTTCTAGTTATGATTATTATTACCTGAGCAGGTGAGTCCAACAGTCTTGTCAGGTGAGCAGGTGGTGTTTCTAGTTGAGTCTGAGGTTCTACAGTCCAGGAGAACAGACTCGTTGCCGACACACTGGAACTCTTTGGTCCACATCGAAGCGTTAACTTCTCCATAGAGCGCCCCCTGGAGGACTGAAGGAGCTCCGCATCCAAGCTCCCTGCAGACCACCTCTGCATCCTGCTGGTCAAAGTCATCTTCACACACTGAGACCCAGGACTGGTTAGACTTCACCTCCACTCTGCCTGAACACATACCGGTCCCATTCACCAACCTCACAGAGTCTGGAGAGAGAGCGAAAGAGAGATTGATTCAAGAATGCATTTTCCAAAGACTACTGTGGTTGCATAAGCACACACAAAGAGAGTAATCTAAATGTAATATTTGGAATTCCTATCATGTCTCTGTAATGGGCAGTCAGGACTAAATTTACTAAATATCCAACCACACCCCTATACATAGTTAATTTTTCTGTCAATCCGTCCTCAAAAATTTCCCACCATACGTGTCAACTTTCCCCCTCATATTTTGAGGACATTACTAACATTTGATTATTATTAGATTATTACATTGTCACGGGCTCTCTCTGTTCTGCTGTGCGTATCAGAACATAACAAACAGTGAGTTACACGACTGCAAACATCAGTGATACATTTCCCTGTTTCTGTCAAGACTCAGGTCAGACTCAGACAGACAGACAGAGTCACCTGAACAGTTACCTGAACACTTCACCTCCAGTCTGTGAGCTGAAGTATAAAACCCATTTGTCCCACAATCCTTCAGTGACGTCTCAGAGCCAACACAGGGAGATGTCATCCACCATACAGCCTGATTTGTAGAACCAGACATTCTTAGTGATGAAACAGCAGAGCCACAGTTTAGCTGTCTACACACTACAGACGATGACGTCAGGGTCCAGTCAGAAACATCCACGGGTCTCCACTCATCGTGGACTTTCATCTCCAGTTTTCCAGCACAGTTACTGGTTCCTCCCACCAACCGGACAGGATCTGTACAGAGACAAAAGAAGGAAGAGAAAAAGATGCATTACTTCAATTTTAAAATACCAAACAACGCAAAAGATGCTAGGAACACTCAATTCTGAGGATAGCCGGAACGTTTGTGTCCAATCATGCAAGAAAAAACCCTGAAAAAAATGCACACTTGGCGTGTCCAACCCATTGCCATTACTTCCACATAACTAAACAAAACATATGATGCATCATACTTTCCAGTGCTCTGCTGTCATGTTGGTGTCTAGTGCCATTTCAACTAATCTCAACAGACTGTACTGTAGGAAGCCATGCAGCTGTCAGAGATGTTCTACAGCATTTTGTCAACAACTGGGCAGAGTCCATTGCTTTCTCACCCACCACCAAAACTGGATTATTATTACTTTTCCCCTGGTGCTCAATAAGGAGGAAGTAAAATCTCCAGGAGGGGCGAAATCAATTTGCGACTGCGGCATACATTGGCATAACGGTTGTGACTAATAAAGTTATTTTACAACTTTTGTGAAATTCCGATGTTTTGCACCAACGGTCGCGATCGTTGCCATGATCAAGGGTTAAGGTTAGGTTTAAGCATAGGTTTTACTGAGGATATGTTTAGGGTTTAGGGTTAGGTTTTAGTAGGGAACAGTTACGACCGTTTTAGTAGGGAACAGTTACCACAGCGGTCACAGCAACCGCTGTGGTTGTTGGCCACCCGCTGCGACCTATGTCACGGTCGCAAATTGATTTCGTTGTCTCTCCAAATATGGTAATAAAAAAATAAACGACCACAGTCCTGGATCTCCTGGTCTCTCTGCACGTCCCTGATTACCTGAGCAGGTGAGTCCAACAGTCTTGTCAGGTGAGCAGGTGGTGTTTCTAGTTGAGTCTGAGGTTCTACAGTCCAGGAGAACAGACTCACTGCCTTCACACTGGAACTCTTTGGTCCACATCGAAGCGTTAACTTCTCCATAGAGCGCCCCCTGGAGGACTGAAGGAGCTCCGCATCCAAGCTCCCTGCAGACCACCTCTGCATCCTGCTGGTCAAAGTCATCTTCACACACTGAGACCCAGGACTGGTTAGACTTCACCTCCACTCTGCCTGAACACATACCGGTCCCATTCACCAACCTCACAGAGTCTGGAGAGAGAGAGAGAGAGAGAGAGAGAGAGAGAGAGAGAGAGAGAGAGAGAGAGAGAGAGAGAGAGAGAGAGAGAGAGAGAGAGAGAGAGAGAGAGAGAGAGAGAGAGAGAGTATTCATTAAAGAAGTGATAGAACTGATGAGAACATGACACACACACACACACACACACACACACACACACACACACACACACACACACACACACACACACACACACACACACACACACACACACACACACACACACAGAGACTGTACAGATTAATGTAGTTGTACCTGAACACACCACCTCCAGACTGTAAATGGATGTCCATCTATATGACCCGATTGCTCCACACTCCCTCCATGACGACTCAGTACCGTCACAGGAAGAGTAAAACCTCCATTGACTTGTAGAAGAAGTCCTTTGTGTTGACAGAGCAGAGCCACAGTCTGTCTGTCTACACACTACAGATGCTGTCTTCAGGTTCCAGAGAGGATCAGACACTCGTCTCCAGTCTCCCTCGTGTTTCACTTCCAGTGTACCAGAACAGCTACTGTTTCCTCCAACCAGCCTGACATCATCAGGGCCTGTACAGAGACAAGTATACTGTAAGTACACTACAACAAATACTGTTACTTTCTTTATTAAATAATATTAATACTAGCAAAGAGTGTAGATTGTTGTCAGGCTATCAAAACTGCATCCTTGTGTTTGTTTTCTGTTTTAACCATTTCTTTTAGATTTTCACCATCATTTCCTATATTCTTTAATTTAACTTCTTAAGGGACGCCTGCCCCTCCTATGTCCAGCTTGTGTGAGTCCACACACTAGACATAGTGTTGTGATGACCCTCCCCACACAGGTGTTTTCTTTTTGTACCCTTATACACTCTGTACCTATTATTGAGGGGTGGTATGCCCTTCTTTCTCCAGCTTTGAGTGTTTGTTGAAGAAATTGTGGCAGAAATTGTGATTGGCCGGAATGTGATGTGATGTATGACGACAAGAGCACCCCTCACTTCACAGAGGTGTGATGTTTTTTTTATTAATTTTTTTTTATTTATCACCTGAGCAGGTGAGTCCAACAGTCTTGTCAGGTGAGCAGGTGGTGTTTCTAGTTGAGTTTGAGGTTCTACAGTCCAGGAGAACAGACTCGTTGCCGACACACTGGAACTCTTTGGTCCACATCGAAGCGTTAACTTCTCCATAGAGCGCCCCCTGGAGGACTGAAGGAGCTCCGCATCCAAGCTCCCTGCAGACCACCTCTGCATCCTGCTGGTCAAAGTCATCTTCACACACTGAGACCAAGGACTGGTTAGACTTCACCTCCACTCTGCCTGAACACATACCGGTCCCATTCACCAACCTCACAGAGTCTGGAGAGAGAGAGAGAGAGAGAGAGAGAGAGAGAGAGAGAGAGAGAGAGAGAGAGAAGGGGGTGGGATGGGGCTCATTTTAATCAAAACCAAAAGAAGTACACTTTCTCTGGACTGCTCCACTCATCTTTTTTTTTGTGGGCAACTTAAATGATTTGAATGAAGGTGTGAACAAAGTATGCCATTGTTACAGGAGGCTACTGATTTGTTTTCAGCTAGTCAAAGCTGTAGCCATGCAATGGGAAATCAGCTTTCGATAGCCCACTGTTCAGTCAAGACCTTGTTATGGAGGCCTTGGTTTTGGTACGATTTTGGTGCAGTTAACAAAAAGAGAATTAAGAGATTTGAGGGGTGCTCCTATAGCTATAGGAGCTATAGCTGCTCCTATATGAGGGAGAACAAGGACGGTTACATTTGCCCTCTCACATTAATCACAGTGTGTGTTTTTTTTTTGTAAAACCAGTCAGACACAAGGAACAACTGAAGTGATCTTAGCGCTCACTTCAGCACAGTCGCGCAGCCACACATATTCATCTCCCTTACAGCCCCCTTGCTCTCAATACGTTCCACTGTTGCACCTCTAGTGACAATGTGCATACATGCAGTACGCACTGTCGTTGCTTACATTGTCACATGATTTTAATTGGAAGGTAAAACAGGATGTTAATGTGTTGTGCATTAAGTCAACTGACTGGCTAGTGCTATGAGGATTATCCCAAAGCACTCTGCTCTTAAAATATGTGTTGGACTCTGGCCATAAATGGAAGCTCTTTATACGTTGGCAGCATGTGTGTGTTGTGGTGTTCACTGTGTGGTAGTGTCTGACCAGCAGCAACGATCCGATTATTCTGGTGTTCACACAGAAACACTAATAAACAGCTTACATGTCAGGAAAAGGGGGGGGGGGAACAGGCGTTGTGGTTGTGTGCATATGCTAACGCTCAATGTCCGTGTGCAGATCAGTTGGTCAAAACACAGAGGAGAACCATCCAGAACAGGCAGAACCGATTAACTGACTGCTTTCCTTGAGCTTGTAGATCTGATATATTCACTGTATTTCATTGTGCATTTAAGTAGCCAATTCAAACTTCAAACCTAGAGAGATGTCTTTCAAATGTAGTGGAGTAAAAATACCCAAAAATAGTATTACAAGTGAAGTACTGTCAAGTCATGTCAGAATACTTACTGTAACAGACAGAAACACGACTTTCAACAAAGACACAGACAGACAGACAGACAGACAGACAGACAGACAGACAGACAGACAGACAGACAGACAGACAGACAGACAGACAGACAGACAGACAGACAGACAGACAGACAGACAGACAGACAGACAGACAGACAGACAGACAGACAGACAGACAGACAGACCAATCAAATAAACTGTACTGATTATGTTAATTGTTGAAGTGATTGTGTTACCTGAACAGGAAACCTGCAGGATGAAACGGGAAGTATCAGACTGCTTTGTTGCACACACCATCAGTGAAGATTCAGATCCATCACAGGACTCTGTGATCTTCCAAACACGTTGAACTGTTGAAGCATGACTCCGCTGTGTTGAAACAGCAGAGCCACAGTCCATTTGTCTACACACTACAGATGCTGACTTCAGGTTCCAGTCAGACAGACCATCCACACGTCTCCAGTCTCCCTGGTGTAGCATCTTCAGTCTACCAGAACATTTACTGCTTCCTTTCACCAACCTGACAGGCTCTAGAGAGACAAGTAGTAAAACAACATACTATCATTGCATCATTTGTCAAGTGCTTCATACATTTTGGAGAAGCAAAACAATCTTAGTTGCCAGAGGGTGAGCGGAACTCCCTCTCTCTCTCTCTCTCTCTCTCTCTCTCTCTCTCTCTCTCTCTCTCTCTCTCCCTCTCCCTCTCCCTCTCCCTCTCCCTCTCCCTCTCCCTCTCCCTCTCCCTCTCTCTCTCTCTCTCTCTCTCTCTCTCTCTCTCTCAGTTTTCCTGTGGTGGATATTTTTCACTATCCTGCCTCTCCTCACCTCACCAGTATTCTGGATTGCCAACATGCTGGGTGAGACCTACGCTGTACAGTCTATACAGTGGAAGTTGCATAATTGGGAGAAGTACCACCAGAACAAGGGAAATACATCTGACTGGTGTCTGATGTGTAAAATGATGCTTTCATATGAGGAGAGTCATTTCCTCCTATAGCAGCTGGACAGTATGGCCGTTTGATTCTGTGCACGCAATGTGCACGTGCAACACACTGTATCAACCCAAACATGTTAAATACTTGCACTATCCTCAACCAGTATGAGAAAGAGATGCTTGTGTAGCAGGTGGCTACAGCCTCTGTCGTGATGGCCTCCAAAGTCTAGTATCTGCCCCTGGACCAAGGGGTTGTCCTCTTGGTCTAGTGGTTAAGATGTTGGACTTTCACGTGGGAGACCCGGGTTCGAATCCCGGGCGTTACACTTGTCAATGTAACATTACTGTATACTGACATCAACCTGGGGCAAAAAAAAGTTGTCTGTCTGCCCATAAGGATAGTTCAACTCAATGCTCTCATGAAGTTGAAAACATTGACAAAGTTTTACAAAAACAAGTAAAAATAAAATAACTGCTTTGACAGTAGGGAGAGGCGGGGCTGTGTGTTATATTACCTGAGCAGGTGAGTCCAACAGTCTTGTCAGGTGAGCAGGTGGTGTTTCTAGTTGAGTCTGAGGTTCTACAGTCCAGGAGAACAGACTCACTGCCTTCACACTGGAACTCTTTGGTCCACATCGAAGCGTTAACTTCTCCATAGAGCGCCCCCTGGAGGACTGAAGGAGCTCCGCATCCAAGCTCCCTACAGACCACCTCTGCATCCTGCTGGTCAAAGTCATCTTCACACACTGAGACCCAGGACTGGTTAGACTTCACCTCCACTCTGCCTGAACACATACCGGTCCCATTCACCAACCTCACAGAGTCTGGAGAGAGAGAGAGAGAGAGAGAGAGAGAGAGAGAGAGAGAGAGAGAGAGAGAGAGAGAGAGAGAGAGAGAGAGAGAGAGAGAGAGAGAGAGAGATTTAGGGGAACAGATCTTGGTGCATCAATAATGAGGTTTTTTTGTTTGTTTGTTTTTTGTTTCTTTTGTTTTGTTTTTGCTTTGTTTACCTGCTGTGTTGTGGGTTTGTTCAGCCTGGAGAGCTGAAGGGAAAAATAACACATTCAATTAGCTTCACAACAGAGAACGTGGATTGGCTCTATTATTCTAATATGTTGTCTCCATTTGGCCGGGTGTTACATTTTGGCCTAAATTTAGATCATAAAATCAAAACACGTCTTTCCCTGGATTCCTTGGATCATAAAAACTTCCCACACAGTCAATGTCCATTTCAGAATGAGAATCAGACTCTGTTTTGTTTAATCACGTCACAGTTTTTCAGGTGTAAATTATATCAATGTTGGAATAATTGTTCTTGTGTGAGTTTCATCCCTGAAAGTCTTGTCAGGCGTACATGTGTTGTTGTGTTATAATCCAAGGACTCAAGAGGGGGAAAAGTTTGACTGTATGTATGGCTGTCAGTTCAACACTTACAGCTCATCAGCTCACCAGTGATTGTTCACAGTACATCACAAAAAAGGGAAAATATGAGTACACTCTCAGAAAAAACCTAAATCCTAATCCTAAAAGAAAAATCAGTAACATAATTTTGTGTTTCAACTTTCAACCATGTTTTTTTCCAGACCACCTTTAGGAAACACAGAATGGGGGAATTTATTTCATCATGTCCACAGAACATATCTACAGTAGTAGAAAATGGGGGGTTGTGATATGATTTTTAGCACCACTGACAAAGAAACAGGATTTTAAGCAAACTGTCATGAATTAGAATACATTTGTAGTTATACATTTAATGCAGGTGTCAGAAACAGTTCAAGGACATTGGAGTACAAAGTAATACTAAGTGTAATCAGTGTAAACACAGTAGTTAGAGTGTTTCAGTCTCTGAGTGTCTACTCACAGCAGTCTGCAGGTTCGTCTGAGCCGTCCCCACAGTCATCTGCCGTGTCACACTTCCACCACAACGGAATGCACTTGTAGTTCTTACAAGCAAACTGAGTGGAGAGACACACATCTTTAGAATGACTAGCAGTGTATCGACGGCAGACACCAGACATGAAGGCATAGAGCGTAACACAAGTGAAGTGGAGGTGAATCACCTGGCTGGCAGTGCAGCTGGACATGCACTGCTTGTTGTCAGCTGCCAAGTAGAAGTTGGTGGGACAGGCACATGTATAACCTCCACCAGGTGAGAGCAGACACAGGTTACTGCAGCCTCCATTGTTGGTCTGACACGGATGAGCAGACACTGCAGGAAAACACTTGGAATGAATATGAGAGAATGCTACTACTATACTACAATACTACTACTATACTACAATACTACTACTACACTGACACTGCAGGAAACACTTGGAATGAATATGAGAGAATGCTACTACTATACTACAATACTACTACTATACTACAATACTACTACTACACTGACACTGTAGGAAAACACTTGGAATGAATATGAGAGCCCTGAATGCTACTACTATACTACAATACTACTACTATACTACAATACTACTACTATACTACAATACTACTACTACACTGACACTGCAGGAAACACTTGGAATGAATATGAGAGCCCTGAATGCTACTACTATACTACAATACTACTACTATACTACAATACTACTACTATACTACAATACTACTACTATACTACAATACTACTACTATACTACAATACTACTACTACACTGACACTGTAGGAAAACACTTGGAATGAATATGAGAGCCCTGAATGCTACTACTATACTACAATACTACTACTATACTACAATACTACTACTATACTACACTACTACTACTATACTACACTACTACTACTATACTACACTACTACTATACTACACTACTACTACTATACTACACTACTACTACTATACTACACTACTACTACTATACTACACTACTACTACTATACTATAATGCTACTACTATACTACAATACTGTTACTACACTGACACTGTAGGAAAACACTTGGAATGAATATTTGGTTCCCAGGTGGTTTTCAACCTTTTTGATACCAGGGCCCACTATTTATTCAGCATTTGGTCCACGGACCACCATTTGGGGACATTTTAGCCCCACAGACCCAAAACTATAGATTTCTTTTGCTTTTGTCCAGGTTGGATTTCGGAAACAGAGATACAGATCAAGATCTTCTATATTGTCCTGTTGTATAGGCAAATTCAGATGATGAATATTTTAACTCTTGAGTGGTTTCATGTTTACGCTCTCAAAGAGTTACACCTGGTTAACCAACTTCCCGCCATTTAGCTGGGGACCACCTGGAACGCTCTCAAGGACCACTAGTGGTCCCCGGACCACCGGCTGAAAACCCCTGGGTTACTCCCATTGCGTGCACCGCTATTATTGGTGCCCCTGAAATTTGTCCAGTGAAAAAGGTTCTATAGAGTAAAATCCATGTGCGATTAAAATGAGTTAATTTCTTTCATCGCGTTATTGTTTCTGTAATTAATTAAGTTAAATTAACCTCGACTTTACACTATAAATTGGGGTCTCAGAGGTCATTAAATAGGGGACCGCAGCATAACTCAGGTCAAATCAACCATATGAGTAAAAAAACACGTAAAAAGAAAACTCTTTAAAGTGGCACTTTCCATACAATACTCATAAGAGAATATAGCTAATATAAGATCCATAGGATTTTTTGTAAAGTGAAACATATATAAAACATGTATAATTTTCAGATTCAGAAGAATTATGTATCACATTCAAAAATTAAAAATAAAGATCCATAGTATTTTTGCAAAGTGAAACATATATACTTTTGTTTTATCTATTTATCTATTATACTAATAGTTTTCTTAAGAGTGGCTCGCATGAAAGCTGCCACTTTCAAGAGTTCGCACATATTTTTTTCCAGATGGGTGCAGCTGCTCTGAAAAATGAAAATCACTGCTAGAGCGTAAAAATATTATCTTATGCTTACTATATATTTTTAAATGGGGCCTGCTGTTTTTTTTATTATTTGGTATTTTATTTTTACCAATACGTATGTACAGTAGGTGGTACAGACCCTCAGGTTGTTGATAGGGGTGGTAGATCTTTATGTCCAGTGGATTGTTCAGGTTGTTGATGAGTCTGGTGTTGTTGGTTCCCTGAGTCTTGTGAGCTCTGAAGATGGATCTGTACCAGTCTGTCCAATAAATGTACTCCTCAAACAGAGCAATACGGAAGATACTGTCCTGATGCAGAACTACAGACACAAAAAACCAAAAGTGAGACAATAATTATGAGAGACACTAGGTTTTTTGTTCTTACTGCTTTAATTACTTTACCTCCCACTACTCATGCCATGAACAACCTTTATTTATTTAAAATAGATAAATAATAATAAATAAATAAAATTAAATGACATAAATAAAGGTTGTTTATGGCATGAGTAGTGGGAAAAGTAATTAAAGCAGTGTGTGTGTGTGTGTGTGTGTGTGTGTGTGTGTGTGTGTGTGTGTGTGTGTGTGTGTGTGTGTGTGTGTGTGTGTGTGTGTGTGTGTGTGTGCGCGTGTGCGTGTCTGCGTGTGTGTGTGTGTGTGTGTGTGTGTGTGTGTGTGTGTGTGTGTGTGTGTGTGTGTGTGTGTGTGTGTGTGTGTGTGTGTGCTATACCTGTGTGTCTGTTGGTTCCATCCAGGTTGGTAAACTCAATAGTTTTCTCCTCCATGTCGCTCCAGTATATGTGATCATTGGTGTAGTCTAACGTCAGGCCTGTGGGCCTGGTGATCTTCTCCTTCACTATGACTGTCCTGTTGGTTCCATCCATCCCTACCCTCCCTATGTGGGGGTTGTTGCTGCTGATGTCTGACCAGTACAAGTATCTGTCAGAGGAGACACTGTGTCAGGTCACTATCCATACTAAATAACACATACAGTATAGACAGTAAAAAAAAGGTCTCAGCAGTAAATAACTGTTTTGCATTATGTTATAGAAACTTCATGTCATTGTACGGTATGGAAACTAGTCCTTTCCATGAAAATAACTTTTTTTTAACATTTACTTGAAACACTTCTTCACCATCCCTATACTGGTAAATATACCCCGAAAATTCATTCTCCTTTACGTAGCATGTGACACGTTAAACTAGGGGGTTTACTTTTTTTTTTTGAAAATAGCTGATCTACAAGCTGTGAGCTTGTAGATATTGAAACACTCAAGTGATACATCCTACTATGACACAAAAAATAACTAATGTGACGTTCATTTAACTACATCTGCAAGACTGTGTTTACTTTGTTTTTTATTCCACTAAAATAGGACAGATGACAAAAAAGGACTAAAACAAATTGCTGTGTTGTTCAAGGGACTTTGACGAAACGTTTAAGAATTTACACATTAAGAAACATTAAGACTGAGAATATTTAATCAACTAAGACTGAGATTGGACAAACCATTTTCCGTTTACTAAAATATGACTAAAACTAAATGATGTGTATTTTATTCAAAAGACTGAGACTGAATGGGAATTTGGTGTCAAAAAATACTGTATATGTTGCAATGTCAACTGTTGATCTTTTAGATGTAATTTAGTCTTCCTGTAATGGTGTATCAGTTGATAAAGTCAGTGTAAGGTTGATGATCACATCACAGTACACTTACCCGTAGCGTACATCCACAGCCATGGAGGATGGCACCTCCAGGCCAGTGTTGATCAGGACTTTTCGGTACGCTCCGTTTAGTTTAGACACCTCTATGGTGTCCTGCACATAGTCATTCCAGTACAGGTTTCCTCCCACCCAATCAACAGCCAGACCGAGTGGGTTACTGAGTGACATGTGGAGGACCTGTCAATGAGACATACATTCACTCTGGATATACTCAACATGTTGTATTGTTCTATTTGGAAGTCACTTGTTCAACATTTTAATATAAAGTAAATAAAATAGGATAAAATAAAATAGCACATTCTACACACTCTAAAGCTCACAAAGCATTGTGACGTGTTGCGTTATATGAGCTCATAGATCTGCTATTCTCAAAACAGTTTTAATATCTTCAATAAAAATGTTATTATTATACTATCATAACAACCTAAATGTGAAAACTAACTACCGGTAGTAACCAGTGGTGGTCAATGTACTCAACCCCAGTACTTGTGGTCAAATATTACTCAACTACGTAAGTAGAAATAGCTGTCAAATGTGTACTTGAAATAAAGTACTGTTGTATTTGTAGCCTATACTGTTACTGTATAATGAAAAATAAATTGTATAAATTCATTGCTGTATTCATATTTAGACCCCCCAGACCAATCCACCCAGACCTCCAAAACAAGATCAATGATAGTGAAAATAGCTGTTCTACAAGTTCACAATGTGTCGTGATGTGACGTGTTGGGAGTTCATATCATAGTCGGAGTCAAAAGTATATTAGTCTACTCTTTGTAGTCTGGTGTACTTTTTAGGTGGATTGTGCACCTAATCCACCTACATACATAGCAACCCACAGTACTTGCTGCAATGACTTACAGTATATAGGTTGTTTCCTAATGTATTACAAGGCAACATGAGGCTAAAATTCATTCTGCTTTAAGTAGCATGTGACATGTCAAACTGGGGGTGCATTCTGATTCCATTCCATGCATTAGTTTTGCACAAAAACACTCCTGAGGCTATGGCCTTGCCTAAATGTACAGCTCAAATGTGCTAACCTCATCACATATAGAATGTACAGTAACTAGATCTGCACTCAGTACAGTGCCAACTGCATATTGAGCACAAGTAGGCCATGGCTTACTTTTGTGTGAGGTTTCTTAATTGCATCACCATTACGTGCATCTACACATATACGCCAATTGGAATACATCGAAGGACGTTTGGTGACTGACGACCGCAAACCAATCACAAGTAATAATGATGACGTCTAAGACGTCTATTGCCATTTTTAGTCCAAGGAGCACTTTGTGTGCAAAACTAATGCATGGAATGAATTCAGAATCATAAAAGTCCCAGTTTGACATGTCACATGCTACTTAAAGCAGAATGAATTGTAGATCATTTTGCCTTATTGTTCCTTAATTCTCATGTTATTTATGGAGGTCATATGGATTTGAAAAAAAAAATGCCAATGGCTCCTATAGGCTAAAATTCAATACCTGACCTTAACAAATAATAATGCAAAAAATTACGCTTTTATCTGTGATTGCACAATCATTTCACTAACAGACACACGATTGGACTATGCAGTGGATTGATATATCAGGATGGATATATTAAAGTAAAACACACATACTCATACATGTACTTAAAGGTAGGGGAAGTGATTTCACTTTTGTCAGATATCACCCCCCCAAAAAAAATTCTGTTAAAATGCTCTATTATAAGGTGTGCAGACCATATGGAGTTTCCCCCTCCCCCACGTTAGCAGAGGAGCTAATAAAAGTTCCCCAGGTGGAGGGTGAATTCTCCTCCAATCAGGATCGAGCAGCAGGTTCACATAGTGTAGCTACTTTTGGGTGCCCCTAGTGCACCAGGCTGGTACTACATCATGAATTTCAAATCACTTACCCTACCTTTAAGAACACTATGTTGCTGTGGAGGAAACCTCATAACTCCTTTATATGTTTTAAACCATTTCAACCTGACACTACATTCTACAAAATGCCTTTAAATCCTGTTTAAAGTTTTCTGATGTCAGTGTTGCTAATAATATTCCATGCCAAGTACCCCTGGAATTATCTGTTTGGCTGTGGAGTGTGGACCCCCATCTGAAAATATGTCCCAGCAGGGACCTCCCAGAAGCAAAGATTTGAGTTAATAATGTTTGCACTGAAAGAGCAGAATATTCAAAGATTTGCACCATGTTTTCACAATTTTCTCTAAAAATAGCAGATGTACTATGAGCTTGTAGATCTGTTATTTTTCAATATCTGAATTGAATGCTAATGTTAATGCTTTCAATTGCTAAAGCTAATGCTAATGTTAATGCTTTCAGTAGCTGGTGGGGTTAGCTGTTTTAACACAGTTTGGGGGTTTCCAAGGAGTTAGGAGGTTTTGTCCAGTGCATCTTTCATTACTTTCCATTAGCTTAATAATTTCAAAACAACACACAGATGTTCAATAGCACTGATTTATAGGGTAAAAAAACTAAACCATCAAACATGGAGTTATGAGGTTTCCTCTGGACAGCAAAGAAAGTAGCTCATTCATTACTGTCCACCACTGCAAGTAACTAAAGCTGACTGTAAAATGAGTAAAACGTACAAATATTCCTCTGAGGTGTAGTGTAGGTAAATTACTACAAATACCTTTCACTTTCTTGAGTAAATGGTTACTACCACTGTCTGACAGTGATATTACAGAGCATTTTGAATACAAGTATAACTACTGACAGACATTATTTCCGTTCCCTGGACGTCATTCAGCCTCATGTGTCTCACTGACCTGGATGTCATTCAGCCTCATGTGTCTCACTGACCTGGACGTCATTCAGCCTCATGTGTCTCACTGACCTGGATGTCATTCAGCCTCATGTGTCTCACTGACCTGGATGTCATTCAGCCTCATGTGTCTCACTGACCTGGATGTCATTCAGCCTCATGTGTCTCACTGACCTGGATGGAGGCTCACTGACCTGGATGTCATTCAGCCTCATGTGTCTCACTGACCTGGATGTCATTCAGCCTCATGTGTCTCACTGACCTGGACGTCATTCAGCCTCATGTGTCTCACTGACCTGGATGTCATTCAGTCTCATGTGTCTCACTGACCTGGATGTCATTCAGTCTCATGTGTCTCACTGACCTGGATGTCATTCAGCCTCATGTGTCTCACTGACCTGGACGTCACTGCCATTGATGTTCATACGACTGATGGTCTTGTTGTATAACGGCCCATCTGACCAGTAGATCATCTGCTGCTGGTAGTCAAAGTCCAGAGTCCACGCCCCATACAAGTCCTGTCACAGCACAGCAGTTGTGTTAGTCTCTGACAGGTCCAATACATTCCAACATGTCAAAAGTGTGAATATTGTATCAACTCAAATCATCCTTTATTTACGTATCACATTTAAAACTAGCAGGCCTGAATTCTTTTTGGTTGTGAGGATGTTCAAAAACGGTTCTTTGGATTCTCAGCCTTTCTCCCCACCTCAACAGTTCACACCTGCATGCTGAGGAGCTCCATTGTTCCAGCTAATATGTCATTTGCATTCTAATTGAATTTTCAGGAAGGAAAACAGTTGAAAAACAGGTTTTTAGATTAGGAAGAAAAATAAAAATGATATGGTGGTCAAATGACCATGATAAAGCATGACTTATTTGAATTCATGTAACTGTTACAGACAAAAAGACAAGCTGAGACGGCTTGAATCGCATATTTAGGAAAAGTCATGGAAGGGGAATTTTCTCAGAACTTCACAGGCAAAGAAAAATCCACTTCAAAATATCAAAACCGACCAGCCTGGCCGATCCGCCGTGCTAGTTTTAACACAACGTAAACTGACCAACTTGCTTCACAGAAAATAAACACATTTAGAGCAAAGAAAACCTTGCATTTAAATCAATTTACATCAAGTAGAACCAGAAACATGAACAGCTCTGGAGCCGCCACCATAAAGCACGGTCAACTCTTGTTCTGAAGGTTCAGGCTGTTGCCACAGTCAGCAGTGATTGGTCAGCAGACTCTCAGACGGTTGTAGCTCTGTATATGTTCATTTGGGAGCAGTGTTGCCAACTGCCAAAATCCAAAATGCACTAGTGGCACTTCCAAAATGCACTAGAATGCGCTAGATGCTTGCCTGGAAGGGAATATGACCATTAAATGACCATTAATCTTCTACATTCTCTAGTTGTGTAGACTTGGGCTAATTCACATGATGAATATTTTACTCTTGTGAGTGTAAAAATGAAACCAAATGGACCCTTACGGGTCCATTTGGTTTCATTTTTACGCTCTCAAAGAGTTACATCTGGTTAACCAACTATCCAACTATCGGGAGCCAATGGGGTGATGTGAGGACTGGTGTGATGTGGTCATATCTTTTTAGAACCTGTGAGTCTTTGGACTAATTGGAGTGGGGCTGTTATTGTCATTGAGATGTAAGCATGTAAAGGATGTGTTATTACAGCATGTTTGATGGTTTTCACCTGTTTTAGCACAGTGTGGTTGGAGCCGTCCAGGTTCATCTTATTCAGATTGTCGGGGGTGTTAAAGATGATGAAGGGCTCCACATCTAGAGGAAATTAGAAATCACAGCTTAAAACATGCAATGCTTTATTTGTTTGTTCGCGAGAGACAGGACATATTCATGAACACAGCATAATGTAGAAATCAGAAAACTACATACAGTAGTGTGACATCTTCCAAACAAATAATAAGCCAAGACAATAATATGGAGAAAACTAAGCCAAACCCTGCCTCTACTGTATGTATGTTAACTCTGAAATGAAATGGTAATACTGTGGTAATAATGTGTTATTACCATTTTGACAGTGTGTACCAGTTCCCACTAATATCCAGCAACTTCACATAGCCATTGAAGAGGAGTGGACCAACATTCCACAGGCCACAATTGACAATCTGATAAACTCTATGCGAAGAAGATGTGTTGCACTGCATGAAGCAAATGGTGGTCACACCAGATACTGACTGGTTCGGAGTCCCATACCCCCAATAAGGCAAAGAAAAATTGCACATTTCAGGGTGGCCTTTTGTTGTGGACAGTCTAAGGTACACCTGTGCACTAACCATGATGTCAAATCTGCATCTTGATGTGGCACAACTGTGAGGTGGGATGGATTATCTTAACAAAGCAGAAGTGCTCAATATCACACATTTAGGCAGATTTGTGAACAGTGTTTGAGAGAAATGGTTATATTGTATATCTGGAATGAATTTTAGGTCTTTAAGTCCATCCCCTGAAAAATGGGAGCAAAAACAAAAGTGTTGCGTTTATATTTTTGTTGAGTATATGAAGAACATTTTACCTACTCACCAAAACAAACACAGTTTGTTACTAGAAATCCTATTTTCAGAAACACTCTACTGACGAAGTGCTCCCTCTACCAATATTGCCAAGAGAAATCCTCCAGAGAGACTATTTTCCCTGCCGTGAAAACCAATCCCTTTCTGGCCAAAAAGTGTATTTTATTTGTTTGGTAAGGGGCTCAGAGTGCATCCACTAAGGCTTTTTAATGTCGCCGTGTTTGTTTAGGTGAGTAGGTAAAATGTTATTTATATTTCCACTACAGAGGAGAGGCTGGACAGAGATTTTGTTGATTTTCACCTTGCTCCACTGCTAAAAAGAATCATAGAAGCAGTGGAGCTATGGACCAGAGCTACCCCCCCCCCCCCCCCACACACACACACACACAGCCACACACCGAAGCAAACATACAACATCAAAATGTTTACTCTTAAATCATTTATATTCAAATATTTGCGCCACGATTTCATGAAGTTAAAAAAAATAGCAGATGTGCCTGCGCTACAAGCTTGTAGACCTGCTATTTTCAATAGCTAAGGGTCAAAATAATGCTTCAAACGCCAAAAGGCTGACTGACTTAAAAAAGACAAAATGAACAGTTACAACTTACAGTAATGCAAGTGAATGAGAGGGGGACTTCCGGTGTCGTCTCTATTCAATATATACTCTAAGGGAGCTGCACATTGATCCGCGATGCTGCGCGCCTCGTCCCACATCACTAGTCATGGATAACTACACTACTGTGGGACAGTGGGACCGCGGCATCCCAACATCTAAAGTTGACGACACCGCCTACTACCACCGTCTAGTCATCTAGTCGTCTTGATTCTGAGTTTGACGCATGATGCCATACAGGGCAGGGAGACCCTGGAGAAGTAACAGGCATTGTCCGATGTGTTGGTGGAGAGACGGACAGACTGTTCACCGCGCCGAGCCGCCGGCAACTTTTAGTGTAAAATGAAAACACGTGGGTCCATTTGGATCTATACGTATTGTAGAACCATTTTCTCTAAAGTTCAAATAATAGTGGTCCCCTGTCCCCGGAACCACTTTTGATAATCAAAAAAACACCGGTATAAAGTGACAAAAGCAGCGAATCTCTCTTCTTCCTCTCTGGCTCTGTGTGTGCTCTGTAACGCAAACCATATATACTGCATAGAAAAATCATGGGGCCCCTGGAGGCTCGAGGGGGCCCTTTCAATTGAAAGGGTAGAAATGTCCTTAAGGCCGCCTGTGCAGAGCACCACTCAGTTCACACACACACACGCACACACGCACGCACGCACGCACGCACACACACACACACACACACACACACACACACACACACACACACACACACACACACACACACACACACACACACACACACACACACACACACACACACACACACACACACACACACACACACACACACACACACATAGTTTCCTACCAGACGTGGACCTGCAGATGGTTGGGTCTTCAGGGCTGAGCTGGTAACCCTCCAAACAGAGACAGTGGAAGCTGCCCTGTGTGTTGTTACATAGGTAAAAACATGGATCGTTCCTACACTCATCTATGTCCACACACGTCTTCCCATCGTCCTTCAGACCGAAGCCACTGGGACATGTGCACTGTAAGGAGACAGGGACAGAGCGCCATGCTGACCAGGTGTTTCATCAGTGTCTTTGTGGACTCTGTGTCAAATGGCGCTGTTGTTTCCATACCTTGAAGCCTATCTGGAGGTCTTTACAGCCAGAAGAGCAGCCACTCAGCTGGCTGTCCAGACACTCGTTAACAGAACAGCTGCTGAGCTCGTCAGAGGAGTCACCACAGTCGTCTTTGCCGTCACACAGCAATGTCTCATTAACACAGTTGCCGTTGTGACAGACATAGCATTTGTTCTTCTTTGCAGTGGCAACTTAGAGAAAGAAGGAGAAAGGGAAGACCAATGGAAGCAGAGGAGATTTACATGAATGTAAAACTTTACTCTAGTCTTCATTGCTGGGAAGTATTTAGTGTTAGAGGTGTTGTGTGTGTATTATACTTGGGTTATTGCAGTGATCCTCATCTGAGTTGTCGCCACAGTCGTTGTGTCCATCACACTCCCATCTCTTGGGGATGCATCGTTTATTTTGACACATGAACTGGTCGCTGTTACACAGGTTTGCTGAGAAACAGGAAGTAGTTATTTAGGTCAATCCATTATTATTATTACAGAATAAGAGCAAAAAGCCAGTTCTATAGTTGTGTCAATGGATGATGTTTGGCGTCTTCATTAATTTATCTGTTCATTAACATGTGACTGATATCTTTATCACCCTAATCTATAAATCAGTGGTTCTCAACCTTTTCATGTGCGGACGCCCAGAATAATCACAGTTGAACTGAGGAGCACTAAGGAGTTCAGTTATAATGATGTAATATGATATCACTTTTAGTGTATTCAATGATTGATTGTGAAAACAGATCTACAAGCTCACAACACCTCGCACTGCAAGGCATTGTGAGCTTGTAGCTCATCAAAAACACATTTGATAATCAAAGTGCTGACATATTTGACAATTTGACCAATGTTTCATAGGATCAAAGTCCTTAATAAATGGTCACTTCACTGGGGGACCCCATAAGGGTGCAGACCACCGACCCATAGGCTGAGAACCCCTGATATAGAATAATATTCTCTATTGTATATGTATATGTATAAGATCTTGTTGGAAACAAGTCAACATGACGTTTTATGTGTTATGCTCAGACAAAGTGTCCGTTTGTACTCATCTGATGGTATTTATGTAATATAACATTCAATCAATCAATCAATCAATATGGACATACTGTGAGTGTGACATGTGTGCATGCGTGCATTCATGTGCGCTTCTTACTTGGGTCTTTGCAGCGTGTATTCTTGGGCGCTTCATCTGAGTGGTCGTGACAGTCGAACTCTCCGTCACACTCCCACGCTCTCTGGATGAGACAGCGTCCGTTGGCACAGCGGAACTGGTTGGGTCCACATGTTGGATACACTGGAACATAGTAGAGCTTGAAGAGTCACACATGGAGGCTAGAGGCTGTTCTGTTCTTTACAGGATAATAGGTTAAAGAATCACATAGTCTCACAGCAAAGTGATAGCCTTCAAAATCACTTGATCCGCTATATCAAAATGTTGCCATGAGATTTTAGCTGCTATTTTCAAACAATCTTGGAGGGGCAATTAAAGTGAAGGAATTATGAATATGCTTGAAATGTTTTAACAAAGAGATCTTGCATTGGCACAACATTCTTTCCTATGGGGGAGAAGCAGAGGGTTAAAGACTGGTCCACTCACCACAGTCCTTGGACTCATCTGAGGCGTCACCACAGTCATTGTCGCGGTCGCACACAAAGCTCTTTGGGACACACTGTTTATTTTGACACATGAACTCTTCGCTGCCACACGTGCTGTTGAACACTGAGACACAGGAAGTAGTTGTTGGGTCAGAACATTATTACACAATAAGAGGAAAAAAGCAACAAAAGAACTCATTTATTAATGTATATTTATTACTGTCACCCCTGGAATTTACTGTTAACCTCTTATTTTCACCGTTCAACCTTCCCCCTGCATTTTCCTATATAGCGGTCCTACAAGCACACAATGCAAAAATAATAAGACAGTGAACACAATGTTAGCTTGTACAGATCTGCTGCTTTAAAGGATCACTTCACCTCTTTTCAACCTATTTTCATATCTTCACTAATACTCATGATGAAACGGCACCATCTTTGACTGCTCAGTCTGTTTCTCATAGGAGGGCTTTGGGCAATTCAGACACCTGTCCACTATGTGCATCATCGATGGTGAATCCATGCTGAAACTGCAGGCTTTCTATTCCTGAAAAGTTGCAATGCGAAAATGGACGATATCGTTCTCACAACACTAAAAATATGAATATCTTTAAAATTTCTGCCTAACGATGATAGAGGGTTGGGACAGATTGTTATGGATCCATTCATTACATTTACAGTATATGACATTTATTACAAACATATTAGAATATGTGAGCACATTTGACTGGGAGGCAGCCATCGTGCAACCTTCCAGTTCACCGCACCAGAAAAGTGTTTTTTTTTATATATTTTGTTTTTTAATTATGAATCCCACCTGATTATCTGGCACAGAGGGTTTCTGAACCAATTAGAGCATGCATCCTTCAGGTGAATGGCATAGGATGAGGGACGGCTTACGCTGAGTTATACTAGATGCAACACATGGGCTGTTTGTTTACAATTAGTCACTCAGCTCTGCCACTTTACTGCTCTAAATGACCATACAGTATAATGGGTTCAGATGTATAGCACCATTTAAAAAAAATAGAATATCATGGAAAAGTTGATTTATTCCCACAATTCCATTCAAAAAAAAGAACTATAGATTCAGTGCACACACTGTAAATGATTTCAAGTGTTTATTTCTTTATTTCAACATAAGTTTGGTTTCCAGCTCAAAAAAAATAAATAAATAAATAAAAAATTACAGGATTTAAAAAAAAAATTACGGGTCCACTAAAAAACTAAAAAACATGTTTTAACCCTTTCGGGAATCCATTTTTGGATTCTGTACAGTATGTACAGTATTCAAAAGTCCAATTTTGTTTGATGTTGCTGTAAAAATATAGCAACAACCTGACCTAAGTTTTTCAAAAACCTAGGTCAGACCTAAGAAATGTCGATTATCTGAAAAGTATATTAATGTATGCAGCGTGGAGGCGATCAACCTGTGGCACTGTTGAGGTGTTATGAAGCTCATTTTTGCTTTGATAATTGCCGTAAATTAATTTGTATTGTTCAGTCTTACTGTATGTCTCACAAGTCACAACTTCCTCTTGGCAATACAACCCAGAATCTCTGTTGGGTTAAAGCCAGGACAGTTGGCTGGTCAGTTAAGCACAGTAATACTACGGTCAGGGCTCTGTGGGCAGGTTCCAAATCCAGCTGGAAAGGAAAATTAGCATCTCCATGAAGCTTGACACGCAATAAAAACAGAAAACACAGAAATAGCCTGTATACCAGACTATTTTCTCCACAAAAACTCCATATCAATTAAGAACATATAACATTGCCTGCAGTGTATCCAAAAGCATGAGGATATTTCATCACTCTGTGTGATCGCAGTTAAGGCCGTAATTAATATGTTCTTAGATTCCTTCAGTCTACACATGAATTTAAACATAATATTCCTCAGTACAGCATACTGCCACAAGTTTTTTTTCATTTTTGCACTGCTGTATCTGCACCACAGGTGAGCTCTGTACAGTGGCATGCAATACATTTTTAAGGGAGATATCTTAACATTATCTGTACGCATACGAAACGTTCATGCCAGTATGTTGTATTGTTGCACCTCACAGTGGCACAAAAAGAATATTGCACACCCCAGTATACTTCAGTATACATTATACAACTTGAGAATATAATAATAATATAGTAGTGCATTTGACACTCAACATGCTGCTGCTCTGCCCAGAGCCATAGAGTAGGACAATTACGCAAACTCCCCACAACGACTGTCACAGTTTTAGAATCTGCTGCGCTCAATTACTCGCAGTGGGAGATTGCGCCTCCTGTCATGATCACAGAAGCATTACATCATAAACTCACGGGCCAACTTGATTGGTAAGGGATAAAGCATCTCAAGCCAAGTGTCATCATTCTTTGCATTCTTCTCAGTGAGAACACACACATTCATCACGAACACTACAGTGCTCGGTAGCGACATTTCACAGGACAGAAGAGATTTCTGGTACCAAGAAAGCTACTAAGCAACAAGCTGTGGGCTTCTCGGTTTGCAGAACACTGAACAAAAAATTATCCTGCCTAGAAAGATTGTAGGCGAGCCTGTCTTTCTCTTGCTAAACAGGCTGCAGTATCGTCAGTGGCTCAGGGCCCTGCTACTTAGCCTAGTTTAGCAACACCGACGAAGACAGCACGTTAGCTACCCGTCATTAGCTAACAGCAGGAACCACGGCAGAGTCTCACGCTGGGTCCTGCACACAGAACCAATGACAACGCAGACAGGCTCGGGAAGGTGATATGTCCCCTGAAGCACTGTGCCAACTGTACGCAGGTCCGGCAAAAGCAGACATGACATCTGCCTTGGCTACTCTCACGCCTGGGACGATATCCAAGACAGAGGGTTGTGCCACATGCGCAAGGTGACAGACGAGCACCACCTTAAACGCAGATTGGAACGTGTAGAGCGAGCCCTCAGAAGAGAGCAAATGGTACGTCTACACCGCTGGGAAGACGAGGCCCAGTGACAAGAATGATGAAGACACACGCCGTGCTGCTGATGCAGAGGCGAACGATCCCTCTCATTACTCCCCCAGCCACTACGTGAATTTCCCTACCGCCAAGGAGACCGCAGGACCGTCGAAGCGGCTGAGACAGACATGCAACGCCAGACTGCCACTCACTGCACGCTTCCCAGGAGCAAACGGACGGCTGCTGCGCGCTGAGCGGAGGAAGATGAGGTGGAGGAGGACGATGGCCCCGCGGGGAATGTGGAACTGGTCCACGCCAACGGGGATGCCTCATTTATGGACCAGGACAGCTCCAACTCTAATTCTGCCTCGTCGCTGGCGTCCTACTCCGACGGCAGCTCGTCCAGCTGAGATGACAGCCCTGCTAGCCGTGACACTAACCCACATGCGCAGGCACACGTGGCTCAGGCCGCCACATCTGAGGCTCAAGCTCAGTCCGTGGCTCAAGTCCAGCCCGCGGCACAGGCCCAGCCAGACCATCCCATTGCACAAGCTCCTCGCCCTGCTCTCGAAGTGGATCTTTCAGACATCATGACGATCTTTAAAAAGGCAGTGGAGAGGGGCGAC
This sequence comes from Benthosema pterotum, assembly GCA_039105355.1. NCBI lineage: Eukaryota > Metazoa > Chordata > Actinopteri > Myctophiformes > Myctophidae > Benthosema > Benthosema pterotum. The sequence continues at coordinate 45,764,771 of CM076980.1, read as the reverse complement.
ATGAGATGGCCAGCCGAGGAACAGCCTACAAAGAAAACTAAAACTGTTTACCACACGTTCGACCACCACACCCCCCACAAAATATGTGATTGCGACAAACAAGAGTCACCTGGATTGGTGTCTCTTCTACAGATGAGCAGATTGTTGGCTGCCCGCATACTGAAAACTAAAGCCTCAAGCTTTGCGACCCCATATTCCACCACACTGAGGATAAGAAAGTTTGCAGATCAATGCGAAGGCCTACAAATCCACCACAGCGGCCGCCAGAACTCTGAATGCCACTGCCCTTATCCTGGGCTCAGCATTGATGCTGTTCAACACATTCGGGGACGAGCCCTCCAGGGCTGACTCCACAGGTTTCACCAGGAGCTAATTTTGAAGCTGAACGCTTCATGCGCACCCTTGAAAAGACAATACAACTACCATGCCACACCTCACTGTGCGACCGGCATGGCTCCTGCCTTCTTCGGCAAAGGCAAAGGAAATTATGAAACTTGTGCCGTTTTATTAGCTCTGAAAGTAGGCGTTCAAGCACCATCCCTTCTGCAGTGGCAATGGCTTTGTCTCCAGTATTGACTGTCATTACTTTTATCTTCTTGGCAATGAGCTTGAAGCCGATCTTCCTGCACTCCCTTTCAACTGGCAGTAGTAGCTCGGGTGATGTCTGCATAGTCTAGGTCAGTGACCATGATTACTCGCCTTGTCTTCCTCTGGACCAGAGTAAAGCCCATGCAGTGTCTCCTCTCTGCCATTGATTGCAAGTCTAGGTGCATTATCCATTGCTACAATGAACAGGAAGGGGCCAAAGTGTCACCCTGAAGGACACCTGCCAGAATCTCAAATTCTCTGGTGTCACCGTCACAGGTCTGGACCTTGGCTCGAGTCTGGCTGTAGCTTCATCATCTTTTTTTTTTTTTTTTTAATATTTTTTCATCCCACGATTTTGCAACCCATTTTTTCACCCAGTGCCAATTCCTAATGTGATCCTGGGCTCTACACACCCTCCACCAACCTGGGGAGGCAGCGGACTGGCCTCATGCTTCCTTCAATGCATGAGGAGTCCAAGCTGCCTTCTTTTCACCTGGCAGGGGGGAGTTTCCCTGGTTGGACGTAGCGCGTGGAAGGAACACGTTATTCCAACCAGTTCCAGTCTCCTCCATCAGGCGCCCCGGCTGGCCAGGGGGAGGCAGTTTAGAGTCCAGGATTACAGCATGTTTTTGTGAGGGTATCTACCCTAGGGGACACGGGGAGAACATGCAAACTCCACACAGAAAGGCCCTTTCGCCAACCCCACCTCGGGTATGGGCACTGATGACGTGGAGGAGCAGACACGCCGCCAGCACCCACAGCAGCGCCCCTAGCGGGAATCGAACCCAGGACCTTCTAGCTGTGAGGCGACAGCACTAACCACTGTGCCACCGTGCCCCCCCGTAGCTTCATCATCTTGACCCATTTTTCAGAAACTCCGTAGGCTCAGAGGATACTCATGAGTTTCCCCCGGTGGATGGTGTCGAAAGCATTTTGGAAGTCTATGAAGGTGATCACTGCCGACAGGTTGCGCTTCCTTACCCCCTCCAGTATCTTTCTCAGTGCCAGTATCTGCCCAAGGGTTTAGCGGAAGCCGTTTTGTGAGTTCCTCAGTAGAGGGTCTAAGTCGGTTGAGGATCATCCTGTTGGCAGTCTTGGTGACTTTTGAGCTCAGGCTGATGCCCCGGTAGTTGTTTGTTTTAGTGAGGTCACCTGACCTCGGCACTGGCACGATGTTCATTGTGCACCCCGGCACTGGCTGCTCTCCAGACATGTGCGATTTATTGTTATTTAAGTCCAGCACCATCTCATCTCTGGGCACATATTTCAGAACCTCTGGTGTTACTCCATCCTCCCCACAGCTCTTGCCACACTTGATTGCATCCTTGGCCTTCTGGTACTCATCCAGGGTGAATGGTCCAGGGAAGATCGTGGAAGACAGGGGCAATCAGCTTATCCTCATCCTCAGCTGCAGATGGCTTGCTTAGGAGTGTTCTGAAGTGCTGGTACCATGCTTCAACCTGTTTCTCTGCATTTTCTCCCCGGATCTTGGAAGTCTGAGAGGGATGTCTGCCAGAGATGTCATTAATGAGCTTCCAGCTCACGCCAGGCTTCTGACTCGCATGCCGTCGTTGTGCACCTGCCTGTGCTCCTGCAGGCCACATATGTCAATGTGCTGATCCCAGAGGTTCAGTGCTACTTCCTCAGTCTTCAGCCTATGTTCTCCTCCCTGCTCACTGCTTGTGGGTGCAGCTAGAGTACGGATATAAAAAGTGGCAAGTCTGAGAGGGTGCCTGCATCTCAGTATAGCATCAGGTGCCTTGCGTCCGCTACGCCCCGCCCAGCTGGGTTTAGGGTTGCAGCATCATCCTGTCTGTCTAGCAGACACGCATGGGTACCTGTTGGCTTCCCTGAGAGAACCGGGTTTCGATCGAGTCGGTGGACAGAGAAACCCGGGACATCGATGGCATGCTCCGGTACTCCAGCTGACAGCCAGGTCTCCATAAGGCAGATGACATTACAGTTCTTGATGTCGGGCTGGAAATAAATCCACGCACGTAGATCATCCAATTTGTTTTCTAAGGACTGCATGTTAGCCAGCAACATGCTAGGAAGTGGAGCATGGGGTGCACGCCGCCTCAACCGAGCCAGGACGCCGGCACTCCTTCCTCTTTTCCTCCGTTGTAACTCAGGGAATACATTAAGGCAATGGGGACTGGGTATCTCCCGCGGTGAGTGAGGCTCTCTTTGATGTTTAATAGCATGCTCCTGTTGTAGGTGATCCTCGTCATTGTGTAGCTGTCAGGTCCCCTAAACTACATTAAACTGATATTGCAAGACATCAGTTGTATAGGTCCTATTATAAAGGCAGTATGCCACTAAGTTTGTGGAGTTTGCGGGGCTCCCAACACGTCTCCCTCACCCTCCTCACAGCGCCGGAACAATTTAACGTTGTGCCCAGGACAGAAGACAAGACTACACACCAATTTGCTAATAAACAAAATGGTGTCTCTGGGTTTCAGTGTGAATTTCAAGAGCCTAACAACGCCAACGCAGTCGATAGACTTCATAGGCATGACACTGGACTCAACCACGTTCACAGCATGCCTCTCCCAAGACAGAGTCTATCTGGGCGTGCGTGAAGTGACAGCGGGTCTCATGGCGTTACATTTGAGGCCTGTGTTTCAGAGGTGGATGCAGGCACTAGGGCTGCTAAATCACCTCGGCCGTTGTCCAGTCAGTGACTGAAAACTGCATTTCAGCCATGTGACAGTGGGGAGACGAGCACTCCTTGTCCAAAGGTGTGAGCAAGGGCAGTTTGGCCCCTTTGTGTGCCCCCTGGCACACAGAGGCATGTGTGCCAGGGGGGTGTGGGACAGCGATGTCAGGCCAGCGATCTCAGGCCCACACCAATTACAAGTTCAATTTCAATCTATTGTCACTTAGATACACTATTTAGGTGTATACATGTGAAAAACTTATACTCAGGAGCTCCAATAAAACAAATAATAAATACTTGTCATCGGCAAACTTCACAACATGATTTTTTACTGTGTCACAGTGCAGTCGTTAGTTGTACAATGAGTACATGAAAGGGCTGAGGACGCAGCCCTGTGGTGCTCCGATGCTGACAGCTAGAGTGGAGGATGTGCGACCATCCACTCTCGCTGCCTGGGGGCAGTTTGTCAGGAAGCTCTGGATCCAGCTGCACAGTGATATGTTCAGACCCAGGTCTCTGAGTTTTCCTTCCAGCCTGGAGGGACTTATGGTGTTAAATGTGGAGCTGTAGTCCACAAACAGCACCCTCACATACTGTAGGTGCAGCCACGGGCGCCGACACGGGGGGACGAGGGGGACAGTTGTGGGGGGGGGCCCGAAGCCAGGGGGGCCCACTAAAAGCTTGGATTAATAAGGTTTTATTTGTATTATTATTATAAAAATATATTTGAATCACTATATTACCTGAATAAACCGAATGAGTGGCGCAACAAATCATAATAATGAGTTTTATTCTGTATTCTGTGGGTCGCCTCCAGGAAGGGGGGCCCATGTCAAAAAGCTGTGGGGGGGGCCCAGAATTGCTAGCAGCGCCCCTGGGTGCAGCTTCTCTCCAGGTGGGAAAGGGCCGTGTACAGGACATGGGCGATGGCGTCCTCAGTGCTCCTGTTTGCTCGGTAAGCAAACTGCAGGGGGTCGAGGGTGGGGGGAAGCATGGGCAGTATGAGTCCTTTGACAAGACCCTCAAAGCACTTACTCGTTATGGGAGTGAGAGGGCGCCAGTCATTCAAGCCAGTCACTTTCGGCAGTTTAGGAATGGCGATGATGGTGCTGGTTTTGAGGATGGTGGGGACGTAGCTGAGGGGGAGAGACTGGTTGAAAATGTCAGTGAAGACGTCCACTAGGTGGTAGGCACAAGTCTTCAGGACATGCCCGATAATGCCATGCTCGGCTTGATCCGTTTGAAAGAGCGTTAGACCTCATCCCGTGTGATGGAAAGAGGGCGGTCCAGGTCAACGCCAGCATCTTGGAGTTGTTGGGATCTTCTGACGCAGGTGGGAGGAGAAATATTTCATCCTCGGCCGCATAACCTGGAACTATGGGCTTGGCCTGTGAGAGGATGAATCTGAGCACCGAGGGTTTTCCCCTTAGGGTTATTGATACTATTCAGAGCGCTAGAGCTCCCCCGACAAGGGAGGCCTATGAAGTGCGGTGGCAAATTATTTGAGTAATGGTGCAAAAAGGAACGTACTCACATGGAGACATTCCAAGCCTCAGTGAGGTGCATTTTGTCTTTCCTACAGAGCTTGTATGACGTTTAAGAGTTTGAAACACAACAAGGTGAAAGTATATTTGGTGGCCATATTGGCTTGCCAAATTGGATTTGGCACCGGTTGGTGTGTCATTTTATGAAGGGTGGATTACATCTTCACCTGGTGTCAAAGTCTGTAGTTCCTTCCTGGGACCTAGCGGTTGTGTTGGGTTCCCTTTCTTGCCAGCCATTCAAACCTCTGGAAAGAGCATCTATGAAGTTGCTGTTATCAAGACAGCCTTCCTGATTACCCTACTTTTTTATTCCAGTGGCAATAGGGCAGTCTGTCGGCCTTTATAATTATAATATGAATAATGATAATAATAATAATTGTCTGACCTGTGATAGTGGACTTGGGTCCACTTGTTCTTGAGTGGGAATACGGCAGTGTACGGTCCTATGAAAATTGTACTGGCAGGAGTCTTGGACTGGGTCCATGTTCGGGATTCAATAAGGGAGTTTATTATGTCTCCCAATGCAAGTCATAGAGCGCAGCAGATTCTAAAACTGTAGGTTACGAAGGTAACCCCTGTGTTATAACTGCAAGCAAGATGACTCAGCAACATCCCCTTCTTGATGCTTGAGAAGAATTCAGGCTTGGCTTGAGGCGCTTTATCCCTTAGGGTGGGGGAGGACTTGGAGCGTCCACATGTCAGACCCGAACCAATCAAGTTGGCCTGTGAGTTTATGATGTAATGCTTCAGTGATCACGCCGGGAGGTGCAATCTCCCAATGCGAGTCACCTCGCGTGAAGTTATAAAACAGGGGTTACCTTCGTAACCTACAGTTCTTCATGACTGAAACTGCCCAATGCTGCCAATGCCTGCTGATTTGGGCATATATACTGTAGCCACGCTATTCCAGTGATTGTTTATTGATAAAGTATAATAACTCCAATTAAATGTATTCAATACAAATTTATTTCAATAAATATTGTGCCCATTTAATGAACTGAAAATGGGCTACTAGCTCATAATGGTTTATTAAATACAATGCAATAGGCCTACCCCTTCTATACTGACCAAAGTAAACAAGGCCTAAGTGCGTGACCCCAGAAGCTAATGTGGTATGTGACATCATCCGTTCCTCTTTAACTGCTTATCCGTAGTTGGGTCACGGGGCAACAGCTCCACCAGAGAATCCCAGACTTTCCCCAGCAACATCAGTAAGTAAAGTAAGTAGGTAAAGTTTATTTATAGAGCACTTTTCACAGACAATCACAGTCACAAAGTACTTAACAACATTAGAATAAGACAAAAAAATAATAATAAAGTAAGACAGAAAAGTAGTTTAAGTAAAACAATCAGCATTAGCCAAGCTGGTTATGGGAAAGCCTGTCTAAAAAGGCGAGTTTTTAACAGTCCTTTAAAAATCTCCACTGAATCGACAGATCTTAAAAGAAAGTGCTGGCAATTCCAAAGACTAGTAGTAGCAAAACCTGCAAAGGCTCGATCACCTTTAGCTATTAATCTTGTTTGAGGAACAACCAGCAAGGCCTGTGAAGCAGATCTCACTGACCTTCTGGGCACATGTGTCTGGAGCAGGTCAGAGAGATAAGAAGGTGCCTGGCCAAGTGGCCATGAAGCACTACCTGCACAGAGAAAAACCAATGGTCAAAAACAACCTAACTTCGGTCAAATTTCAACCAAACGTAGAGGTTGAATAAGGACCAACTGGGTCTTTGGTCAATTTGACCAAATAATGCGTGTTATTATATTTGACCGAATGCATTTGGTTACATTAATAACCCAATTATGAGGGTCAACATAACCTAAGTACCAGTTGATTTGACCAAACATATTAGCTTGCATCAATAACCTAATTTTGATGGTCAAGATGACCCAAATACCAGTTGATTTGACCAGACATATTAAGTTGCATTAATAACCTAATTTTGAGGGTCAAGATTACCCAACTGCCAGTTGAATTGATACAGAATCTTCAGTTAACCCATTTGTTTTATTAAAGGGAAATTCCACCCATTTAAAGGGGAACTTCGCCACTTTTCAACACTCTTTGTGTGGTGTTGGTCATTAGCATACATGCTAATGGCCTCCTGATTAATAACATTGGGATTCTGTGGCTCCAGCGCCGTGCTTCCCAGCACAGCGAGTATGTGGACGGGTAAGGTTACCTTACCGGTCTGAGTAACGGTCTGAGTGCCGGTCTGAAGGAAAAGTCGTTGCAGTGTTGTGTTTACAGTGTTGGATGCATTCCTCGGCTTTAGTATCCTATCTGTTCCTGTAAAAAGTATAAATAATTTCATTTTTCGTCATTTTGTCCGAGAAATTCTACAATACCCACAGTGCACCGCGGCATCCGCTCAGCAGAGTGGGCGCGCGCAGCCGTTGAGCGGTCTTTTCTGACGAGTCCAACTGGTGGAAGCAGTATTAGCCGAAGCAGTGTAGTTGTGATCGAAAAATAAACTTTATATTTAGTTGGTAGTAGTGGGAGTTTTACTAGTAGTAGTTGTAGTAGTAGTGGTGGTGTTGATAGTAGTAGCAGTGAAGTAGTAGTTGGTGGTGGGGCTGGTGGAGGAGGAGGAGGAGGAGGATTAGTTAGCGTTTGAGATAGGAGGAGGGGGAGGAGGAGGCGACGGAGTAATAGTAATAGTAGTAGTAGTAGTACTTGTACTCGTACTACTAGTAGTGGTAGTAGTAGTGGTAGTAGTAGCAGTAGTAGTAGTAGTAGTGGTGTTGGTGGTGGTCGTGCTCGTAGTAGTACAACGTTAGTTGTTGACTATGGCTGCTCCTGACGACTTTTTGGATGACGACGAGTTTTTTTCCCTGCTGTCGGAATCCACCGTACAGCGTTATTTATATGAGCCGGAGTACAGCGAGGAGGAATTACAGCAGCGAGAAGGACAACAACAAAACAAATGCATTACATCAATACCAGGAAAACCAACATATACACAATATCAAGAATGACGTAATAAAATGTAGTTAAATGTAGTTATAATAAAATGCGTATTAGGCTACAGACCCACAGGCCACGCAGAATTATTATTTTAGCTGTACTAGTAAATAATTGCACTGCTATTCGAGTTATACACTAGGGACATTCCTAACATCAGTTTCTACATGCTGTGCTGGGGACCCCTACTTGACATTTCTAACATCAGTTTCTACATGCTGGGGGACCCCTAGCCCTGTTCCATTGCGTAGAACAGGGAAGGGGACCCCCTACTCGACATTTCTAACCATTTTCCACATGTTGGGGACCCCTACTCAACATTTATAACATCAGTTTCTACATGTTGGGGACCCCTACTCGTCATTTCTAACACCATTTTCTACATGTTGGGGACCCCTACTCAACATCTGTAACATCAGTTTCTACATGTTGGGGACCCCTACTCAACATTTCTAACAAAACGTTGGTGTACATAAATGCCTGGTTTACAATGGGGCTCTATGGGCTTGTAGACTATAACCATAACAGACGTAACCAAAACATATATTCCCGTCGTGGTTCAGAATGGAAATAAAGCAAGGGAGACATTATTTCCTATTTCCTATTTCACGCATTTATCTATCAAGTTGCAGCCTGCCCTGCAGCATAAGCACAACACAATGGAGTTATTCTTCCAGTAAACACGCTTATGATAAAAGTAAAAATTTCAAACTTACTGCAAAAGTGCTCAGGGTGGAGTAGTATTTCGGGTTTGCAGAGAAAGAAGCAGTAGCAAAACTGACAGCAGTTGGGACATACCACTCACTCGTTTAAAAAAAGAGGGGGGGGAATTGGACCAGTCCACTCCATCAATAAATCAATTCAACCAAAGTCTGTGACCTAACACATTGGTTATTCTCATTAAAACAACCCAAAACCAATAACCAAATAAAACAACCCATGAATTCGGTCAAAATAAAATCCCTGCAACCCAGGAAAAGGTTATGGCTTCAAGAAATAACCCAGGAAAGTGACCTAACACCATTGACTGAAGTGTTTAGTTGCAATTTTGACCGATTAGTTTTTTGTGTGTGTGAGTGATGACAAGAATCTTAAACTGAATCCTGTAACTAACTGGTAACCAGTGCAGTAACTTCCCACTGGAGGACACTGAGGCGTTCCAAGGCCAGAGAGTCAATGTGCTCTGATAACCTAATAACAGCCCCGCTACTTGATAGTGTTACAACGATACGGTTTGTTGATACTGTACATCCAGCCTTTGCGTAAACTTAAACATTAAGGCTGTCATTTATTTTAAAAAAAAGAAAAAAAAAAAAAACGCCCCCACACACATTCAAACACTGATTGCAACACCACACTACCACACTAGGGGTACACTGTCTTGATCAAGGACACTTTAACGCTAACTCATCGGGAGCCTGGGTTCGAACTGGCATCGTTGCAGTTCCCATCCGGCCATTCTACCCTTGAGCCATCGCCACTTTGGACATGCTGCAGTGCTCAGGCTATAATAATTCATCATGCCATCTCTCATGCCGTGCGTGTGTGTGTGTGTGTGTGTGTGTGTGTGTGTGTGTGTGTGTGTGTGTGTGTGTGTGTGTGTGTGTGTGTGTGTGTGTGTTTGTGTGTGTGTGTGTGTGTCTCTGTGCGTAGGCCGGGCTGCTTCAGCTTCCCGTCAACAAGAAATGTGTGAATTTCCATCTAAACCACATGATGAAGAGATACGATGAGCTCATGTTTTGCTAATGTGATGAAGAGATACGATGCGCTGACAGGAAATCGATCACTGAAGTGGTTGGCTGTAAGGTAATCAGAGGGAAACTTTTTTTATTGGCTTTTTCCATCATGTAACTATAGTTTCCATTTGCTGTTTGGTCCTATTGCAGTAGGTTCTTGCGCTAAAACAGGGGTGAGGCTATGATTTAGGGTGTAGCCTACAAGGGCATCTCAGATTGATTTCAACCCAATTTAGGCCCAGTGAGAGTCAGGGCTTCAGACTAAGGGGTCTCTACGTCCTGGGGGCTATAAAAGTTCTCATTGGGACTTCTTGTACTTTCAGTTCTTGCACTGAAAATGTGCATAGGATGAGCTTTTATAAATGTTGCAGCAGCAGCAGCAGCAGCAGCAGCAGCAACACTTACTTCAGCCACAAACTATTCCTGCACTATTCCTTGAAGGTGGGGGAAATAATGAATCATATTGGAGAATGGAGAACAACAGGCAGAGATGTAAGGAGATGTACCCGATCCTTTATCCACATCCAATACTTTCATATCATACAACAGCCACAAGTTCATTTACTAAGTAAGGGAACTGTCACAAATGCATACTGTACATGAAACAGTGGCTCTCAACAGGCTGTGGACGGTGGATGTTGTGGTGGATTGCTAAGACTCTAAGATCCATCACCTATAACACCAGGGGTGTTACACTAACACCCCACAACATCAACTTCAACTCGCAAGTTAGAATCTCAGTGGGTAACACCAACTAAACCCAAACTCAGGTCAAAGCAGACACCCAGCCAGTCACATGGAGTTTTCAGTACCACACACGCAGATGAGTGAAATCTCTGCATCCCAACGACGTATTACCCTATTGGCCTGAATATAAGACTATGTTTTTTTCCCAATGCAAATATCCCAAAAATGAAGTTGTCTTATATTCAGGGGCTATACTATTTGACATTCAATGTTCTTTTTTTCTGTAAATGGGTCTTGAAAAATGAGGGTCGTCTTATAAACGAGTCGTCTTATATTCGGGACAATACGGTAATTACCTAAATATTCTTTAATATGAAATAATGAAATATTATCATATATCAGAAATGCAACAATCCTCACAATGCACTCATCTTTATTTCATTTTGACACAGAGGTTATCTTTAATAACTGGGACAAGCAATACTGAAAGCATTGAGTTGGGTAGTACACCATGGATCATGAAACAACAAGTAAAGCTTATAGATGAACTAAATGCATTTCTCAGGTGCTCTGCGGTGATCTGCTCCATCCCACATGCTTTGTTTTCAGATAATCGTTGCCTGGCTTCATACAGTGCATGTGTTGCTAGTATGTTATGTATAGCCATATTGTCATTGTTCATATCAGGGTCATCCACAAACAGATCACTAGTAATACAGTTATAAAGAGCTATAATGCTGACACCATAATGCCACAATATCATCAGCTCCTGAAATTCCTTCTACAGAGCAGGGTAAGGAGCTCTCACTAATAGTAATCACTCAGCACTAACCTTGCTGGCCACAGAGTCTGTCCTCATAACTAGGGATGGAGCTCGATAACCAATAACAAGCTTATTGAGTACCTGTTATCAATAAGCGCTTGGTTTATCAAGACTTTTATTGAGCATAGTGGTCCATGACATCATCTTTAAGCAATCAACACAAAAGAGCATCAATAAATAAAAGTAACCGCCCACACTGGCACAACCATGTTGGGGGGGTGGCTATAGCCTATAGGTTGGGGCCAAGGGCTCCAGACTAAGGGGGTCCCCCTGAAATGAATCTTAGCTGGGACAGTTTTGGAACTAAAAAGAGTTCTTGCACTGAAAATGTGCATATGGTGCGCACCTACAGCTACGAGCAGCATGAGACAAGCAGTGCTGCATAAATAGCAACCGGCAAGTCACCTTCAGCCTCCGTCATACAGTTCTTCATGACTGAAACTGCCCAATGCTGCCAATGCCTGCTGATGTGGGCATATATACTGTAGCCAGGCTATTCCAATTAATGAAGTATAATCAATCAAATTAAATGTATTCAATACAAATGAATTAAAATACATTTAAAGAACTCGGATTATAAAATCAGAACACTTAATGTTGTTAAGAACAGAATGGGCTACTTGCTCATAACAGATTAACAGTTAAGTACAGTGCAATAGGCCTACCCCTTCCTTACTGACCCCAGTAAGGAACTGGTAACCGCTTATCTGTAGTTGAGTCACAGGGCAACAGCTTCACCAGAGAACTCAAGAATTTCTTCTCCGGAGCAATATATATATATATGTGTGTGTGTGTGTGTGTGTGTGTGTGTGTGTGTGTGTGTGTGTGTGTGTGTGTGTGTGTGTGTGTGTGTGTGTGTGTGTGTGTGTGTGTGTGTGGCAGCAGCAACACAAACTGTTACTGCAGAGTCTTCCAAATATTATATTATATTATATTATATTATATTATATTATATTATATTATATTATATTATATTATATTATATTATATTATATTATATATTAGTACCTGTTATCAATAGGCTTTTGGCTTATCAAGCTTTATCAAGCCCCAAACAATCAAGACAAAACAGCATCAATAAATAAATATAATCATCCACACTGGCACAACCATGTTGGTCTAAAAGTGTATTGATGCCTGCAAACCAGAGCTGTCCTGGTAAACAACATTAAACCTGATGGTGTCTGATGGTACACAAATTAACCAGTTAACAGTTAGTTTTATTAAATTGTTTAAAAAAAAAAGAAAAAAAAAAGACCAATTGCCTTCCGTCTGTTAGAAGAGTATTGTATTTAAATGCAATAGTGAAAGATACTGGTTCTTGTATCCTGTCTTTTCACTAAATAATAGAAAATAATCAATAGTGGGCTTGATAAGCCTGATCCATAAACTGATTGATGTTAGCTTTGTGTGTGTGTGTGTGTGTGTGTGTGTGTGTGTGTGTGTGTGTGTGTGTGTGTGTGTGTGTGTGTGTGTGTGTGTGTGTGTGTGTCACTGTGTGTAGGCTGGGCTGCTTGTGTGAATTTCCATCTAAACCACATGATGAAGCGATACGATGAGCTCATGTTTTGCTAATGTGATGAAGAGATACGATGTGCTGACGGGAAATCGATCACTGCAAATCAGCACCAGGAAACTTTTTTTATTGGCTTTTTCCATCATGTAGGCCTAACTATAGTTACCATTTGCTGTTTGGTCCTATTGCAGTATGTTCTTGCGCTAAAACAGGGGTGAGGCTATGATTTAGGATGTAGCCTACAAGGGCATCTCACATTCATTTCAACCCAATTTAGGCCCAATGAGAGTCAGGGCTTCAGACTAAGGAGGTCCTTAAGTCCCGGGGGCTATACATTTTCTCATTGGGAATTCTTGTTCCTGTTCTTTCAGTTAATGCACTGAAAATGTGCATAGGATAAGCCTTTGTAAATGTTGCAGCAGCACCAGCAACACTTCAGCCACAAACTATGACTGCAGAGAGAAACCAACAGGTTAAAACTCCAGTCTGGACCCTCATGTAGCAGTCAGGAAAATGATGAGGGAAAATAATAAATCATATTAAAATGATGGAGAACAACAGGTAGAGATGTAAGGCAGGCTGCACCGGTGCGAAAGGACCATTGGTAACCAAATGGACCCTTATAGATCTGTAACTCTTGAGATTATTTTTGACCAACATTTCGCCAGTCCTAGAAAAGTCAATCCATCCTCCTGTACTGTTCCACATGTTTCTACACTCTGCTCTCTGTAACCAACCAGGACAAACTCACTTGCATCACAAACACAGCAGCCAAAATCAATCAACAACAGGTCCATACCGTCCATTACCTGCATAGCAAACACAATAGTCCAAGACAGGGGTTTTCAACCTTTTTGACACCAGGGGACCACCATTTATTCAGCATTTGAGCCACGGACCACCATTTGATGACATTTTAGCCCCCACAGACCCCCAAAAACTAAAGATTTCTTTTGCTTTTGTCCACAATACCAGGCTGGATTTGGGAAACAAAACAGGCAAATTAACATACAGATCCAAATGAATGCTGGTCGAGTGGGCACAGTGGAGATGTAGGCACACACATTTCTAGCAAAGTGGGCAAAAAGGCAACTGGGCATACAGACAGACAGGCTATCTGGGCAAACGGACCAGAGGGCACACAGGCTATATGGGCATAATGGACCAGAGGGCACACAGGCTATATGGGCAAACGGACCAGAGGGCACACAGGCTATATGGGCATAATGGACCAGAGGGCACACAGGCTATATGGGCATAATGGACCAGAGGGCACACAGGCTATCTGGGCAAACGGACCAGAGGGCACACAGGCTATATGGGCATAATGGACCAGAGGGCACACAGGCTATATGGGCATAATGGACCAGAGGGCACACAGGCTATATGGGCATAATGGACCAGAGGGCACACAGGCTATATGGGCATAATGGACCAGAGGGCATACAGGCTATCTGGGCATAATGGACAATTGGGCAAACCGGATACTTAGGCATATGACTTTGAGCTTGAAGTTCCCCCCGGCCCCCCATTGTGTGAGAGAGACAGTGAGAGACGGTCACGGTGTGAAATGGAGAGAGAGAACCACTGCTCTGTCTGTCTGCCTGGCTTTCTGTCTCTCTCTCCCTCTCTCCACCCCCCCCCCCCCCCCCCCCCCCACACACACACACACACACACTCACACACACGTGCGCACACACACAGAAACACACACGAAAGACACAAAGACACAAGTTGAGAAATAAAGGACCAAAGTTAGTTCTCCAAACTAGAAAAATTAAATAAAAGTGACCAACAGCCTTAATAAAAATAGCAAAAAAACCAACAACAACACCCTCGTACCTCACTAATCATCAAAGCAGGGATCTTCACAGCTAGCGCTGCTGGAAGAGCCTATTGTTCCACTAATTTTTTTTTAGTCCATTTAGTCTTTTGAAATTCATTTTTGTTAGTCCAGTCTAGAGCACTCCACATGTGGCCACTTTTTCTCTCAGAAACACATTTCTCAATGCAAATAATTAGTGCCCTGAATAACAGATGAAATAAAAAAATAAATAAAAGTTAGTTAGAGACAGAGAGACAGACAGGAACTGGTGTCAGCAGGCAGACAGCAGACTGCTCACAGACGGTTCACAGCAGGGGATCAGAAAGGGGGGCACATCAAAGCAATGTGTCTTCTGTCTCCAGTTTGGTGTATGCCCTGATGTATAGTTTGCCCGGTTCGCCCTATGCCCAGATGTACTTTTTTTTAGCTGGGGACCACCTGGAACCCTCTCTTGGACCACTGGTGGTCCCCGGACCACTGGTTGAAAACCTCTGGTCCAAGACATCACTCACCCATTACATCTTGGGATGGAGCTCAATAACCGATAACAAACTGTTATGAATAAGCTTTTATCTTAACAAGCCTGTTATTGAGCAAAGCGGTCCATGATGTCATCTTTAAACAATTGCCTTCCCCCTCTATAGACGTATTGTATTTGAAGGCAATAGTAAAAGATACTGGTTCTGTTCACAAATTATTGTATCCTGTCTTTTCACAAGATAATAGAAAATGCTCAAAGCCTGATCAACAAGCTGATTGCTGTCAATAGAAATGAACAAGCTCCATCCCTACTCATAACTTGTAAACACTGGTAGGTCTATCAATTCACCAGCAATAATAAATCATATTAAAATGAGGGAGAACAACAGGCAGACAGACTTTCACTCAGGCTCAGCTCTCTCTGTAGCACAGCACAAGGACATGTATGATAAGGAGGCTTTACTGTTAGTGAGAGCTCTCGCCTCTATCCATAAATCATTCACATTATACAAAATAATAAGAAGAAAATGCATAGTGTGCTCGATAAGTCTGATGGATAAGCTGATCGTTAACTTATCAATGAAAATTAACAAGCTCCATCTCTACTCAAAACTTGCTCAAGTTTGCAGATAAAATGTACAGCATACTTTTATCTAGCATCAGTTGCAATTTTATGCTCCAGCTCAGGCCCCTGCCAAAGGTCTTCTGGCTATGGCCCACAGTTTAAAGACATCTCTGCCGTCAGCATGGTACAATATATGAATAATTATATATATATTATATAATTATATGTAATGTAGACCCGACAGCATTGATATGATAATAAACAGGCTATAGGCCTCATATAGCATATATAAAATGATCAAAAAATGACCAAAAACATGCATGCAAAGTGAACATTTTTAGCCGCTGGGGTGATTTCTGATTTCATGTTCAGGCTACACTGTGTCTGATCAGATCAGATATCTAGAACCACTCACAGGGCAATGCTGACATGCTGTGAGATTGTACATCTGCTGTGTTCACTACTCTTGCATGAGAATCTTGCATGGTGAACAGGGGCGCTGCTAGCAATTCTGGGCCCCCCCACAGCTTTTTGACATGGGCCCCCCTTCCTGGAGGCGACCCACAGAATACAGAATAAAACTCATTATTATGTTTTGTTGCGCCACTCATTCGGTTTATTCAGGTAATATAGTGATTCAAATATATTTTTATAATAATCAATACAAATAAAACCTTATTAATCCAAGCTTTTAGTGGGCCCCCCTGGCTTCGGGCCCCCCCCACAACTGTCCCCCTCGTCCCCCCGTGTCGGCGCCCGTGATGGTGAAACATAAAAAGTCTAAAGTTTAAATATGGAGGATCTTTGTGCCTGCAGTGCAATGTACTATGCTAATGACAGATATCAATGAGTGACAGATCATTTTATTGTATATGTGGGTCATAGCCTTAAATTCCACCTGCTTAAATTAAACTGTATTGTAGGCTATGTATGGAAAATGAAAAAAAAAAAAGTTTACCTAACTTTGCTAAAGCAGGGAAAGCACACAGTGCTGTGTTCCATGGGTCGACAAATACTCATTTGACACTGAGACTTGGCTGACTGCCCGGGGCAAGTCAATGAAATGGTCGGCATGGGAAGGGTGCACATTTTGAGTGCGAATGCAACCGTCTTTACTAACAGAAGGCACTGCAACATTATCTTATCTATGAATCAATACAATGTACTAAGGGTAAGGAAGGACAGTATGGTACGATCTCAACTGAGGTAATTGAGAATCCTAAAATTGTGAAAACAGCCCATCTAGCCTCTCACAAGCCTCTCACAAGGTTTTGTTTGCAAAATTGCTGCTGTGGATTTGATCAACCTTACAGTGGTAAAGTGGGGTGTCTATAATTTGTCATCTATCGTCTCTCTTCATTGTATCCCGTTACGTTTAATAGTTTAAGTGGGGTAACTGAAGTACGATGCCGGCTGATGCTGCTTTATGTTGAATGGTGAGGTCTTTTAAATCTTATGCTGCTGTGCAGGCTGCGGCTGCCTGGAGTGTGTGTGTTTGTGTGTGTGTGTGTGTGTGTGTGTGTGTGTGTGTGTGTGTGTGTGTGTGTGTGTGTGTGTGTGTGTGTGTGTGTGTGTGTGTGTGTGTGTGTGTGCGCGCGCGTGCGCGCGCGTGCGTGCGTGCGTGCGTGCGTGTGTGCGTGCGTGTGTGTGTGTAGAATATAAGATAAGACTGAGCTTGATGTCCGTACCCCTGAGTGATTGTATGTGACTGTGTGGACAGACACTGTCAGAAGGGAAGCTATTATCACAGTTGGTGTTATTGTGCATGAAGTTAGCATGCAGAGACTCTCCAGTTGGCCTATAGCCACTCAGTCTAACCAGATAGATCCTCCAGTTAGTAAGCAAAGCTAATTGGCCCAGAGAGATCTTCATGACCTCACAGACCTGCTACAACTGGCCCAGATAACACTCCCGGCTCCCAGGATTCCCATTTACCTCTGGCAACAAGGGAGAAAGAAGATTTGTTCCTGTCAGCCCCTAGTTAGGTTTTCACCAGCTCCAGTTACTCCACCCAACTTGGGTACAAACTAAAGACCCAGTGAGCCAGTGAGAGGTGGTGGTTTTTAGAGATGTAAGGAGATGTACCCGATCCCTTTTCCACCTGGAATACTTTCATAATATGACAACAGCCAAAAGTTAATTTACTATGTAAGGCAGTGTTGCCAACTTGGCAACGCTGGAAAAATCTAGTGCTTTTTTGCCGGTGAGTTGGGGAGAAATTGGTTGTCAGGCAGGAGATAAAACCCTCGTTTTTCACCATTTTAACTCCTATAATAGAATCCTCCTTCCTTCCGAGAAAGGACCACTGGTAACCAAATGGACCCTTATAGATCTGTAACTCTTGAGATCGTAAAATGAAACCAAATCTAGCCGTAAGGGTGGCTAAAATGCAGAAAAAATAGTGGGGCCTATTATGACAATGGTTGAAAAACACTGCTCTAGCGCATTCTAGTGCATTTTGGAAGTGCCACTAATCCAATTTATTGGATTAATATTAGTCCCTTTGTCTGTTTGACTTAAACTTTTTCAGATTTTTTTGTTTTCAAAGAGAGTTGAGGTCTTGTATTTTAAAAATAAAATACAAAATAAAGCAGCAAGCGATTTGTAGTGTACATAACTGTGCGCAGGATGCAGCGTGTGGACTGGATCTACAATCTACTGCACATCTCTGTTGTTACAGTACCTGTCGATAGCTTGTAAATCTGTTCTATTTTTGCATGCAACAACAAGCTCAATTTAAACAAGTAACTTGGCGTTACTTGCAAAGTAATGCATTACTTATTACCCATTTTTGCAGAGTAATCTCGTTACTTTACTTTTTGGAGCAAAAGTAATAATATTACAGTAATATGTAATCTAAAATTCCATCACTGGCGGTGTTACACTAACACCCCACGACATCAACGACCCACAAGTTAGAATCTCAGTGGGGGACACAAATTAAACACAAACTCAGGTCAAAGCAGACACCCAGCCAATCACATGGAGTTTTCAGCACCACACATGCAGATGAGTGAAATCTGTGCATCCCAACAACGTATTAATTACCTAAATATTATTTAATATGACTGTGCTTTTACTGAAATATTAACATATTCAGAAATGCAGCTTCCCTCACAATGCAGTTCTCTTCGTTTTATTTAGACACAGAGGTTATCTTTAATAACTGGGACAAGAAATACTGAAAGCATTGAGTTGGGTAGTACACCATGGATCATGAAACAAGTAAAGCTTATTGATGAACTAAATGCATTTCTCAGGTGCTCTGCGGTGATCTGCTCCATCCCACATGCTTTGTTTTCAGATAATCGTTGCCTGGCTTCATACACCTCATGTGTTGTTACTGTATAGCCATATGTCATTGTTCATATCAGGGTCATCCACAAACAGATCACTAGTAATACAGTTATAAAGAGCTACAAAGCTGACACCATAATGCCACAATACCAGCAGCTTCTGAAATTCCTTCTACGGAGCAGGGTAAGTAGGGTTTACTAGAGCTCTCGCTAACCCACCTTACTGGCCACAGAGACTGCCCTCAGGAATAGTGATGGAGCTTATTGATTACCCGTTATCCATAGGCTTTTGGCTTATCAAGCCTGCCATTGAGCATAATGGTCATGACGCCATGTTTAAACAATCAAGATAAAATAGCAAAATCAATACGTAAAAATAATCACCCACGCTGACACAACCATGTTGGTCTAAACGTGTATTGATGCCTGCAAACCAGAGCTGTACTGGTAAAGAACATTACACCTTTAAATGATGGACCTGTTTGGCATTGCTATGCTGAGTGAATTGTAACTTTATGAAGGATACCAGGTGTGCAAGGCATTGGCAGATGGGTTAAGGTTCCGAGGTAGACCTCAGATCAGTTTGATCTCATTTGACACTAAGGCTTGGCTGACTGCCCGCGGCAAGTGCACATTTTGTGCACATTTTGAGTGTGAGTGCAACCGTCTTTACTAACAGGAGGCAACCCAACATGATCTTATCTTTGAATCAATACAATGTACTAATATATATATAAGGGTAAGGGCAGTGTGAGACGATGTTCATCAGAGGTAGTTAAGAATCCCAACATTATGTGGAAACAGCCCATCTAGCCTCTCACAAGGTGTTGTGAGCTTGTAGATTGGACCAAATGGACCCTTATGGAGTCTGTGACTCTGACAGTGCAAATGTGAATCCCCTATCTCATGGCAGTTGGACATTCTGCAATAAAAGGATGATCATCCTGCAAAAAGTGGCAATCTGCGCCAGCACAAGTGTATGTAGGACTATTAAACATACAGGAAATATCAGAAATTAAAGTGCGTCAAACCTCTAGTCATGTGACATTAGTGCCTATGTCTATTTTTGCCGTGTGCTTTCCTGTGAGGCGCTGCATGTGTTCTGTGGTGACATGAGGTTACAGAGAGAGGCAGAGATATCACTCTGCTGACAGAGAGGAGATAGGCCACATAGCACACACTTTATGAATAGACCATACATTTTAATAACATTATGTGTTCCAATATTACTTGATTAGATGTTTATTAAGCAACCTCCCTCGGACAGGAGTCGCTGTGAATTGAGTCTGTGTGTAACGTGCAGGTCGTTTGAGTTGTACAGCTCTGTTTACTAGTCTAGTAACTACCGTGGTGGTTGGAGCTGCCTTGAGGAGAGCCAGTGAAATCCAAAAGCGCCCTCGCCCGCGGGCGCCCAGTTTCAAAAGCGGGCGCCCGGTGTCACAAAAACGGGCACCCGGTTTCACAAAAACGGGCGCCCGTTTTCAAAAGCGGGCGCCCGTTTTCACAAACTAGGCTATGCCTAAACCTAACTCTAACCCTAAACTTAACCTCAGTAAACCTATGCCTAAACCTAACCTAACCCTAACCATAACCTTTTGAAAAGGGCGCCCGTTTGTGAAAACGGGCGGGCGCTTTTGAAAACTGGCGCCCGCTTTTGAAAACGGGCGCCCGTTTTTGTGAAACCGGGCGCCCGTTTTTGTGAAACCGGGCGCCCGCTTTGGAAACCGGGCGCCCGCGGGCGAGGGCGCTTTTGGATTTCGCCCCTGCTGGCCTTGAGGCTCGCATGTAGTCCAGGATGCAAGCTTGATAATCGTTCACTTTGTGATAAAAGCATGAAATTTGGTACATGTATAGCCAAAGTCATTCTAAAAAAATATTTGCATATGGAAGCATTTTGAATTCCAAGATGGCGGCCCCCAAAATCCAAGATGTCTCTGCAGAAATGTGTTTTTTCCTTCATACTGTAACTTGAAATGCATTGATTTTACGCCCCATAAATGTTTTGAACATTAATACAAAGTTGGGCATTACGGACGGTACCAAGCACATGTATATGTATGGTTCTCGAGATACAGCATATAGGTACTTTCAATTGAGAAGTGCAAGACATTATTAACATTGATTCTTAAGTCAATCAAATGGTGATACAGGCATGAAAATTGGTACACAGTACAAACACTCTTCAAACTGCGTGCCCTGCAAAATTCCAAGATGGCAGCCCCAAAATCCAAGATGTCCGTCCAAAAATGTGTTTTTTCATTCATAACTCAAAATACAAAGATTTTAAAATCTACTACGTTTGTTGAGTTACAACATATATGGCATCCTAATTGGCTAATACGTGCAATAGCATAATATATGTACAATAGGCTAGTGCAATATATGTGCATTAAGGTAATAGTGTAATATATGCAATAGTGTAATAGGGCTAATAGCGTAATATGTGTAATACATGTGCAATATGCTAATAAGTGTAATAGTGCAATATTTGTGCATTAGGGTAATAGTGTAATATATGCAATGGTGTAATAGTGTAATAGGGCTAATAGTGTAATATATGTGCAATAGACTAATAGTGTATTATATGCAGTAGTGCCATAGTGCAATAAGGTATAACGTGTAATAGTGTAATAAGTGCAATAGTTTAATAAGTGTAATAGTGCAATATTTGTGCATTAGGGTAATAGTATGATAGTGTAATATATGCAATAGCGGTATAGTGTAATAGGTTAATATGTCTATAGTGCCATAGTGTAACATGTGTAATAGGTATGTAATGGTGTAATATATGTAATAGTGTAATATTTGTAGTAAGTGCAATAGGCACTATTCACACTCCCCTTCACAGAAACAGAGGGCTGTGCAGTGTAACTGGGCTTTTTTGCACTTGCACTGCCGGACACAACCCTTGTGTCGTCTCCCTCAGACATCTTGGACCAGCCTCATTTACACGGTGAAGGTAGCTCTGGTGTTGACACCAGCATTTGACCCCACACGTGGCCTCCTTGGTATACTGATCTCTTGACATGCTCTTCTATAAGGCAGCCTTGGTTGGAGGGATTGATTGTACAACATTATTGTCTCTTTGCAAATAGCTTCCTCCTTGCCGTATCTATTTCTGTACATATGCTGGTTCAGTCATAGATTAAGATAATAAAGCTCTTTATTGTGGTCATTACCTCTTGTGGTATGTCATTTGAGGCTGAAGACAGTTTCAACACGGCATATGTAAGCTCAGGAAACACCGCCCATACAGCCCACAAAGTCTTTTTCCCATGGCCAGCAAAGCTTGACACAGTGTCACAGCCTGTCAATGCATGGAACACTGGTGGTGCGAGTGCTTTCTCAGGCTCAAGCCCTTTAGCAATTTCTTGGACTGCGAAGTATCGGAAATTCTTCCCAGTTCCGAAAGACAACCAAAGCTCATCTTCTGGCTGCAGGGTTCGTGCTACTGAAACAGCTAGTACCACAGCATCAGTATCAACCATTAAAATCATAATTTTATGAAGGCGATTTCTTGCAGCATGGGCAACATGTAACAACATGCAGCTATCAGCTTCCTCATGCATACAAGGAGAAATCGAAGACTTATCCTGCAGTGGTGGCGTGCTAAGGACTTCCATGTCACTAGTTACAACAAGTTGTTTATCCTCCTGCATTAAAGAGTTGATTGAGTAGAGTGGTACTCAGTCTTATTGCTGTCAACTTTAAGAAAGTTTTGCCAGTTCCTGGGAATGGCTGCATCACCCACTACACGTCTCTGAATCCCAGTCCCATGCCTTTCTCTTGTAGCAGCTTTCAGAGAATCAAACAAGTAGCGGTCCTACACCAGATCAATCCTGGACACACACAGGACACACAATTTTTTGAAGATCACATTTGCATAGTCATGAATGTTTTTACAGAACTTGTGCCATCCACAGTGATGCAGGTAGCCTTTGGACTGTCAGAGTATGCACTGTGAACTTGTTCCAGACATGAAAGCAGATCACTCTTCAGTCCCAGCCGGAGACCTCCCCCATCAGACAGTGCTGGTGGACATGATTGGTTCTCGTGTCGAAAGAACTCCTCTAGGTTTACGTGTCTGTTCTGGCCAAAAAAGACCACCAAGTCCTTTTTGAGCGGGGCGGCTGTGGCTCACGAGGTAGAGCAAGTCGTCCAATGACCCGTGGGTCGGCGGTTCGAATCCCGGCACCTCCTGTCTACCTGTTGAAGTGTCCTTGGGCAAGACACTGAACCTCAAATTGCCTCCAATGAGTTGATTGGTGTGAGCTGGCCACCATTGGTGTGTGAATGTGGGAAGTGGGGACGCTGGCGTCGACTGTTGGCCGCTCTACTTCCCAATGAATGTGTGAATGAATGGACCGTTGTAAAGCGCTTTGAGCACTTGGAAATGCGCTATAAAAATGCAATCCATTATTATTATTATTATTATTGAGAGAGACCAATTTCTGTTTAGGTTTTGATACTGTCCTAATAGTCCGTGGGACGCCAGGAAAAATACCGCCATCAAAAGGGACAAGACATATGTGGTATCATTACGTTCGTATGACATCCAGGAATGCAAAAATGTGTGATAGCAGTTTCAGAAGAGTAGCTGAATACAGTTTTTTGGCATTTATATCTGATAAAATGTTGTAATAACTTCATAACTTGAAATGCATTGATTTTACACCCCATAAATGTATTGAACGTTAATATAAAGTTGAGCATTACGAACGATTTGGTACCAACTACATGTCTGTATCTCCTATGGTTCTCGAGATACAGCATATAGGTACGTTCACAGATTGCGGAGAGCAAGACATTTGTAACATTGATTTTTAAGTCAATCAAATGGTGATACAGGCATGAAAATTGGTACACACACTCTTTAAACCCCACTATTTCTAAAAGTTCTGCGTGCCCTGCAAAATTCCAAGATGGCAGCCCCCAAAATCCAAGATGTCCGTCCAAAAATGTGGTTTTTCATTCATAACTCGAAATACAAAGATCTTAAGCCCCATAAATGTATTGAACGTTAATATAAAGTTGGGCATTGCGGACATTTTGATACCAAGTACATGTCTCTATGTGCTACGGTTCTTGAGTTACAACATATACGTAGTGATGAGGCACCATAAGTGTAACATTTTGGCACGTTTCACTCTTTAACTCAAAGATCCCTTTATCACCATATCTTCTATTTTCAGGAAATGGACCTACATGTATCTGCTATCATAAACCACTTCAAGTTTTTCAATTGATGAAACAGGTCGGGAGTTATTAAGCCGATCGTGAAGGGCTGTTTCAGTGCTAAATTTGCTGCGTACATTCTGCGAATATAAGCCACCCAGAAATGTCTGTCTGTGCATCTGTCCTTCACAATAAGTGTATATGTGAAGTGGACGCACCAAGTGTACCATGTGTCATAGTATAATTGTATAATGTGCAAAAATGCGTAATAGTGTAATATATGCAATAGTGTAATAGAGCTAATAGTGTAATATATGCAGTCTATAGCGGTATACTGTAATAGGGTAATGTATGTAATAAGTGCCACAGTGTAACATGTGTAATAGTGTAATAGGGTAATATGTGTAATAGTGTCATAGTGTAACATGTGTAATAGTGTAATAGGGTAATATGTGTAATAGTGTAATATGTGTAATAGTGTCATAGTGTAACATGTGTAATAGGGTAATATGTTCAATAGTGTCATAGTGTAACATGTGTAATAGAGTAATAAGTGTAATAGTGTAATATTTTTGCATTAGAGTAATAGTGTATTAGTGTAATAGGAAATATGTGTAATAGTGTCAAAGTGTAATAGGGTAATATGTGTAATAGGGTGTCATGTGTAATTGTGTCATAGTGTAACATGTGTAATAGTGTAATAGGTTTATATGTGTAATAGTGGCGTAGTGTAACATGTGTAATAGTGCCATAGTGTAACGTGTAATAGGGTAATAGTGTAATGTATGCAATAGTGTAATAGGGCTAATAGTGTAATGTCTGTGCATTATGGTAATAGTGTAATATATTACTGTAATATTGGTATAGCATAATAGCGTAATATGTGTACTAGTGTCATATTGTGACATGTGTAATAGGCAAGTATGTGTATCATGTGTAATGGTGTAATAGGACAATTACACTAGACCACTATTCAATATATTACACTATTACCCTAATGCACATATATTTCACTATTACACCATTACATATATTACCCTATTACACTATTACATATATTACCCTATTACGCTGTTACACAATTGCATGTATTACACTATTACATGATTGCGTATATTGCACTATTACCCTAATGTACATATATTGCACTATTACACTATTACACATATTACCCTATTACACTACGACACTATTACACATATTTCCTATTACACTATTAGCCTAATGCACAAATATCACACTATTACACTTATTACCCTATTACACATGTTACACTATGACACTATTACACATATTACCCTATTACCCTATTACACATGTTACACTATGACACTATTACACATATTACCCTATTACACTATTACACATATTAACCTATTACAGTATTACACGTTACACTACGACACTATTACACATATTACCCTATTACACATGTTACACTATGACACTATTACACATATTACCCTATTACACATATTACCCTATTACAGTATTACACGTTACACTACGACACTATTACATATATTACCCACATTATACACATTATACTATGACACATGCTACACTTGGTGCGTCCGCTTCACATATACACTTATTGTGAAGGACAGATGCACAGACAGACATTTCTGGGTGGCTTATATTCGCAGAATGTACGCAGCAATTTTAGCACTGAAACAGCCCTTCACAATTGGCTTAATAACTCCCGACCCGTTTCATCAATTGAAAAACTTGAAGTGGTTTATGATAGCAGATACATGTAGGTCCATTTCCTGAAAATAGAATAAATGGTGATAAAGGGATCTTTGAGTTAAAGAGTGAAACATGCCAAAATGTTACACTTATGGTGCCACATCACTACGTATATGTTGTAACTCAAGAACCGTAGTACATACAGCCATGTACTTGGTATCAAAATGTCCGTAATGCCCGACTTTATATTAACGTTCAATACATTTATGGGGCTTAAGATCTTTGTAATTTGAGTTATGAAGGAAAAACCACATTTTTGGACGGACATCTTGGATTTTGGGGGGTGCCATCTTGGAATTTTGCAGGGCACGCAGTACTTTTAGAAATAGTGGGGTTTGAAGAGTGTGTGTACCAATTCTCATGCCTGTATCACCATTTGATTGACTTAAAAATCAATGTTACAAATGTCTTGCTCTCCTCCATCTGTGAATGTACCTATATACTGTATCTCGAGAACCGTAGGAGATACAGACATGTAGTTGGCTTTGTTCTCTCAACAAGGCGTTCTTTAGTAAAAGCTTCAAATTGGTGCTCTCCTGTCAGCTTCTCCTTCTTGACAACCTCAACAGCTCCAGGTCCAGCAAGTTCTTTTGAGTGGAGAACAATCGGGTCCTTGCTTTCCTCTTCAAATGGATTCCCAAAATGTTCCATTGCAGTGACCAAAGAGCATACATCTTTGATGAATGACATTTGAACACTTGTTGTTTGGTCATGGTGACATGTGCTGTCTGATTCTTTTGAACCAATCTCAAACTCCATTATGTATCAGGCAACTTCTGGTCCTGCTACCATCCACCGCAATAGTGCAGATGGGTTGTCAGTGAGGCCCACAGCACCACCATCTCCTTTGCATTCATCTGCTCATGGGCCTGGTCAATGGCCATGGAGGAAAACACATGTTTGGTCTTCTGGACAGTGAAGTTGCCTGCCTTGAATGCTTGAGCTATGCTCGGGTGTGTCATTCGTAATTCAGCCATGGCCCTCAGGTGAACTGGGATCCATCTCACATAATGGGTGTGATCCATTGCATGGAACGATTTGGCGAGTTCTGTTAACATGGAGAAAGATGCCTCTCCCAAGGAGCGCACAAATACTAAAATGAGCAGCTCTAGCTCAAGAACAATTGACCAGTACTCTAAGTGTGGGGTTTGTTCTGCTCTCTGGCTGCACCAAGCTTTAAATGCTAGATGAGTTTGACAGTAGTTGTCATAAGCCTGGCGTTTCAGAATGTTCAGAGCCAGTGATGAAATCTGATGTCCTCTTCTGGTGCAGGTGACATGGGCAGCTTTGAGGAAGGAGTCAGCTTTCCCTGGAGATGCGATCTAAGCTTGCACTAGGGCTTCAACTCAGCCACTTCCTTGCAACCAGTTCCTCAACATCTTCAGTGCTGCCATCTCAATGTGTAGCCCACCAAACATAACCACCAGCTTGTCTTCACCATATTTGTCTGGCCACTTAAACTGGATTTTTTTTTTGCCAGGGCATATAATGGTTATGTGGTCAAATGTGACAACCGAACAATGGCCAGGATTTAAGTGTTCCACAGCTTTACTGACATCAATAGAATACTTAACCATGGCCACAGTGTGAGCACTTTCCTGAAAGAATGGAAGCAGAACAGTGCAGCATGTGGGATGAATTCCTAGTGTCTGCCGGCTAGCATGGAAGGCAGCCCAAGAGGTATCTAATGAATCATCTGCAGTGCATTGTCCAACCACTGGTATTCTTCCTTGATATGCTGACCAATGCCATCTCTACTGAGGAATTTTACACTGTTTTTTGGAACCTGTGAAACCTTTATATTGCAGCAGTGGTAAACGCATGGCTGCGCAACTGTGGAGGGCATACTACTTTTTCTCTCTGATACTGCTGGCAGATGTGGTTCCCCATCTGAGTTGAGAGCTCCAGAACACGAGCATAGGATATGCCATTTCATCTACAAGTTCCCTTTTACGAGTGTGGGCATGGAGCATCAGTACTATGGACAATGGAACTGGTGTCTCCTGTGCAGTGTTGTCTGACAAATGCTTATACTTAACACTGTTAAATTTTAACAACTGAGCAATAATAAGTGCTTTAGCAGATATTGAATCTTCCATCTGGTCTTTGATGCTGGGTCCCTCTAGGACTATGTCTACAAGAGTCAACAACAGCTGTGGCACAGAGTCCTTTTGGCATTGTTCTTGAAAACCATTAAATGGTGTGGCCTCACCAAATATGTGACGGCGGACAATCTGTGCAGCATGTGCAATGTGCATAGCATCATTGTTGTGATCCTGTTCACAGGCTTTGGCAAGAGCAGTGCAAATGTCATCTTCAAAGGCCAGAAGTACATCTCTTCCCTTAGTGTAAGCTTGCAAATCAGGGAACTCAGCAAGAAGTCTCTCTTTCAACCGTGTAGAGTTAATTCTGTTGTCAACCTCTACTCCGAGCTGTTCCAGTCGTGACTTGTAGAGCTGGGAAAGTTCAGCTAGTTTGAACATGCGTGCTGACCCATCATGTTGTCTGACCTCTTCTATCCAAACACAACAGCAGAGGTTGATGGTTGAGGTTCAGGAGTCTGACTTGGTTTGTTTACATCCTGACTGTTGATCAGGACTTTCATTAGCGCTTTGTTTGCCACCATGGCTGCCTCAATACCATGACCTTCATCCAGTCTTACAACTGGTAATGTTGACGGGAGCTGGCCAAGTTCATTGAACTGTATTAAATGCTTTGCAAGTGAAGTGTCTCCACTCCCCTTGTCTGCTCTGCAAAGGACATCTCAATGCCTCTGACGTGTGTTCTTGGCATATAATACAGAGCTTCCAGTCAGTCTTGGCTTTGCAAGATGTAGATTGTTGAAGTCTTTGACCATCAAAATTCACAAGTTGGATTTTTTTGGGACATTTACACTTAGAGTTTGCAATGTTTGCAGTAAAGGCAGAGGGTTACTTTTACTACAAGTAAACACATTCAAGAATGGGATGCAACTGTGTGGAGTTTGCATGTTCTCCCCGTGTTCCCTAGGGTAAATACCCTCACAAAAACATGCTGTAATCCTGGACTCTAAACTGCCTTCCCCTGGCCAGCCGGGGCGCCAGCCGGGGCGCCTGATGGGAGAGACAGGAACTGGTTGGAATAACGTGTTCCTTCCATGCGCTACGTCCAACCAGGGAAACTCCCCCTGTCAGGTGAAAAGAAGGCAGCTTGGACTCCTCATGCATTGAAGGAAGCATGAGGCCAGTCCGTTGCCTCCCCAGGTTGGTGGAGGGTGTGTAGAGCCCAGGATCACATTAGGAATTGGCACTGGGTGAAAACATGGGTTATAAAATTGTGGGATAAAAAATTAAAAAAAAAAGAATGGGATGCAACTAGATTCGGAAAAGAAAAGAAAATTACCCTACACCTAGCCCGATCGTTTATCCAGAACCATTTAATTCCTGTGTGATCTGTCCATGCAGGTAATTACATGAAAGTCATATAAAGCCCCATTACCCTTGACTCGGCTCTCCCGTGCTGGCACATCCTGTCCATTCAGGTGCGGGTCAAAACCTATACAGGTAAACTATCAGATAGATGTGGGGCTAACATTAGATAGCATTTAGGAAACTAAACTACACTACTAGTAGAGGATTTAACCCCGAAAAAATTGACGTTAACTTCAAGTCATGACACAGATAATCCCTTTGGCATGGAAGTACCTTAGGGTGATAGGAAAAGATTCATCCAAAGAGACAAGCTGTATCACCCTTCATTTCTGAAATATACACGTTTTTCAAAATGGCCGCCACCATTCCCAGCAATACGGCATAGCCCATATCTTTGCTTCTGTTAGACCTATGATAATAATATTGGTGTCAAAGTATACATTTTAGGGCCAAGGAATCCAATAAAATACATTTCAAGACTAAAAAACTCAATATTGTTTTCATTACCATGACAACCGGGGTAAAATAGGCAAATTTCATTCAAAAAATGTGTTCTAACAGGGTAACTTTGTACCCCCTCACCTGCTAAAACTTCCATTTTGTTTTCTCTTTGGCATGGAAGTACCTTAGGATAATAGGAAAACATTTATCCAAAGAGACGAGCTGTACCACCTTTCATTTCTGAAATATACACGTTTTCAAAATGGCCGCCACCATTCTCAGCAATACAGCATAGCCCATATCTTTGCTTCTGTTAGAGCTATAATAATAATATTGGTGTCAAAGTATACATTTTTAGGGTCAAGGAATCCTATAAAATACATTTCAAGACTAAAAAACTCAATATTGTTTTCGTTACCATGACAACCGGGGTAAAATAGGCAAATTTCATTCAAAAAATGTGTTTTAACAGGGTAACTTTATACCCCCTCACCTGCTAAAACTTCCATTTTGTTTTCTCTTTGGCATGGAAGTACCTTAGGATAATAGGAAAACATTTATCCAAAGAGATAAGCTGTATCACCTTTCATTTCTGAAATATACACGTTTTCAAAATGGCCGCCACCATTCTCAGCAATACAGCATAGCCCATATCTTTGCTTCTGTTAGAGCTATAATAATAATATTGGTGTCAAAGTATACATTTTTAGGGTCAAGAAATCCTATAAAATACATTTCAAGACTAAAAAACTCAATATTGTTTTCGTTACCATGACAACCGGGGTAAAATATGCAAATTTCATTCAAAAAATGTGTTTTAACAGGGTAACTTTATACCCCCTCACCTGCTAAAACTTCCATTTTGTTTTCTCTTTGGCATGGAAGTACCTTAGGATAATAGGAAAACATTTATCCAAAGAGATAAGCTGTATCACCTTTCATTTCTGAAATATACACGTTTTCAAAATGGCCGCCACCATTCTCAGCAATACAGCATAGCCCATATCTTTGCTTCTGTTAGAGCTATAATAATAATATTGGTGTCAAAGTATACATTTTTAGGGTCAAGGAATCCTATAAAATACATTTCAAGACTAAAAAACTCAATATTGTTTTTGTTACCATCACAACCGGGGTAAAATATGCAAATTTCATTTAAAAATGTGTTTTAACAGGGTAACTTTATACCCCCTCACCTGCTAAAACTTCCATTTTGTTTTTGTTTTTTTGCATGGAAGTACCTTAGTATAATAGGAAAACATTTATCCAAAGAGACGAGTTGCATCACATTTCATTTCTGAGATATACACGCTTTTCAAAATGTCCGCCACCATTCTCAGCAATCCAGCATAGCCCATAGCCCCATGTTAGAGGTAGGCTATAATAATAATATTGGTGTTTAAGTATACGTTTTAAAGGTCAATCAAACCAATAAAATACATTTCAAGCCTCAAAAAACAATATTGTTTTCGTTACCACAACAACAATTAAAAAAAAAAAAAAGTTCTTTAAGAGGGTACCGGAACTTTATACCCCCTCACTTGTTAAAACTTCCATTTAGTTTTCTATTTGACATGGAAGTACATCGAAGTACAGGGTAATAGGAAAATATTCATCAAAAGAGACAAACTGCATCACTGTTCCAATTTTTTCAAAATGGCTGACACCATTGCCACATTTACAGAAATACAGCATAGCCCATTTATTTAGTTCTGTTAAAACTATGACAAAAAGTATAGTGAAGAGAATATTTATGAGGTATAATATAAGTTAGAAGAAACAGTTTTTAGCAGGGTAACTTTCCACCCCTTCCAAACCACTCTAATTTTTCATTTTTCATTTGGCATGGAAGTCACAGGGCATGGCACCATAAAATAATAATAACTTAACTCTCCGACATACTGGAAGTACCATAAGGCAATAAGGACATTATCAAAATAAGACAAATTACTCTTAATTTCGGAAATGTATGCGTTTAAAATGGCCACCACCATTTGAAATAATACAACAGCAGTCAAGTATTGGACATTTGGACTTCAGTTAAAGCTATAATAATGGTAAACCTCAAATTGTACATTTTTATGTACCATTTTGTATCATGACAATGAAGTTTCAAATCCTATATAATGTATATGAGACAAGTTTGCAGCTGTTTTAGACTTTGATCAACATTTAGAATCCAATATCTCCACATGACATCTGCAGAAAGCCATGTCTGGCTTGCATTCAGTGTTCAACGCACCACACATGGGGTCTGCATGGGGCACCTGTGTAGAGGATTCCGTAGCATAGATTCAGTAATGCACATGTGGGCATGGACAGACACATGGGAGTGGCATGATTGGGAGGAATGATCTCCCTGATCTGAACTGGAGGCTTAGATTTCTGCTATGATCATGGGATGACCATAACAGTTATAGTGGTTCAGAAATTCGGTTAGGATGCCACTCGAGCTTCTCCCTACAGAGAGATATTTGTTGCACATCACACTGGGAGGAGACCCCAAGGCAGAACAAGGATAGGCTTGAGGAATTACACCACTCATTAGCAATGGGATCCACCGGTTATGAATGTTGCTCTGGAGAGGGAAGTCTGGAGCTCTCTGGTGGAGCTGTCACCCCCGCGATCCAACTATGTATATAAGTGGTTGAATATGGATATATGGATATTTTTAATGTTGCATAGAATGCAACATTGGACAATACCTAAAGAGTAACAGACTTCGCTAGCTTTGCCACTCATTAAGAAAGAAAACCATAAGATGTGTGCCATTTATAGATATGATTGCTTAGTCCCCCAAACAAAGTTTACACTAATGTATAGTACTAAAAAGGAGGTTCTAGACGATAATCAAACTTCTTCAAGAGGAGCAAGGTGCATTCTGTTCTGATCATAAATCTGAATAACTATTCATTCTTGAATATGGGGTGAGGGGCTCTTTGTTGTGGGTCATTCAATCTCTGTACACCCAAAGTAAGATCTGTGTCTGTTTCGTGAGATACTGTGTGTTGGGCAGTAACTCAAAAGGTGACACAGCATTGGTCCAAATTTGACACTTACGTGTGCATATTTCACCATCAATGTGACGATAATGACAAAAACAGTTTTTTTTAGCATATAACTATGGACATGCAGCTTTGTGTGTGTTTGTTAATTCAGTGTTGCTCACCTCAGAGCAATGCTATTATTTTATTCACAGACACAAAGATGGGATCTGATGTATTGCTATATTTGTGGCAGACATTTTAAAAACGTGTGTATTTTTTAAATGAAAA
The DNA here is from genome assembly GCA_039105355.1 of Benthosema pterotum. Taxonomy (NCBI): domain Eukaryota; kingdom Metazoa; phylum Chordata; class Actinopteri; order Myctophiformes; family Myctophidae; genus Benthosema; species Benthosema pterotum. The sequence goes on along the minus strand of CM076980.1, from coordinate 45,732,040 downwards.
GTGATACAACTTGTTTCTTTGGATATTTTTCCTATAACCCTAGGTATATTTTACCACTGTTGTCATTGCAATGACAAATGTATTGGTTTTCTTTTTATTCAATTGTTTATTGAATTGGATTACTTGGCAACAAAAATGAATTGGATTACTTGACACAGATATTATTATAGCTCTAACAGGAACTCTAATTGGTGGTGGCCATTTTGAAAACTGTATATTTCAGAAAAAAGTGATGCAGTTTGTCTCTTTGGATAAATCTTTTCCTCTTCCATGCCAAAGACAAAATTAAATGAAAGTTTTAGTGGGTGAGGGGGTATAAATTTGCACTGTTAAAACATATTTTTCAAATGAAATTTGCATATTTGCCCCTGTTGTTGTGGTAACAAAAACACTATTGGGTTCTTTAGTCTTTAAATGTATTTTATTGGATTCTTTGACCCTAAAAATGTATACTTTGACACCAATGTTATTATAGCTCTAACAGAAGCAAAGCTATGGGCTATGCTGTATTGCTGAGAATGGTGGCGGCCATTTTGAAAAACGTGTATATTTCAGAAATGAAAGGTGATACAGCTTGTCTCTTTGGATAAATGTTTTCCTATTATCCTAAGGTACTTCCATGCCAAAGAGAAAACAAAATGGAAGTTTTAGCAGGTGAGGGGGTACAAAGTTACCCTGTTAAAACACATTTTTTGAATGAAATTTGCATATTTTACCCCGGTTGTCATGGTAAGGAAAACAATATTGAGTTTTTTTAGTCTTGAAATGTATTTTATTGGATTCCTTGACCCTAAAAATGTATACTTTGACACCAATATTATTATTATAGCTCTAACAGAAGCAAAGATATGGGCTATGCTGTATTGCTGAGAATGGTGGCAGCCATTTTGATAAACGTGTATATTTCAGAAATGAAAGGTGGTACAGCTTGTCTCTTTGGATAAATATTTTCCTATTATCCTGAGGTAGTTCCATGCCAAAGAGAAAACAAAATAGACGTTTTAGCAGGTGAGGGGGTATAAAGTTACCCTGTTAAAACCCATTTTTTAAAATGAAATTTGCTTATTTTACCCCGGTCGCCATGGTAACGAAAACAATATTGAGTTTTTTAGTCTTGAATTGTATTTTATTGGATTCCTTGACCCTAAAAATGTAGACTTCGACACCATTATTATTATTATAGCTCCATCAGAGGCAAAGACACGGGGTATGGTGTAATACTGGATCATTGTCGGCGGCCATTTTGAAAACATGAATATTTCTGAAATGAAGGGCGACACAGCTTGTCTCTTTGGATGAATCTTTTCCTATCACCCTAAGGTACTTCCATGCCAAAGGGATTAGCTGTGTCATAACTTGAAGTCAAAAGTTGATTACATCCTCTACTATACCACTAAAGTATCACCAGAACCAGCACAATAGTTACAGAAATTATGGCACACTTAAGTGGAGTGTATTTAGCTGGCTGGCACTGAACCCCATGCTGAGTTTCACAGCAGTGGTGTCACCAGTGTGCCCTGGTTGTGCTCAACATCCACTATTAAGATTCCATTCGTGGTTTGGTTGTTTTCATTTTCTTGTTTATTGGACCAACAGCTGTATTTCAAATAAAATAGATAGCTCTATTTTCCTTATTATAATTTAGATTTTATATTCAGGTCTGTGGTGGCCGATTCCAATGTTCCAATTCTACATCATACAAAAATGATGCAGAATTGACAAACTCATATCAGACAGTCATATAAGTGATGAATGCAGTAGGGGATGCATAACAAAAGAAGGGAGTCCACACAATACTCAAGAGCCCTGTGGGCCAGGTGGCAACCCAAGGTCTTGCTCTGAGGGAGGCTAAGGAGAGAGTGAGCCTGTGACGGTCGAGCTCCTTATATGGCCTCCACAGGCCACACCCACTTTAAAGCACGGCAGTATGGGCTTTAAAGCACATACGCCCAAGGGCCAAATCAGGCCCTCGAATGAATTATCTTCGGCCAGTGGGCTGATAGTTAATTACTATTAGAACTGGGCCTCTGGTATATTGCACACACCATGAATGGAACTAATTGTTTTACTTTCTCAACTTAATTGATTTGCTTTCTCATTTTACTCTGAAAGCAGTGCTTGGGGAGGATCATAGAACAAGAAGCTGAGCTTTAATAATGCAATCAGTTTTGGATGAATGGTCATAACTGCCTCATTTAGCAGTTTTGTAAGTGTGTTTGCTCTACTGCTGCCACCATAATTGATATATTAAAGGGCAACTACGGTGTCAAATCTTTTTTCCCCTTTTCCCGGTGGATTACTACCTTAGTGGCGTTCGCATAGACTTGTGAGTGCTTCCAACTCCGCGGTCTCTCGCCATTGTTCCTCTTGGCATTTAGTGTGTGTTTACGCTCTGCTGCTGGTTGTTATAGTTCAGCGTTGCTACTGCAGTTGCTGTATGTGGTTGGAGAGACAGACATGACAGAGTGTGGTTCCTGCTCGACAGTGTCGGATGTCATTATGAATGCTATATGTACTGAGTGCTCAGCCCCTCTGGGTCCAGAGGATGGCCATAAATTGTGCCCGCCCTATCTGGGCATTGCCCATTTGAAGCAGTCTTTGACATAAAAGGCATGGCCTTACAGTTCAGGATTTGGCATCCGGCTCAAGAATGCCAGTTTTGAGCCTGGTGGTGGACATCGTAAGCGTAAAAAGTGCTATGGCCACAGTTGCTGCAGCCACAGGTGCAGCGGAGGCCAGTTCTAAGAGGCACCAGGTTCGCATCTGAGTTTGCTCAGATCAAGGCCCTTCTGCTCAACCTGCAGCCGCGGGCTCCTGCCGTCAATGCTGCGGCTTCAGTAACTAAGCACTGTGACTATGATGACTACAATGGTCCTGACGGTGAATATAGGGATGACGACATCATTTTCATTGCAGCCTCGGATTCCTGCGAGAGTAAGGGGTGCATTTGCCCCACCATTCTGACGCAGGCTCTCTGGAACAGGATGTAGAGGGTCATCGGGGGTCAGGGAGTTGATCTTTCTGTAGTCAAGCAGGCAGTTCAGTTGGCTTTGTCACAGCTTGGAATTTACATCCCTACGAGTACAGCCGCACCCCCTAATCCTTTCAGTGTGCTGGCTTCGGAGGACTTTGTTCGGGAACTGCAGTTGTGTTGGCGGAACCCGAAGCCGCATCTCCACTTTCCACAAGGCTGCAGGGCCTTGTCGGCCATGGGGGATCCAGAGGCAGTGGCTCCCGATGAGCCTGTCAGGTCTGATGTGCATTGCCTGAAATCATGGTGTCGCCTGACAAAGGAGTTCTTGACGAAGAGATGTGACACTGCAGCTCGGATGGAGCGCCTTGGAAATTCTCTTTCCCACTTGGTGCTGGCCCTATCTCAGTCGCTTCAGAAAGGGGGAGCTAACGCAGAGACACAAAGCCTCAGTGATGTTTCTCTCAGGGCCTTTGCCTATATGACGAGGGAGCTCAGCAGATTAAAGTCTACTCTGACTTTGGCCCGGCAGCAGGTATGGCTGGCCCACGCTCCAGTGGCACCTAAGGTTGGAAAGTCACTCTTGCCCGTAGTTCCAGGCGTGGTGTTTGGGCCTGCAGCTCAGGAGGCCCTGGAGCGGGGTGTTCAGGCAAAGAAGTCCAAGAAGCAGAATGCACAACTGCGAGCAACTACTTCCCGTCCTGGCAGGTACTCTGGCTTGTACTATCCAGTCCCTTCCTTCTCAGCATCTGGTGGTCGGGGTTCCTCAGGAGGTAGGCGTCCCTCCCCTCGTCGAAACCACTCCCAACGAGATCCTCCGAGATCTGGCTTTCGGCCACCCATGGGTAGAACACTTAGATGTGGGGCCGCTCCCAGTCGGTTCTCCGGTCCGCCTAAGGGCTGGGGGAAGCGGCTTGGAAATTCTCTTTCTCACTTGGTGCTGGCCCTGTCCCAGTTGCTTCAGAAAGGGGGAGCTACCCATGGGTAGAACACCTAGTATGTGGGGCCGCTCCCACATTCTAGTCGCACCTGACTCCCTGGACCCAGGCCCCAGCCCGTTCACCCCACAACACCTCTGGTTAAACAACTGCCAGTGACCAGTGACCACTATGACAGTGAGGAAGTGGTCACCCGAGGCCAATGAAGGTGCTGAGGGGATGCTATGAGGATGGGCTAACCGATTGCTTCACAGATTATATTAAATTCTGTGTGGATGATATTATACCAACCAAGACTGTACGTTGCTTCTCAACCAAAATAAGAGAGCCTTTAAGGCGGTGACAGGGCGGAATTGAAGCGGGTGCAAGTGGAGCTGAAGAAGAGGAGCAGCGAGGCTAAAGACACCAACAGGAGGAAGGTTGAGGAGAGTCTGTGTGGGAAGTGTGGAAGGGGCATAAAAACATGTCCGGCCATAAGCAGTCCACCAGCCGTTCAATGGAGGGCCAATGAGCCAATGAACTCAATCTGTTCTTTAATAGGTTTTAATAGAAGTGCTTTACTGATGGGTCTGGCTTCACGCTGTGGCCCAACCCCTCCTATCTCCCAAAGAGGGTCTCTGCCTTTCATGTTAACCAGCCTATTAGGTTGGCGGTTTTCGCCCCGTAGCCCGGAGCAGTAGGGCTTCCTGATGCTCAGTGGTTGTGTCCTGTTCGAGCCCTGCGGCGGTACATCGCTGTTACAGAAGCGTTCCGTAAGTCTGATGCCCTATTCCTCTGTTCTGGGGGGCACAGGGAAGGGTGTGCTGTGTCTACACGACGTATTTCTCACTGGGTGGTGGATGCTGTCTTGCAGGCCTATGAGCGCCAGTGTTTTCCGGCTCCCCAGGTCAAGTGCCATTCGACTAGAGGCTTCTTCACCTCCCCGACTGCTTTGAAGGGTATCCCGCTTGCTATGAATCATCCAGGTGTTGTAAACACTGCCTCTCTGGCGGTCTTAAGGTATGAAATAGAATGAGAGTTATGTGTATAACTACGGTTCTATGAATACCACATGACCGCCAGAGTTAACAACTTGGAATCCCGGCGAAATAATTTCAGGAGGATGAACTCTGTGTGCGATGGACCTACTGTATATGGTCTAGGCTCCGCCCACAGGTGGTGACAGGTGACAATGTTGGTATTAACATTCGACCAATGCACATGCATGAGATGATATCCAGGTGTTGAAAACACCGCCTCTATGGCGGTCATCCGGTATTGATAGAACCGTGGTTATATGCGTAACTCTCGTTTTGGCTCATTGAAGAGTGAAGAGACTACTGTACCAACCTTCCCTGTCAACCAGGTCTTCAACGAAGGGTGGGGGGTGTATGTGTGTGTGGTGAGCCCACAAGGTATTTTTGTTGGAAGGTTTAAGAAGCGTATTATATAATTCTTTTGAAAAGGTCTAAAGAGAAAAAGTTTGAAAAGTTTGAAGATTTACAATAACATTTGGAAAAGGTTTAAAAAGCTTTTCTAATAATTGTTGCCTTTTATGGTTCATTTAAGGTTGTAGCTAAAGCGTAAGGGTTTTATGGGTCCAACTAACTTGGAGTTGAGACTTAAAGGTAGGGGAAGTGATTTCACTTTTGTCAGATATCACCCAAAAAAAAAATCTGTTAAAATGCTCTATTATAAGGTGTGGAAACCATATATGGAGTTTCCCCCTCCCCCATGTTAGCAGAGGAGCTAATAAAAGTTCCCCAGGTGGTGGCGAATTCTCCTCCAATCAGGATCGAGCAGCAGGTTCACATAGTGTAGCCACTGTTAGGCGCCCCTAGTGCACCAGGCTGGTACTACACGATGAATTTCAAATCACTTACCCTACCTTTAAATACTGAACACAGATCACTGCCTAGGGTTAAGGTATTGAAGCGTTACGCAAATAATTACACATCACATTATAATGTAGCTACAAACTGAAAAATTAATAAAATGGCATGACGCAGATATCGTGATGCACTTAATCACCGCTTGAGTGCATCACTGTTTCACACTAGAATGCAAGCGCATATAGCAAATCTAATTCAAAGATTATCACAGTAAAAAACATACATTATGACTATAATTGGGGGAGAATTCCACCCATTTGACTATGTCATTAATATACGTGTGGAAATGATGACAAAAAGCCCCCCCCCCCCCCCCTCCCCCCTCCCCCAGAAATGGAGGTTTGAACAAAAAAAAAATCATTAACATGGTGAAACACAACTTGATTGTGGGTGGAATTGGTAGGCATTTGGCAGGTATGGGGGTTGTCATAGCAATCCATTGGCGCTGAGACAGTAAATTACATTACATTACAGGCATACAGTAGTTTTTAGTAGGAGAGATCAACTTGTGGGACTTACCATGATCACTCTGGTTTATGGGGCGTGTGCCATTCTCACCGGGGGGTGTGCCATCCTCACCAAGGGGTGTGCCATCCTGGTGGTCAGGGGGTGTGCCATCCTGGTCGGGGAATGTGCCATCCTGGTCGGGGGGTGTGCCATCCTGGCCGGGGGGTGTGTCATCCTGGTCGGGGGGTGTGCCATCCTGGTCGGGGGGTGTGCCGTCCTGGTCGGGGGGTGTGCCATCCTGGTCGGGGGGTGTGCCATCCTGGCTGGGGGGTGTGCCGTCCTGGTCGGGGGGTGTGCCATCCTGGTCGGGGGGTGTGCCATCCTGGTCGGGGGGTGTGCCGTCCTGGTCGGGGGGTGTGCCATCCTGGCCGGGGGGTGTGCCATCCTGGTCGGGGGGTGTGCCGTCCTGGTCGGGGGGTGTGCCATCCTGGCCGGGGGGTGTGCCATCCTGGTCGGGGGGTGTGCCATCCTGGTCGGGGGGTGTGCCATCCTGGTCGGGGGGTGTGCCATCCTGGTCGGGGGGTGTGCCATCCTGGTCGGGGGGTGGGCCGTCCTCGTTTGGGGGTGACACAACTGCAAATTTTCACATTTGTAAATAAACATTAGACATGAATTATTTATTAGAAAGTGTGATTGTACATGCCGATATCACAACTCAAAATAACCCTTGAATTTAATTCTGGGCCCTAAACCGCCTCCCCCTGGCCAGCCGGGGAGCCTGATGGAGGGGACAGGAACTGGTTGGAATAACGTGTTCCTTCCACACGCTACGTCCAACCAGGGAAACTCCCCCGTCAGGTGAAAAGAAAGCTCGCCTGGGCTCTGGACGTTTGAAGGATTTTAAAACCCCTGTCCTCCCAGTTTAGTTTGAGGGCAGACGCTCTAACCAAAAAGGCCACGGTCTGGACAATCACAATTTGCATCCTCACTGTTGTCTTCAATGTTTGTGTTTAGACGCTTCTGTCTTTAAAGCTTGTATTTTTTACACCAACAAACTGGACATAGAGGTTTCATTGTGTTCAATGTTTGTGTCTGCACAATTTCTACCGTTTGGACAAATCAAGCTGAACATAGCAGGGGTTAGCACCCCTCAATTGAAAAAGAAAAAAAAATGACAGCACCCTCATGACAAATAGAACTGACTTTACACATCTAGGAGTCATGGATAGCAGATTAGTTAAAGTAGAAATCCACACCAAAACACATTTGGGCATCCATTTACCTGACAGTATAATATTTGATTTTGGTCATAAATGCCTCCTGTTCTACATTTCACCCCTGAGGTCCCCCTCTCCTCCCACAGCTTGCATTGCTGCAGGTTGTCTTCATTCTAACGTGGGTATTTCAGTAGTCGGCTAAGTCGAGGCCTAGCAGCTGTGGTTTTAGTGCCATGTTGTCTTTTACATCCACATCTCCCAACAAGTATCATCCAAAGTGTTTACCTGAGCTGAAGAGCAGAAGGAACACGATCCCTGCTGGATCCATGTCTGGATTTCACTCACGCTGGATTCTCGCAACTGGAACTTCACCGATCTGCACCGTTTGATTCCGATAGTGACTGTGACCTGCGCTGGCTGTCGCCTGTGTGTTTGGTAGTGACACGTCAGCCCACCGTATCTCTACATCACTCGATCTTCACACATTTCTTGTTGACAGGAAGCTAAACCTCTGACAAGTGGCTGAGAGCGTGCAGCATGGAGATGCAAACGCATACTGCTAGATAAGCAGGGGTGTAGTGGAGGGGGGACGCGGGGGGACGGCGTCCCCCCCACTTCTCACATCTAAAATATTTTATATACAGGGGTGTAGTGGAGGGGGGACGCGGGGGACGGCGTCCCCCCACTTCTCACATCTAAAATATTTTATATACAGGGGTGTAGTGGAGGGGGGACGCGGGGGGACGGCGTCCCTCCACTTCTCACATCTAAAATATTTTATATACAGGGGTGTAGTGGAGGGGGGACGCGGGGGGATGCGGGGGGAGGCGGGGGGACGGCGTCACTCCACTTCTCACATCTAAAATATTTTTGAGGCAATTAAAAGTAGGCCTATGTTTTTTGTCTTGTCATTTACTTTTATGGATAGGCCTACAATTATGCATTGTAAACAATCTTTCTCAATATGCTATACTTGTTTTAATAGCGGGTCTGTGTGTGTTGCGCAAGAGTCTTAAAGGGGATTTCCACTCATTTTCAATATTTTACTATGTTATTGTTATGTGGGCATGGTAAAAAAGAGTTAATGAGTTTCCTTTTTTCTGAGAGTGTACAAATGGAACCAAATGGACCCGCTAGGATCCATTTGGTTCACATTTGTACACTCTCAGAAAAAAATAGAAAATGGGTGGAATTGCTCTTTAAGAGGCGTCGCTCCACTTCTAAAAGTCCCACTACAACACTGTAGATAAGTAGATGCTTCTGAGCATAATAGTGTGTCATAGTAAACCAGGGACAGATTAGCCCTACAAGGGCCCCTGGGCTAGTATTTTTTGGGGGGAGCCAAAGGTTTTCGTACAACAGTACCCAGTACCTTAGTCCTTAGTCGGACGTATCTTGACCCCATGGGGGTGGAGGGGTGACTGAAGACTTGCTCGAGTCAGGGTGGGTGGGGCGGTACTACACAAGTAGTACACAATCGATTTAAATTGACTTTCACTATAAAAACACACGCGTGATTTATTACTCGATTTCCTGTAAATGAACATGTACTGTGTGATGATGTCATGTGAGGCCTGCAGCAATGAAAGCCAATAGAATTTAAGTTGACCTGGTTTTTTATCCCTTTTTGGTCAGAAAGAAATACTTTTTAAAAAATATATATCTGCATCCCACAGTTTTGCAAACCCATTATTTCACCCAGTGACAATTCCTAATGCGATCCTAGGCTCTACACACCCTCCGCCAACCTGGGGTGCTTTGTAATATAAATCTAAACCTGTTGTATGGTAGAAATAAATATCCACTGGGCAGCACGCACATCTAAAAAAAAAGGTTGACAGGTTCCAGGCAATAATGTACTAATATAATGTTCTAATATAATGTTCTAATATAATGTAATATATGTACATACTTGAAAGAGAGAGGATGTCCGCACACTGTTCTTTAAGCTCCATTCATTTTATTCAGTTGGTTCATCAGAAATGAGGTGAAATGCAGAGCAGCCATGTTAAAAACACACACAGGCATACAAGCTGTCTGACAATGAGACACACCCACCTGAACAATTAATTGGGCTATACCATTATTTGGAATATACCATTTTCATTTGATTGCAATACACAATAGTACAATAATAGGAATACAATGTCACCATAGTATATGAATACGTGTGTACAAGCCACACCAGACAATCAGACGGTTATTTTAATCATCTGGTTAATTCTGTTGGAATTATCTTAACCCTAACCCCCTAACCCTAATCCTTTTAATACAGGGGTTTTCAACAGGTGGTCCGGGGACCACCAGTGGTCCTTGAGAGGGTTCCAGGTGGTCCCCAGGCTAAATGATGGAAAGTTGGTTAAACAGATGTAACTCTTGAGAACGTAAAAATGAAACCAAATGGACCCTTGCGGGTCCATTTGGCTTCATTTTTACGCTTTCAAGAGTTAAAATATTTATCATCTGAATTACCAACACTTAATTAAGAAGTTTACACTGTTTTGTTGGCAAAATACAGCCTGGAATTGTGGACAAAACCAAAAGAATTCTTTAATTGTAGGTCTTTGGTGTGAAAATGTAATCAAATGGTGGACCGTGTCTCAAATGCTGAATAAATGGTGGTCCCTGGAGTCAAAAAGGTTGAAAACCCCTGTTTTAATAGGATGTCTGGGATGAAAGATTTCACCATGAAGTATAGTATTTCTGTCAGTGGGTTTGTGAAATAAAAACAAAAAACTGATTTCACTAAATTCTATAGTAAATGTAAGATGTTCTATGCATGAGTCATAATTATGTAAAAGACTCAAACTTTCAGCCATATGACCCCATAGAATAACAATATCAGTAAAATGTTGATAAAAGAGAGTATATACTGAATGAGTGAAAGGGATTGACCTCAGCATTCAGTACAAAGGATTTTTCAAACAAACCCATATAGACCTGCGCAGTGACGTCACCGCCCCTGTTCCAGAAGTGGATTCCCCATTCATTTTTCTCATAGACTTTAAGAAAATAATTTATATAAAGACGATTACGCCGCGGACACATCCAACTCGGGTCGTGACGAATCATGATGACGCACACAATCTTTTAGGACGTACAAATAATTTCTAAGATGAAAAACGAAACAAAAAGTGTTGTATGCTGCCGTTTTCTACTTCTTGCTAATTAGATATTGTGTGGTCATATTGGGTGTGTTGTCATGATTTGTCACGACCCGAGTTGGCTTTGTCCATGGCGCAATTGTGTGTTTATTAAGCTTTTTCGAAAAGTCTATGAGAAAAATGAATGAGGATTCCATTACTGGAACAGGGGCGGTGACGTCACTGCACAGGTCTATAGAGATTCAGGGCCGGATTTAGCCAGCTACTATAGGGTGGGCTGGAAGAATGGCAGGGTGGGCAACTACAAAGTTTTTCATATGAAGCAGTGGTTTTCAACATTTTGACACCAGGTCCCACAATTTGTTTAGCATTTGAGTCACAGACCACCATTTGATAACATTTTAGCCCCAACAGACCCCAAAACTAAAGATTTATTTTGCTTTTGTCCACAATACTAGTCTGGATTTGGGAAACAAAACAGTCAAACATACAGATCAAAATGACCATTGAGCTTCCACATTCTCTGTAGACTTGGGCTAATTCAGATGATGAATATATGAACTCTTGAGAGTGTAAACATGAAACCAAATGGACCTGCAAGGGTCAATTTGGTTCCTTTTGTTTAAAGGTGATTTCCACCCATTTTCAACATTTTTTCTCAGAGTGTACAAATGCAACCAAATGAACCCGTTAGGGTTCATTTGGTTGCATTTGCACGCTCTCAGAAAAAAATAATTGTCTAAAGAAATCCATTAACATGGTGAAATACATCTTGATGATGTGTTTCACCATGTTAACGATTTTCTTCAGACCTCCATTCCTAGGAAACACAGAATGGGGAAACATTCTTTATCATGTCCAACCAGCACCTCTAAGGTTTATAAATGACATATTAGAATGTTGAAAATGGGTGGAATTACCCTTTAAGGAAATAATTTCACAGCCTCAAGAAATGAGACCCATAGCAGTGAAGTGGCAGAGTGGATAGAGTGGATATTGTAAACCAACAGTCCATCCATGTGTTGTGTCATCCTACCATAGCAGTGAAGTGGCAGAGTGGATAGGGTGGATGCATTGTGTCATCCTACCATAGCAGTGAAGTGACAGAGTGGATAGGGTGGATGCGTTGTGTCATCCTACCATAGCAGTGAAGTGACAGAGTGGATAGGGTGGATGCGTTGTGTCATCCTACCATAGCAGTGAAGTGACAGAGTGGATAGGGTGGATGCGTTGTGTCATCCTACCATAGCAGTGAAGTGACAGAGTGGATAGGGTGGATGCGTTGTGTCATCCTACCATAGCAGTGAAGTGGCAGAGTGGATAGGGTGGATGCATTGTGTCATCCTACCATAGCAGTGAAGTGACAGAGCGGATAGGGTGGATGCGTTGTGTCATCCTACCATAGCAGTGAAGTGACAGAGCGGATAGGGTGGATGCGTTGTGTCATCCTACCATAGCAGTGAAGTGACAGAGCGGATAGGGTGGATGCGTTGTGTCATCCCACCATAGCAGTGAAGTGACAGAGTGGATAGGGTGGATGCGTTGTGTCATCCTACCATAGCAGTGAAGTGACAGAGCGGATAGGGTGGATGCGTTGTGTCATCCTACCATAGCAGTGAAGTGACAGAGCGGATAGGGTGGATGCGTTGTGTCATCCTACCATAGCAGTGAAGTGGCAGAGCGGATAGGGTGGATGCGTTGTGTCATCCTACCATAGCAGTGAAGTGACAGAGCGGATAGGGTGGATGCGTTGTGTCATCCTACCATAGCAGTGAAGTGGCAGAGCGGATAGGGTGGATGCGTTGTGTCATCCTACCATAGCAGTGAAGTGGCAGAGTGGATAGGGTGGATGCGTTGTGTCATCCTACCATAGCAGTGAAGTGGCAGAGCGGATAGGGTGGATGCGTTGTGTCATCCTACCATAGCAGTGAAGTGACAGAGCGGATAGGGTGGATGCGTTGTGTCATCCTACCATAGCAGTGAAGTGACAGAGCGGATAGGGTGGATGCGTTGTGTCATCCTACCATAGCAGTGAAGTGACAGAGCGGATAGGGTGGATGCGTTGTGTCATCCTACCATAGCAGTGAAGTGACAGAGTGGATAGGGTGGATGCGTTGTGTCATCCCACCATAGCAGTGAAGTGACAGAGCGGATAGGGTGGATGCGTTGTGTCATCCTACCATAGCAGTGAAGTGACAGAGTGGATAGGGTGGATGCGTTGTGTCATCCTACCATAGCAGTGAAGTGACAGAGCGGATAGGGTGGATGCGTTGTGTCATCCTACCATAGCAGTGAAGTGACAGAGTGGATAGGGTGGATGCGTTGTGTCATCCTACCATAGCAGTGAAGTGGCAGAGCGGATAGGGTGGATGCGTTGTGTCATCCTACCATAGCAGTGAAGTGACAGAGCGGATAGGGTGGATGTGTTGTGTCATCCTACCATAGCAGTGAAGTGACAGAGTGGATAGGGTGGATGCGTTGTGTCATCCTACCATAGCAGTGAAGTGACAGAGTGGATAGGGTGGATGCGTTGTGTCATCCTACCATAGCAGTGAAGTGACAGAGTGGATAGGGTGGATGTGTTGTGTCATCCTACCATAGCAGTGAAGTGACAGAGTGGATAGGGTGGATGCGTTGTGTCATCCTACCATAGCAGTGAAGTGGCAGAGCGGATAGAGTGGATGCGTTGTGTCATCCTACCATAGCAGTGAAGTGACAGAGTGGATAGGGTGGATGCGTTGTGTCATCCTACCATAGCAGTGAAGTGACAGAGTGGATAGGGTGGATGCGTTGTGTCATCCTACCATAGCAGTGAAGTGACAGAGTGGATAGAGTGGATATTATAAACCAACAGTCCATCCATGCGCCGCGTCATCCTACCATTGTCAATCCTGGGCATCTGGATTGACGCCCTAGTCAAAAAATCCTATAGGATTTTAGAAAAGTCCTATATAAAAGTCTGATTATGGAACAAATCCTATTGGATTTCCAATAGGAAATAGGAAATCAAATAGGATTCCAATAGAATCCTATCGGACTTTCCCAAAAATCCTATAGTATAGGATTTTCTTATATGATTCCTATAAGATCCTATAGCATACCTGGGCATTATGCGGCCCGGGGGCCAAATGCGGCCCTTTGGCTGACTCTGACCGGCCCGGGGACCACCAGTGGTCCTTGAGAGAGTTCCAAGTCAAATATGGAAAGTTGGTTAACCAGATGTAACTCTTTGAGAGCGTATAAATGAAACCAAATGGACCCTTGCGGGTCCATTTGGTTTCATTTTTACACTCTCAAGAGTTAAAATATTCATCATCTGAATTAGCCCAAAGTCTACACATTCAATCAGAGAATGTAAGAGAATGGTCATTTTTGTTGTCCTGTTTTGTTTCCCAAATCCAGCCTGGAATTGTGGACAAAAACAAAAGAAATCTTGAAGAATGTTTTGGGATCTGTGGGGCTAAGATGTCATCAAATGGTGGTCCGTGGCTCAAATACTGAATAAATAGTGGGCCCTGGTGTCAAAAGGGTTGGTCTTACTCTTACTTCTATGTTGAAATTAAATTTATATTCCACAGACTTTAGTTCAGCCTTTAGTCTTGGCCCTCCACAATATTTTATGTATCTCATTTGGCCCCTTGGGAAAAATAATTGCCCACCCCTGTCCTATAGGATTCTTATAGGAATCCTATTGGAAATCCAATAGGATTTGTTCCAAAATCTGATAGGACTTTTCTATTGGAACCCTATAGGATTTTTTTCGACTATAGGGCAATTCACTAACCTGGAACACACATGTAGACAGTCTCTGTAGTACTCTACAGCAAAGACTGCACTTCGATCAAAAAGATTTATGTTGGTGTTCTATGGGGCAGTCCTAGAAAGCCTGGTCAGATTTATATTGGTGTTCTATGGGTCAGTCCTAGAAAGCCTGGTCAGATTTATGTTGGTGTTCTATGGGTCAGTCCTAGAAAGCCTGGTCAGATTTATGTTGGTGTTCTATGGGACAGTCCTAGAAAGCCTGGTCAGATTTATGTTGGTGTTCTATGGGTCAGTCCTAGAAAGCCTGGTCAGATTTATGTTGGTGTTCTATGGGTCAGTCCTAGAAAGCCTGGTCAGATTTATGTTGGTGTTCTATGGGTCAGTCCTAGAAAGCCTGGTCAGATTTATGTTGGTGTTCTATGGGTCAGTCCTAGAAAACCTGGTCAGATTTATGTTGGTGTTCTATGGGTCAGTCCTAAAGCCTGGTCAGATTTGGCATTACAGTTTGGTTCGGTAAGCTCTCAGTGCAACTGAGGTTTAAACTGTTCAGATTGGTGCAAACAGCAGGGAAGATCATAGGAGTTAGACAACTCTGGACACCCTGAAACAGGCCCAAAACAAGATGCCGCTGAAGATACCCATGTTTTAAACGGAGAGTTTGTACTCCTGCCCTCAGGGAGAAGGTACAAAGAACCAAAGTGGAAGTACATCAGGTTTAAAAAAAAACATTCCAGCCTCAACTTAAGGGTATGTTCGGAAATACAAACTGGGTGCGCGTCGAGTTGTTTTGGGTTAGTGGGCGGGGTCGTCACCGAGTGCATTGAGTGAGCCTTATTTACGAACGAGCAGTTAAAACCAGACAACACACCTCACTCAAAAATGGTGAGAATCACTGCCAGAGCCATATAAATCCTCTCTTATGGGGGTCCCCCTGGAAAGTATTTTCAAATAGGGGTCTGCATGCATTTATTTGATAAATGTGCAGGTCCTTGACAGACATGTTAAAGTTGGGGGACCACAGTACAATGCTTAGCCATAGCCTAGCTTCCTAGCTCACAACAGCTTTTCATTGAACGGTAGCGCTCGAGACACAGCTGTGACGCAATCATACCTTCCACACCGGCCAACCCCGTCTCCAGCGTAGGGTTGATCTCCAGGTATAAACGAACGACAACAGGGCAGTCCAGTGCGTTTAGAGTGTATTTCCGAACGCACCCTAAATGTTGAATGAGGTTCTGATACAGCAGTGAATGTACAGTAAGAGGTCAGATTTGTCACACTGTGTGCACCGTGTAATGTTGTCTTCCTCTGTTTTAGTATTCTGTTTGTCAAATTTCCCTTGTGGACAAAAAAGTTTATCTTACCCTTGACCTTGACTTACCAAGCCCTGGATAAGCGGGGCAGAAAAATAATGTCCATTGGTTCACATACTGTATGGTCTGCAAGACTTAGAACCATAAAGGTTGCCAGTCCAACTCCTGAATGTCTGCACCTATTGCGGAACACAACAGGTCCAGCTGCTCACCAAACCAGCCAACAGTTGACTGCTTAAAGGACCACTCCACCACTTCTCAACGTATCTTTTTATAATACAGTAGGTTCTCACTAATGTACATGATAAAATATCACTCTGTTTTTCTACTCAGTCTGTGTCTCACAGGAGGGCTGTGGGCACTTCAGACACCCGTCTTCCAATGACATCATCGATGGGGAATCCAGGCTAATAGAAACTGCAGGCTTTCTATTCCTGAACATTTGCTATGTGAAAATGGCAGTATATAGAGCACCATTCCAAAAAATAGAATATCAATAACATGGAAAATTTGTTTTTTTTTCCACAATTCCATTCAAAAACCAGAACTTTCATTAATTATAGATTTAGTGCTCACATTGTAAATGATTTCATGCAAGTATTTACACTGTATTTGTTTATTTTTTACACAATTTTGGCTTCCAGCTCATAAAACCAAAAAATGAATATTTTATGAGAAAAAAAAAAGTTTTAAACAAGAAATGTTGACTGAGACGTATTATTAGTGTATGCAGTTAATACTTGGTCTGGGCTACTTTTGAACAAATTATTTCATGAATGGGGCGTGGCATGGAGGTGATCAACATGTGGCACTGTTGAGGAGTTACTGTATATTGAAGTTACTGTATATTTTGCTTCAATAACAGCCATGAATGAATTTGTATTATTCAGTTTTATGTCTCACACCTTCCACTTGACTGGACAGGGGAAAACAGATGAGCATGCTATCGGGTGAAAACTTCAACACAGCCATCTTTTTAGAGTCCCTGTGCTTTGGTATGTTGACAAGCTTCATGGAAATTAATTTTCCTTTCCATCTCGATTTGGTACCTGCCCACAGAGCCAAAACGACAAATAGCTGGTCGTTTAATGGTATCACTGTGCTTAACTGTTAACTGTCCTGACTTTAACCCAACAGAGAATCTGGGTTGTATTGCCGAGAGGAAGGTGTGGGACATAAGATGGAACAATAGAAATTAATTTACGTCCATTGTCAAAGCAAAACTGAGCTCCAATAACACCTCAACAGTGCCACAGCTTGATCACCTCCATGCCACGCCCCATTCATGAAATAATTTGTTCAAAAGCAGCCCAGACCAAGTATTAACTGCATACATTAATATACTTTTCAGATAGTCAAAGGTTCTTGTTTAAAGCGTATTTTTTTAGTGGTCTCCTAAAATATTCTAATTTTTTGAAATCCTGATTTGGTGGGATTTATGAGCTGGAAGCCAAAATTGTGTAAAGATAAACAAATACATACTTGAATATCATTTACAATGTGAGCACTGAATCTTTAAAGGTAGGGTAAGTGATTTGAAATTCATTGTGTAGTACCAGCCTGGTGCACTAGGGGTGCCCAAGAGTAGCTACACTATGTGAACCTGCTGCTTCATCCTGATTGGAGAATTCACCCTTCACCTGGGGAACTTTTATTAGCTCCTCTGCTAACGTGGGGGAGGGGGAAACTCCATATATGGTCTGCACACCTTATAATAGAGCATTTTAACAGAAAAAAATTGGGTGATATCTGACAAAAGTGAAATCACTTCCCCTACCTTTAATGAAAGTTCATGTTTTTGAATGGAGTTGTGGAAATTAACCAACTATTCCATGATATTCTAATTTTTTGGAATGGTGCTTTTGCTTTATACAGTATACAATGTATATATACAGTATATGTGTGTAGTCAGATTCCTGAACATATGTCCAACTAGGGAAACTCATCCCCTTTCAGGTGAAAAGAAGACAACTTGGACTCCTCATGGATTGAAGGAAGCATGAGACACAAGACCTGGGCAGCATGTAGGTGGGCATCACCCTGTAAGGGGATATTGGGTGACTGGCGGTAAAGGTAGGATTTCATAGTAAAT
Source organism: Benthosema pterotum (assembly GCA_039105355.1). Lineage (NCBI taxonomy): Eukaryota > Metazoa > Chordata > Actinopteri > Myctophiformes > Myctophidae > Benthosema > Benthosema pterotum. The sequence continues at coordinate 45,714,325 of CM076980.1, read as the reverse complement.
GTGACCTGCGGTCACTGTGCTCTCTTCCTGTCTCCTCGTCGGTGTCTGCCTGTACCTGGGTTGCATTTCAGGGCGGATCTAGGCATGGGGGGGGGGGGGGGGGGGGGGAATGCCCCCTAAATACCCAGTCTGCCCCCCCCCTTCCCAAACACGATGCCATGCAAAACAACCCAAGATATTTCAAATTAAAGGGTTTGTATTTAAAATTATTTGAAACACTACTACTGCTACTAGCTACAATTTTGACACCATTAAACCAACAGCATTTCATCATTGAAAACAGAAAACTCTCTGAGTCAGACCTTTAGCTTTATGCATGCTGCATGTCTGTTGCAACTTCAACAACAACTGATGTTATTATTGATGCTTTACTTGACTAATAAAAGTCCTGTAACCGAAAATGGTATGGGTGCGATGAAGCCGCCCCCATACCATTTTCTCTTGCCCCTCCAACATGTTCTCTTGCCCCCCCAAATGGGACATGTTACATCCGCCCCTGTTGCATTTCCAAGTCACATTAATGTTAGTATTAGTGTTGGCCTAAAAGTTAAACCACAGGGTGTTTTGACAGTCATCTGTGATGCAGCACATTTTTTTTCCTGCTGTACGTGCGCGCGCGTGTGTGTGTGTGTGTGTGTGCGTGCGTGCGTGTGTGGGTGGTTGCGTGTTCACTATCAGTTTAACGGTAATCTTCTCTTCTGATCTTTATCGTTTGATACCTTTAAAATGGAAGGTCCCATGCTGCCACATCCTGTGTTCTTGAGTAAGACATGAACTGCACTACGAGTGTGTGTGTGTGTGTGTGTGTGTGTGTGTGTGTGTGTGTGCGCGCGCGCCTGTTATGTACAATGGTCCCTGTGTAACGCCCGGGATTCGAACTCGGGTCTCCCGCGTGAATGTCCAACATCTTAACCACTAGACCAAGAGGACATCCCCCTGGTCCGGGGGCAGATACTGGACTTTGGAGGCCTTCACGACAGAGGCTGTAGCCACCTGCTACTAAGGCTACTGATGAAAATATAATAGAGTCTTATGATAAGACTAAAACGGAGCAAGAAAATGTTGGGAGAAGGAAGCAGCAGCAAAGCAGCATTATTTCAAAGTTTCCATGTTTATTGCAGTCGTGGATGATCACAGCAACAGACACACACACACACACACACACACACACACACACACACACACACACACACACACACACACACACACACACACACACACACACACACAGGCAGTACATTTAGTACAGTATTGACTTATAGTTTCATGTTATGCCCCAACCCCCTAAGTTAGAGGTGTCAAGATTCCCAAATTAGGCATTGTCTCTCACCATTTGTGGCCAGGATGGCCCTTAGTTATTTCTGTAGAATGACAGCTGCAGGACTCCTTACTGTCCTGAGCTAAGGTGTCAAGCATTTTAGGGAGAGACACAGAAAATTATACCAATTCGCTATTGTACTCTTGCAATGTGCAATACTGTAATGTATAATGTGGTTCATGAATACACAACACTACTAAGGTAATAATTGTACCCACACAGTGCCCCCAACAGCCACCAGACCAGTGGAGTATTTGGCTTCATAGCTTCATGTCAGTACATTGTCAGTATCATGTCAGGTGATTATAAAATCAATATCCTGGTCAGTATAAAATCAGTATCCTGGTCAGTATAAAATCAGTATCCTGGTCAGTATAAAATCAGTATCCTGGTCAGTATAAAATCAGTATCATGGTCAGTATAAAATCAGTATCCTGGTCAGTATAAAATCAGTATCCTGGTCAGTATAAAATCAGTATCATGGTCAGTATAAAATCAGTATCCTGGTCAGTATAAAATCAGTATCCTGGTCAGTATAAAATCAGTATCCTGGTCAGTATAAAATCAGTATCCTGGTCAGTATAAAATCAGTATCCTGGTCAGTATAAAATCAGTATCCTGGTTAGTATAAAATCAGTATCATGGACACTGGGCAGCATTATCCAGTATCAGGCCAGTATCATGGTCAGTATCATGGTCAGTATCAGGCCAGTATCATGGTCAGTATCAGGCCAGTATCATGGTCAGTATCAGGCCAGTATCAGGCCAGTATCATGGTCAGTATCAGGCCAGTATCAGGCCAGTATCATGGTCAGTATCAGGCCAGTATCAGGCCAGTATCATGGTCAGTATCAGGCCAGTATCAGGCCAGTATCATGGTCAGTATCAGGCCAGTATCAGGCCAGTATCATGGTCAGTATCAGGCCAGTATCTGGCCAGTATCATGGTCAGTATCAGGCCAGTATCATGGTCAGTATCAGGCCAGTATCAGGCCAGTATCATGGTCAGTATCAGGCCAGTATCAGGCCAGTATCATGGTCAGTATCAGGCCAGTATCTGGCCAGTATCATGGTCAGTATCAGGCCAGTATCAGGCCAGTATCATGGTCAGTATCAGGCCAGTATCATGGTCAGTATCAGGCCAGTATCATGGTCAGTATCAGGCCAGTATCATGGTCAGTATCATGGTCAGTATCAGGCCAGTATCATGGTCAGTATCATGGTCAGTATCATGGTCAGTATCAGGCCAGTATCATGGTCAGTATCAGGCCAGTATCATGGTCAGTATCAGGCCAGTATCATGGCCAGTATCAGGCCAGTATCATGGTCAGTATCAGGCCAGTATCAGGCCAGTATCTGGCCAGTATCAGGCCAGTATCATGGTCAGTATCAGGCCAGTATCATGGTCAGTATCAGGCCAGTATCATGGTCAGTATCAGGCCAGTATCAGGCCAGTATCATGGTCAGTATCAGGCCAGTATCATGGTCAGTATCAGGCCAGTATCAGGCCAGTATCAGGCCAGTATCAGGCCAGTATCAGGCCAGTATCAGGCCAGTATCTGGCCAGTATCAGGCCAGTATCAGGCCAGTATCAGGCCAGTATCATGGTCAGTATCAGGCCAGTATCATGGCCAGTATCAGGCCAGTATCATGGTCAGTATCAGGCCAGTATCAGGCCAGTATCAGGCCAGTATCATGGTCAGTATCAGGCCAGTATCATGGTCAGTATCAGGCCAGTATCATGGTCAGTATCAGGTCAGTATCATGGTCAGTATCAGGCCAGTATCATGGTCAGTATCATGGTCAGTATCATGGTCAGTATCATGGTCAGTATCAGGCCAGTATCATGGTCAGTATCAGGCCAGTATCATGGTCAGTATCAGGCCAGTATCTGGCCAGTATCATGGTCAGTATCAGGCCAGTATCAGGCCAGTATCATGGTCAGTAACAGGCCAGTATCATGGTCAGTATCAGGCCAGTATCATGGTCAGTATCAGGCCAGTATCATGGTCAGTATCAGGCCAGTATCAGGCCAGTATCATGGTCAGTATCAGGCCAGTATCATGGTCAGTATCAGGCCAGTATCAGGCCAGTATCATGGTCAGTATCAGGCCAGTATCATGGTCAGTATCAGGCCAGTATCATGGTCAGTATCAGGCCAGTATCATGGTCAGTATCAGGTCAGTATCATGGTCAGTATCAGGCCAGTATCATGGTCAGTATCATGGTCAGTATCATGGTCAGTATCATGGTCAGTATCAGGCCAGTATCATGGTCAGTATCAGGCCAGTATCATGGTCAGTATCAGGCCAGTATCTGGCCAGTATCATGGTCAGTATCAGGCCAGTATCAGGCCAGTATCATGGTCAGTATCAGGCCAGTATCATGGTCAGTATCAGGCCAGTATCATGGTCAGTATCAGGCCAGTATCATGGTCAGTATCAGGCCAGTATCATGGTCAGTATCAGGCCAGTATCATGGTCAGTATCAGGCCAGTATCATGGTCAGTATCAGGCCAGTATCATGGTCAGTATCAGGCCAGTATCATGGTCAGTATCAGGCCAGTATCAGGCCAGTATCAGGCCAGTATCATGGTCAGTATCATGGTCAGTATCAGGCCAGTATCTGGCCAGTATCATGGTCAGTATCAGGCCAGTATCATGGTCAGTATCAGGCCAGTATCAGGCCAGTATCATGGTCAGTATCAGGCCAGTATCAGGCCAGTATCATGGTCAGTATCAGGCCAGTATCATGGTCAGTATCAGGCCAGTATCATGGTCAGTATCAGGCCAGTATCATGGTCAGTATCAGGCCAGTATCAGGCCAGTATCATGGCCAGTATCTGGCCAGTATCATGGCCAGTATCATGGTCAGTATCAGGCCAGTATCATGGTCAGTATCAGGCCAGTATCATGGTCAGTATCAGGCCAGTATCAGGCCAGTATCATGGTCAGTATCAGGCCAGTATCATGGTCAGTATCAGGCCAGTATCATGGTCAGTATCAGGCCAGTATCATGGTCAGTATCAGGCCAGTATCATGGTCAGTATCAGGCCAGTATCATGGTCAGTATCAGGCCAGTATCATGGTCAGTATCAGGCCAGTATCAGGTCAGTATCAGGCCAGTATCATGGTCAGTATCAGGCCAGTATCATGGTCAGTATCAGGCCAGTATCATGGTCAGTATCAGGCCAGTATCATGGTCAGTATTAAGCAAGAATCATGGTCAATATCATGTCAGTATGTCAGAAGGTGCTGATGTGTTCGTCTCTGTATCCAACACCCAACATGCTTCAACTTTACACACCTCCAAACTGCATGTGGGACTGAAACACAACGACACCAACACTAAAGCAACAACTTGTCCTATAACTGTGTCACAGGACAAACATACTGTATATTGTTGTGTTTCGCTCCGGAGTCACCACCCACCAGTGGTGACTCCGGAGCTGTGGCATGCCAAGTAGGCATGCCACAGTATTACGTCTCAACAAATCATGACAACACACACAATATTCAATTAGCAAGAAGAAGAAAAAACACGTCAGGATACAACACTTTTTGTTCAGTTTTCTCCTTAGAAATTATTGTCCCAAAAGATGTGTTGCCATGATTTGTTGAGACCCGAGTTGGCTTTGTCTGCGTTGTAATTGTCTTTGCATAGATCATTTTCCTAAGGCCTAGATTTTCGTCACCGCTAAACCCCTTATCCCTTAACGTCTGTGCCCTTTTAAACTATTTAAAAATGCTCACAACGTGTCAATAGTTTGGTACATTGAACTATTGCCAAAAGTCTTATAACAAATAGGATAAGACTTTTGGCTTGTAACGAAAATGGAGCCGAGTGAGGAAGATGAATGGGAAATCCATTTCTGGAACAAGGGCGATGTCACAAGGAGGCTGGACTGCTCAGCTCTATAACCCATTGTGTCCTGTCTAGATTTCTAGTTTCTGAATAACATAATATTCAAAGATTTGCACCGCGTTTTCACGATTTTTCAAAAATAGCAGAGATACAAGCTCATAGCGCGCCACTCGGTGGCGCGCTATGAGCTTGTAGATCTGCTATTTTTCAATAGTTAAAACATAATGCTGTCTAGATTTCTAGTTTCTGAATAACATGATATTCAAAGATTTGCACCGCGTTTTCACGATCTTTCAAAAATAGCAGAGCTACAAGCTCATAGCGCGCCATTCGGTGGCGCGCTATGAGCTTGTAGATCTGCTATTTTTCAATAGTTAAAACGTAATGCCAAAAGGAATCATTTCTGGAGGTGGCAAACAGATCAGGCTTAGCTCAGGTTAGATGGCAACAAATTTATTGTGTTACGAAATCAGCACATTTAAGAAATTCACAGTTATTTAATGTATTTTACACGTCACGTCTATTGCACGGATTAAAAAAAAAAGGATAAAAACAAACAGGCATGATGAAGGCTACCATGCTGAGAAAGATCTCATTTAACATATGCATACGTTTCAAACTATAATTACATCTTTGCTTGAACGTGGATTTTGTTCATAAATCGACGATCTTCTGAAAATCATTTCGCCTTTTGTTCTCAACTATCAGAAACAAAGAAAAAAAAAGCTGTTAAACATTTAAAAGAAAGCAAAAAAAAAAAACAATTGACCTTGTGTTCCATCGGAAACAGAAAAAAAAAACAAAAAACAAAAGGCGATTAATGCATTGGTCATGAAATCAGTCTTACAAGTGAAAGCTATTTCAAATCATTTCATATACAGTAGGTCAAAGTCATCCAGTTGTTTTGTTCGCCTTGGAGTGATCACCGTTAAAGCAGCCAAACAAATACTGTATATACACAGAAAAAAATAATAATACACGCAAAATTTACAGAAACGTCTACGAGTGCAAAAAAGTCTTCCGTCGTCGCTTGCAGAGGCGTACAAGAGCATCGCAGTAAACTACTGGGCTGAAACTGCTGTCGTTTTTATCCAATCACATGACCTGTGATTGTTCGAATATTATATATATATATATATATATATATATATATATATATATATATATATATATATATATATATATATATATATATATATATATATATATATATATATATATATATATATACGTGCACATATAGGCTGTTGAAAGTAACAGGTTAATGGCATTCATTTATGTTGATTAAAAAAATTATGTTGATTTAAAAATCAATAGATACTCATTGTAACCAGAGCAAATGAGTACTTCCTAGGAATCTACAAGCATTGGGGGCTTGTAGATCACCTACTTTGATACATACTTAATTTTTTTTTTCAAGTTTCATTTTGAATGGCGATTAATCAGGATTAATTTAACTTTGAAACTGAGATTAAATCCAACAGCCCTATACTGTATAGCTAAAACGGCCTGTACAATAGTGATCATTTTAATCCAGTGTATTGACTCAGATTCAGTGTTTCTAACAGTAAGTTGAAGTCCTCACTTAAAGGGCTAATTCACACATTTTCCATAACTGGTCCTCACTCATGGCATACCATTATGGCGTCTCTATTGGAGGGTTGCAGACGGTTCAGAAACCTGCCTTAGCGGAGCCATCTTTGATGGGGGATTCCCCAAGCTTATGCAATTCACAGCCTTTCTCTCTCTGGAATAGTTGGCATGCCCGAATAGAAAATAAATAACTGAACACACAAACAGTACTAGGTTCCTGAACTGTCCACATCCCATCCTCTGAGTGAGAAGACATGAAATGCATCACTAGTGAGGAATAAATATACTATAGGTTCAGATAAATGGTTGAAAATGGGTAAAGAAGAGGTCCTTTAAGGCAGGGGTTTTCAAACTTTTTGACTCCAGGGACCACCATTTATTGAGCATTTGAGCCACGGACCACCATCTGATGACATTTTAGCCCCAAAGACCTAAAACTAAAGAATTCTTTTGGTTTTGTTCACAATTCCAGGCTGGATTTTGCCAACAAAACAGTGTAGACTTCTTAATTAAGTGGTGCTAATTCAGATGATGAATATTTTAACTCTTGAGAGTGTACATTCTCAGGAGTTACATCTGGTTAACCAACTTTCCATCATTTAGCCTGGGGACCACCTGGAATCTTCTCAGGGACCACTGGTGGTTGAAAACCCCTGCCTTAAGGTCTTTCCACATGGGGATATGACTGACGCGTGTAGTGATTCTTTTTCAACCAGAGACGGAAATTGGAATAGTTTAAATGGCGTTTGCCTTTCGGGGTGGTTCCCAGACATATTGTGGACCCCCACCCCCCCCACCCCCCACCACACACACACACACACTGACATTCATTAGCCCAAGGACCACCCATTTGAGAACATATGCCAAGGAATCCTCGTTAGGGGAAGACTTCTACGGCTCTGGCAGTGGTTTTCACCGATTTTCATTTGAAGCAACCTACGGACCTCTTAATGGCATTTCTAGCTCTAGGACCCTGATGTATATTGTACCCCCAACCCCCCCACCCTCCCACCCCCATGAGTGGCCATGGGAAAGGAAAAAAAAAAAAAAAAAACGCCATTTATGTGTTGTCGTGCGATGGCGTTCACGGCAAAAGGAGCAGCTGTATACAGTATATGCTGCAGGGACATGCAGAGAGTGTTAAGAGAGGCAGGGTCCCAAATCCTGTTAAGAGGGGCACTTTTGTACAAAAGTGGGGGGGGGGGGGGGGGGTGCACAACCTGGCACTATTTAAAGGAGACACAGACTTCTAAACACGTTTGTTTCTTCGCCAAATACCGTGTTTTCAGGCTTGGAGAGCGTGAGGAAAACGCGATTCTCCCGACTTATATGACTTGCATTTATTTTGAAAATTTTGTAAATGTGGAAGGGAGGAACAACTCTACTCGTGCAGTGGCATTTCTAAGCAACTTGGAGCCCCGGGCAAGATTTTCCCTACGGGTCCATTTGGTAGGGGGGGGCCACTACTGTGACGTCATCCCTATGGACAGGCACAGTAAAATGGCTCCATCCCCATGGGATAAAAATAGGAACTATTTTTAAACTAAAGAACATATTATATGTGTTTTAAATGTTCAATTCTAGTTATAGAGGACAAGTATAATGTATTTATCCATATGAGGCTTATTAGGCCTGGGATCCTTTTAAAGCATGTCTGGTGCCCCTCCTCCCCTCATAGCGCCCCAGGCATGGTGCCTAGTCTGCCTAACAGTACATTTTAACAGCGGGCGATGGACAAACAACGTTGCCGGTGGGCATTACCGTAAATTCTCGCTTAGAATGGCATACAAAACGAGTACCGTAAACGACGGTGCTGTGGTGCACTGAAAAAAAAAATAGTATGGTGGAGGAGGAAGTGGGGCGGAACTAGGAACCAAACTGCGGGTCGAGGGGGGCGGATAGCAGCACTTGGCTCTGATTGGTTATCCCCGGCCATCCGTCGGCCGATTCGGCTGAAAAGCTCACCAATTTTTATCTTTTCGGCCGACGTTGCTCGCCCACGTCGGCCGACGTCGCCCGCTCTGCTGCTGACGCCCGAATTGGCGGCTCCCATAGACAAATAATGGCCGACGTTGCTTGTCCATCGCCCGCCATTAAAATGTACGGTAAAGGCAAAAACACCCCCCCCCCTCTCTTCAGTGGTCGTCTTTGTCCCTGGCCTTGCGGTCGCGGTCTTCAGTGGTCGTCTTTGTCCCTGGCCTTGCGGACACGGTCTTCAGTGGTCGTCTTTGTCCCTGGCCTTGCGGACACGGTCTTCAGTGGTCGTCCTTGTCCCTGGCCTTTGCGGACACGGTCTTCAGTGGTCGTCCTTGTCCCTGGCCTTGCGGTCGCGGTCGTCCTGCAGGGCCATGCCCAGCTTCTTGATGAGGACGGACAGCACCTTGTCCAGGGGGTCCATGACGCCCCGCTGCAGCCACTTGGGGATGGTGGTCCTGGCGTGGTGGAAGCCCAGCTTCTGCAGGATGTAGTCCACGCCCACCGGGTCGATCTTCCTCCCCGTCCACGAGATCAGCCTGCGGAAGAGCGGAGTGGGAGTGACGGAGTGAGTGATGGATGGATGGATTATGTTTTACTAAACACAAAACATCCATACAGTGCTGACCAAAAGTATTTGCACCCCTGCAATTCTGTCAGATAATGCTCCATGTCTCCCAAAAAATGACTGCATTTGCAAATGCTGTTGTAGTAATGAATTCATTTAGTTTGCTTGCAATGAAAAAACACAAAAAAGGAAAAAAAAAAAAAGTCAGGTTGCCAAAAAAGAATGGTCTAAAATTCCAGCAGAGCATTGTGTACCGGAAGGGGTTGTTTGCAGTTATTTTGTCTAAAGGAAGTGCTACCAAGTATTAGGCTGAGGGTGCCATTACTTTTGCCGGACAATTTTTTTGAGTTTTGTGTAAAATGAGAATTGATTTGACTTTTTTTTTTCATTCTCTTTTGTGTTTTTTCATTGCAAGCAAACTGAAAATGAATTAATTACTACCATAGCATTTGCAATTGCAATCATTTTCTGGGAGAAATTGCGCATTATCTGACAGAATTGCAAGGGTGCCAATACTTTTGGTCAGCACTGATACCTACAAGTATCTCTCTTATAATAAAATAAAAGAACGAAAAAAAAAAAAAAAAAAGTTCTAACAATCTATTTTCGTGCTGTTCTGGAAGTTTGGCGAATGTCTGGGCACTCTGGGTAGGGCTTCACCATTAATCGAAATCCAGGTTTCAGAACTTGGACAATGTAGAAAAATGAAAATCGAAAATCATGATTTCCCGTTTCCTAGCACATTCACGGTAGAACTGTGCCACACTCGCTCATAGCCTGCTTTACCGTAAAAAAGTGTGTTCTGTTACAACGTAGATAAGAAAAGAAAAACTGCACTTTATCCATCATCTTTGTTCAATAAGAACCACCCTACTCTCTGTTGGAGGGAGGAGAATCAAATAAAAATATATTTAAAATCATTAATTGCCTTTTTAAAAATATATATTTTTACGCCCCAAAAATCGAAATCGAAAATCGAAATTGAGGTGTCAGCGGGAAACAAAATCAAGGTTTTATTTTTTAGGCAAAATCGTGAAGCCCTATAGCCTGACCTCAGTCTGAATTATTATTTCGTTTCACTTCATTATTCAGACTGAAGTCCCTCTGCACCACAGCAGTTTCTGGGATGGGCGTGGTTAAAGTGGCAGTCTTAACGGTGATGGGTTTATATGAACCCCTAACCCTACGTTTTAACGGCAGGGTACGGTGGGCGATGGACAAGAAACGTCGCAGGATTCGGCCGAAGAGCTCAGCATTTTATATCTTTCCGGCCGACGCCGGAACGTCGCCTGACATCGGCCGTTCTGCTGCTGTCGCCTGAAGCGGCGGCTCCCATAAAGAAATAATGGATGTCAAGCGACGTCGCTTTATCATCGCCCGTTTTTTACGTTTTAACGGCGGGGATGGATTAAAAAACGTCGCCCGATATGAGCGACGGCGATGGTCATTACCGTAAATTCTCGCTTAGAATGGCATGCAAAATGAGTAACGTAAAGGACGGTGCTGTGGTGCACTGAAAAAAATAGTATGGTGGAGGAGGAAGTGGGACGGAACTAGGAACCAAACTGCGCCAAATGGTTTTGGGTCGAGGGCAAAAAAAGCAGCACTTGGCTCTGATTGGTTATGCCCAGGCAAACGTCGGCCAATTCGGCCGAAAAGCTCGCCAATTTTTATTTTTCCGGGGGACGTCGCCCCGCCCACGTCGCCCGACGTCGCCCGTTCTGCTCCTGTCGCCCGAATCGGCAGCTCCCATAGAGAAATAATGGATGTCGGGCGACGGCGCTTTCATCAGACCCCCTAGACGACCTTTGGGTCGAAGTGATTGACAGGGCTGTTGGCCAATCAGGTGCTGGGGTTGGATTTCCAACCGGGACACAAACGGCCCAAAAGGCAGGGAAGCCAGTCCTTGAAACACAGGGGAGAAAATAAGCTAGTATTTGCTTAAGGTGCTGATTCAGCCAGGCTAGAAGCCCCTACTCTTGGGGGGTACATAATGGGACTCCAGTGACCTGAGCGTGGGTTCCAGGTGCCAGGTGTTGCACATGAACTCCCTCCAGTCTATGGTGGTGTAGTTGATGGCGTCCTCCTTGTCCCTGTCGGAGCCGTTGTTGTCGTCGGGCAGGGCGGTGGGGCTCTTCTGGCCGGGCCGGGTGGCCGACATGCGCGGGGCGAACAGGGCTGAGGAGACAGGTTGGGGGAGGGGGGTGTGAATAGAAGGTAGAAGGCGCCCGAGGGGTGGGAGGACGTAACTCAACATGGCATCGGATCCGCCGGACGTTTCAACCCACGGACACCGGTTTATGGGGATGTCCCAGGCAAACAACAATAATAATAATAAAATAAAATAAACTTTCCTTCAAAAATGTATGTTCCTTAATAACAAGATACATGCGAAGATGAAACTGTGGCCATTAAACAGTGAAAATGCTAGAATGCTAAACTGAAGGACCACTTCACCGCTTCTCAACTTGGAACTCATAGCTGGCCCTCGTTCATGTTTCACGATGAAATGCCATGTTTCGTTTTCTACGCACGTCTGTGATAATGCTTTCGAACACACCTATAAAGATCATTTCAGTTTCTTTTTTTTAATACAAACAGCGTGTATTTTCACATTTCACTGTTTCCCAGGCTCAAATGAAATTTAAAGTTATATAATTTACCACTTATCAATTATAGTTGTAAAGTGTTTGAGGTTCTATCGGGGTTTTATAGTGCAATCACCCCTTAAAAGGACTTCATGAGGTGGAGTGCAGTGAGTTAATGGATTTGTTAATAGAACAAAACCTAAAACGACTTTTGGAGTGATAAGCAGACAACAGAATAATCAATCACCCCAAAAGTCGTGGTAAATCTGTTAAGGATTTAATAGCATCCAAGCCTGCAGGGACTTATTATGAGAAGACGCTCCATACCAACACCAATCTGTCATACAGCGCGCAGTTATACACAAAAACGCTGCGTGTTGCAGGTACGGGTTTCCATAGTAGCCCGTAGTAAACACAGAGAGAGAGAGAGAGAGAGAGAGAGAGAGAGAGAGAGAGAGAGAGAGAGAGAGAGAGAGAGAGAAAGGCAGAGAAAGGCGTGCACATGCTGCACTATAGCTGTCACTGCAGACCCCCCCTCCCCTGCGCACACACACACACGCATACACACGCGCACACGCATGCAGGATAGTACAAAGGACTTAGGGCGCGATTTTCGCTCCCGGCCTTATCCCTAGCGTTACCCGATCCCCGCAGCGAATTCCCTTATTGCTATTTTGGTTACCTTTTCTCTTCCCTTAGCCACTAATCTTTATGCCGACACCGTTATTTGTGGCTGGAGGTGTGGTCATGGGCGTGTTTGTTGCGCAGTCCCTTAAATTGCTAATTTCGTCAAATAGATTAGGGAACTAGATAAGGCCACCTTAGACCACCCGTTAACCGATATGCGAAGGCAGAGCCACGTGCGCGCAGTGCGGCGTCTGTGCGCCTTTGGAGATGTCCACGACTCCACGTGGAAAGGCGCCAGTTCAATTCATCTCCTTATTTATGGATTGTCCTATAAACAGCTGTAGATTGCCTGCTGTCGGTCACTTCCTTGTGTTTAGGTAATGTACAGTATATAATATAATTAAATACATTCATTAACTTGTGACGCAATGCTGTAAATTGCAAAAAAGTCGGCAATTTCGCGGCTAAAAAGCCGATTTTTTGATCATTCATTTCTCGGTCAATTCTGGACCATTTTTTACATTTCAAAATGCAGCATGATGGGAAAAAGCTCCTCTTTCAGATGCGGTATAGAATATGTGGGTAGGTCTTCTCTACGATGCGGGATCCGGCAAACTATAACTGTCGGGGATTAGGCGGACCGTTTCCGCCTAATCCCCGACAGTTGCAGTTTGCTCGGTCCCGCATCGTAGAGAAGACCTACCCACATATTCTATACAGCATCTGAAAGAGGAGCTTTTTCCCATCATGCTGCATTTTGAAATGTAAAAAATGGTCCAGAATTGACCGAGAAATGAATGATCAAAAAATCGGCTTTTTAGCCGCGAAATTGCCGACTTTTTTTGAAATTTACTTTATAACATTTCGCAGACTTGGGATAAATGCACGCCACATACAGCAAAAACATGGAACATGTTTTTTCAACATAACATGTTGAATGGTAAGAAATGATTGGGAATTGACCGCTATAATTGTTTCAAAATGAGAGCATAATCTTTGAGAATAGGCTACTCATGCATGTGTGTGTGTCCTAAGCCCGCAGCCAGGCTGCGTGCTTCGGAGGGTCAAACATAGCAGTAGGGATAAGGGAACTAGATAAGGGATGAATTAAAGGGAATGGCAAGACCAACACGGATTGGATGAAAGCTAAAAACGCCCAAACCACACCTATGCATAATTTAACGGGCAAAGGAGGTATTTAAGGGAGATGGCATGGAACGAAATTAGCGACTTTAGTGGGGGAACGCCTCTTCTCCAATGCTATGTGCGTTAATTGTGCATAAGGGCTAATGTAACCAAATTCGGGCCCTTAGTCTTTTATTGAAACAATTTGCACTCTTAATGAAACCGCGCGCGTACACGTGCGTGCGCGCACGTCGCACGCGCACCCAGATGACATACACACACAAAGTGCACGATATCACCTGCTTTCGTGATATTGTCCGTTCGGAATAATTTTTTCGGGAAATCCATCGGGATAATGTCCCTTCGGAAGGTTGTGTAGAAAATGTAAATACATTTTCCCGACGGACTAGAGGCAACAGTATGACAGCGCCACGCATTGCACGAATGACGCATTTAACTTTAAACCCTGCTCTCGTTTCCACGCGACACTGTCGTGTGGTAAAGCTCGACTTCTGCCTCTCACGCGACTCCAACAGCAATTTTTAGACTACTATTTTATATAAATAATAATAATTAATAAGCATAATAATAATTCGCTCGAATAGGGAATGTTCTTTTGCCCACACAGTCCTCTTATCAGACACAGACTGAGTATGAACGAAAATAACGCAGCATTTTAGCATGTACAGTACATTAGTGAGGAGCAATTATATGAAGATAAATGAAGTCTTGAAGTGGTCCTTTAAACCCAGTAAGACGCCTATAAGACTATTTATTCTTAACACACCCAGTGCCAGCCCTTTTTCATATTTTTTGAGGTAGCCAGTGCCAGCGATTTTCATCTAAAAGTCATATTTCATATTTCGGTCCATGTTTCCCATCGGACAAGTTAGTTGGCGACACACTTCCGGTTTCCGGTTTGTCCGTCCCTTATTTTGGTCCGTTCTGAATGGAATATGCGGTCGCTGCTCGCTGCTGTTATCATGGGGATCGTATCAAACCAGCGACGGTAAGCGACGTAGAGAGACGTAGATCAACCTAAGAGGCATCGGTCGTAACTATTATTCATAATGATAACCGGCGACGTAGCTCTATTGCAAGGGCACGGAGACTGTTAATAACATTCATCATTAAAAAAACAAAAAAAACAAAACAAACAGAAAACACTTTGGGAAGCCCCTGATTGACATGGAGTGACTGAGTGAGTAACTGGCGGACGGACAGAACAAACAGACAAACGGACCTTTCTCCTTCTCCTTGAGGTAGGCAGACACCAGGTCGTGGAGGAACATGATGAGTTCTGCGTCCATGGTCACACAGATGTGGTCTGTGAACTCCGTCACCACGCTGCACTCCACCTTGGGTTTATTGTTGGAGTCTGGAGGGGGGGGGGGGGGGGGGGGACAAGCACCGCCGTTAAACCGCTTTGTGTACTGAACGCGTTTTGGTGTTCAAAGCATTATGTCACACTTAAGCCATTGAAAAATATCAGATCTACAAGCTCGCAGCGCGCGAGCTTGTAGGTCTGATATTAAAAGATTAGAAAAAAAACTGAAAATGATGCACAAATGAATATATTCTATTTGACACCTGATTCTAGTTTCTGACTAGTTTCTAGTTTCTGTTTCTGATGCTAGTTTCTGACAGATTCTAGTTTTTCTGAAAAAAAAATAAAAATAAAATAAAATAAAAAATCTATGTTCCTGTGTCAGTGATGCACATACAGTGATGCACATACATCATATTTCATGCCAAGGACAGGACAGGTTTTTGTGAGAGTTTTTTTGATTGATATCCATCATGAAATAAACGTGAATGCGCCGTTTTTTTCTAAATCCATTCCAAGCATTTGTTGGGGGGAAAAACAAAAATCTTTGGGTTACAAACAACTACAGCAAGGACTGTTTTTTTTTTTTTTTTTTTTTTTTTGTGTTGTTTTTGTGTTGATTCAGAATCATGAAAATATCCTAGTTTGGCACATACATGCTACAGATGTTCTCTTCGGTCACACTGAAGTAAATGTTCTGTGACCCACAAGATTTATATCTTTTTTTTTTTTTTACTTTTTTTTTATTGAAGGTTTTCCACCATTTTCAAAAAAACAAAAAACAAAAACAAAAACAATAACAAAAGAAAACAAAACAAAAAGAAGGTCAGTTCAGGCGTCACAATGCACTATGTCTTAATTTACAATGCTTGTTAAAGATTTATATCTTGTATATTAGCCAAGTATAAGCATCAATAATAACATCAGTTGTTGTTGAAGTTGCAACAGACACGCAGCATGCATAAAGCTAAAGGTCTGACTCAGAGAGTTTTCTGTTTTCAATGATGAAATGCTGTTGGTTTAGTGGTGACACAGCTGTAGTTAGTTAGTAGCAGTAGTAGTGTCTCAAATAATTTTAAATATAAACACTTTAATTTTAAATAGTTTTGAAAATTTGGGTTGTTTGCATGGAATCATGTTTGGTGGGCCGGTCTGGGCATTTAGACTAGATCCAGCCCTGATATGACCCCACTAAAATGACAATATTTTAATATGTGATCAACATGCTGAAGCACAATGCCCTCAACCAGTCTGAATTGTCATTTGGTTCCACTTCATTATTCAGACTGAAGTCCGTCTCCACCACAGCAGTTTCTAGGATGGGTGTTATCAACCCATAAGAATATTGGGAAAGCAGACAACGTTGTTGTCATTATTATGGCTAATGTGTTAGCCCGGTTGCTAACAAGACAAACACAGCAGACGAGTGTTACTAGCATGTGAACAAAAGCAGTAAAATATGTTGGATGATGATGTTTATAAAACCAAAAAAACCTGACGCTTCTTTACAGAATAATGAAGTGAAACGAAGTGAGTGACAGGGCTGTTGGCCAATCAGGTGCTGGGATCGGATTTCCAACCGGCACCAACGACCCCAAAGGCAGGGAAGCCAGTCCTTCAATGACAAGGGAAAAAAATAATCTAGTATTTTTTAAAAGCGCTGATTCAGGGCTGAGCCAGACTATACTCTACCATGGGTTAGAAGCCATGGTCAGGGTTGTTTTTTTATTGGTACCGGTGAGGGACGGCTCCTCGGGGTCCTGCACGTGGATGGACTTGAAGTCCAGCTGCATCCTGGGCAGGGCGAAGATGGTCTCCGTCTCGTGGTTGTAGCTGGACGGGGCGCGGAAGCTGCTCAGCAGGCTGGAGCTCTTGGTGGCCACGCCGTTCTCGGGGTTGTTGGCGTCCACGTTCCTCAGGAGGTTCAGCTCTGTATGGGGGAAGGGGGACGGAGACACAGAGACACACGCCGCCATGAGGACCCCACCCCAACCCGTGTTGATGTTGGGACACTTCATCACAGTATGTACAGTATTAAAAAAAAAACTTTAGGTCTACTGTCGACTGTTCGCGGCTTCACCTCCCAATGTATGAATGAATGGACCATTGTAAAGCGCTTTGAGCACTTGGAAAAGCGCTATAAAAATGCAACCCATTATTAGAAGACATGGTTGTATTTTATCATGGACATTAGTGAGGACCAATCATATGAAGATATGAAAGTGAAGAGTGGAGAAGTGGTCCATCAAAACAAAACAATCTACATTAGAATTATCCAAATTAATTCCTCATGATAACCTTATCTTACATTTTGCTAAATAATCGTCCCTTTTCCACCACATTCTTCATCCTTTGCCCTCAGAGCCACCTAGTGGCGGACCAGTGGAACAGAAACACTGAGTGGTGTACTTTTAAAAGATTGAGAGATTTGTTCTTTTACTTTTTTCTCTACTTTTATTGAACGGACTATTTTTTTAACCTCCAAAGTATCTATTAATTTGAAAACTTTAGTCAACAGTGACTTTGGAGATTTTATTTCATTCAAACATACAGCAACCCCTTCATCCCTACAGGTTTCTGCCTTTTGGAAACAGCTGATCGGCGAATATATTTCCCATCTTGTGCACATTTTGAACTTGAACGAAAAAGTCGACTAAAATCTTATTCAGGCGACTAAGACTAGACCAAACCTCATAGCAATCCAGCTGACTAAAACCCAAATGAAAACCCAAACGCCAAAGGCCAAACGACCAAAACACCTTGGATATCTTGCTACCCGAACCGACGCCGGTCAGGGGCGGATGTAAAATTCTCCAATTGGGGGAGCAAGAGAAAATGGTATGGGTGCGGCTTCATCGCCCGTGGCGCGAAGCGACACGGGCGATGAAGCCGCACCCATACCATTTTCAGTTACAGGACTTATTAGGCAAGTATAAGCATCAACAACAACATCAGTTGTTGTTGAACTTGCAACAGACACGCAGCATGCATAAAGCTAAAGGTCTGACTCAGAGAGTTTTCTGTTTTCAATGATGAAATTCTGTTGGTTTAGTGGTGACACAGCTGTTAGTTAGTTAGTTAGTTAGCAGCAGTAGTAGTGTTTCAAATCATTTTAATTAGAAGCACTTTAATTTGAAATATCTTGGGTTGTTTAGCATGCCATCATGTTTGGTCGTGCAGTCGGGGCCAGTGTTGTAGTGGGACTTTTAGAAGTGGGGGGACGCCTCTTAAAGGGGAATTCCACCCATTTTCATTTTTTTTTTCCTGAGAGTGTACAAATGTGAACCAAATGGACCCTAGAGGGTCCATTTGGTTCCATTTGTACACTCTCAGTAAAAAAAGGAAACTCATTAACATGGTGAAACACATCATAAAAGTAAATGACAAGACAAAAAAACTACTTTTGCCCTAAAAATATAAATTTAGATGTGAAAACTGGGGGGACGCGTCCCCCCGCGTCCCCCCTCCACTACATCCCTGGTCAAGGCATTTAGGGGGGGGGGGGCATTGCCCCCACATGCCCATGCGTAGATCTGCCCCTGACGCCCCCCCCCCCCGGTATACCGGCGCGTACCTTCGCTACGCATGGCGGTGACGTAGTTGAACCACTCCTTGACCGTGGCCACGCCGTGCGGCGGGTTCTCGTGGCGCCGGCGGGTGATCTTGGTGATGGTGGCCATGGGGCTCTCCAGCGCTCCGCAGGGCTTGGTCACCATGGTGTTGTGGCCCAGGTGGAAGTCCAGGGTCTGCACGATGTAGGTGGAGTCGTCCTTGGAGCCTGCGGGGGAGGGAGGGAGAGAGGGAGGGGATTTGGGGAACAAAACAGGCAAATTAACACACAGATCCAAGTGACCATTAATCTTCTAGTTGTGTATACTTGGGGCTAATTAAGATGATGGATATTTTACCTCTTGAGAGTGTAAAAATGAAACCAAATGGACCCGCCAGGGGTCCACGTTCTAAAGAGTTACATCTGGTTAACCAACTTAGCTGGGGACCACCTGGAACCCTCTCAGAGACCACTGGTGGTCCCCGGACCACCGGTTAAAAACCACTGCCTTAGAGACGTTGTGTGGACATGAAAAAAAAAGTTCCCCCAATTCTGTATTTCCTAAAAATCGAGGTCTAAAAAAAAATCATTAACATGGTGAAATACATCTGATGACATCATCAAGATGTATTTCACCATGTTAACAGTTTTCGTGCCGTTGAAATAGATCTACGTCTCCCGTTATCATTATGAAATACAGTAACGATGGTAATGGTAACGTTGGTAACGACGATGGTAACGAGTAATGGTCATTTTTGATCTCTAGGTTTGACTGTTCCGTTTCTGAAAACCAGAACGGAATTGTGGACAAAAGAACACTTTATTTGTCGGGGCTAAAATGTCCACAAATGGTGGCTCAAATGCTGAATAAATACAGTAGTGGGCCCTGAGCATCAAAAAGGTTTTGAAAACCCCCTGACCTAATCCAAGCATTAAAATCAAAGCGAGAGAGGGTCCCCCACCGTCCTCCCAGATCTTCTGCGCCTCGGTCCAGAAGGCGATGTTGGGCTCCTCCAGGTGGAACAGGGCCCAGGACTTGGAGCGGAAGTTGGGCCCGTGGAAGCAGGCCAGCGTCATGTGGTTGCCGTGCAGTCTCAGGGAGCCGCCCAGCTGCACGGCGTCCTCGGGCAGCGGCACGTGGAACAGCGAGATGTGGCAGCCGGCGATCACCCGCAGCACGCTGGGCCAGTGGCGGTGGTGCGCCGCATCCATGTCTGACGATGGGGGAGGGAGAGACGGACGGATAAGGTGGAGGTTAGAGCAAATTCCGTACTGCACGCGTGGCGTTTTAACCCATTTTGTTTCCGACTTGATTCTCGTTTCTGGCGCTAGATTCTAGTTTCCAACACCACATTCTAGTGCTAGATTATAGATTCTGGCATGAGATTCTAGTTTTCAACACTAGATTCTAGTTCCCGACGCTAGATTCTAGTTGCTGTCGCTAGATTCTAGTTCCCGACGCTAGATTCTAGTTGCTGTCGCTAGATTCTAGTTCCCGATGCTAGATTCTAGTTCCTGACGCTAGATTCTAGTTCCTGACGCTAGATTGTCGTTCCCGACGCTAGATTGTCGTTCCCGATGCTAGATTCTAGTTCCTGACACTAGATTTTAGTTCCTGACGCTAGATTCTAGTTCCTGACGCTAGATTCTAGTTCCCGACGCTAGATTCTAGTTCCTGACGCTAGATTCTAGTTCCTGACGCTAGATTCTAGTTCCTGGCGCTAGATTATAGTTCCTGACGCTAGATTCTAGTTCCGGCGCTAGATTCTAGTTCCTGACGCTAGATTCTAGTTCCTGGCGCTAGATTCTAGTTCCTGGCGCTAGATACTAGTTCCTGGCGCTAGATACTAGTTCCTGACGCTAGATTCTAGTTCCTGGCGCTAGATACTAGTTCCTGGCGCTAGATACTAGTTCCTGACGCTAGATTCTAGTTCCTGGCGCTAGATACTAGTTCCTGACGCTAGATTCTAGTTCCTGGCGCTAGATTCTAGTTCCTGACATTAGATTCTAGTTCCTGACGCTAGATTCTAGTTCCCGACGCTAGATTCTAGTTCCTGACGCTAGATTCTAGTTCCCGACGCTAGATTCTAGTTCCTGGCGCTAGATACTAGTTCCTGGCGCTAGATACTAGTTCCTGACGCTAGATTCTAGTTCCTGGCGCTAGATACTAGTTCCTGGCGCTAGATACTAGTTCCTGACGCTAGATTCTAGTTCCTGGCGCTAGATTCTAGTTCCTGACATTAGATTCTAGTTCCCGACGCTAGATTCTAGTTCCTGGCGCTAGATACTAGTTCCTGGCGCTAGATACTAGTTCCTGACGCTAGATTCTAGTTCCTGACGCTAGATTCTAGTTCCTGGCGCTAGATACCAGTTCCTGGCGCTAGATACTAGTTCCTGACGCTAGATTCTAGTTCCTGGCGCTAGATTCTAGTTCCTGACATTAGATTCTAGTTCCTGACGCTAGATTCTAGTTCCTGACGCTAGATTCTAGTTCCTGACGCTAGATTCTAGTTCCTGACGCTAGATTCTAGTTTGTGAAAAATATGTGGTTCTGTGTCAGTGATGCTCAACATATATAATGCCAAGGAAACCCAGAATTATATATGTGGCTGTGGACCCCAATCTGATAACAGTTCTAGAGACCCAGAGGAGCAACGATTTTAGCTAAAAAAATATTTGCTTCCGAAAGAATATATTCAAAGATTTGCATTACATTTTCACAATTTTTCAAGAAAAAATATCAGAGCTACAAGCTCACAGCGCGCCACCGAGTGGCGCGCTGTGAGCTTGTAGATCTGCTATTTTTGAAACATGAAAACATGTGAAAATGTGGTGCAAATCTTTGAAATACATTATTTCGGAAGCAAACATTTTTAACTCAAATCTTTGCTTCTGGGGGATCCCCTAGAACAACATGTTTTTAGATGAGGTTCTGCAGCTAAATAATAGATATTTCTGGGGGTCCTTCCTATGAAATATGTTAAGCATCACTGACAAAGAGATTTTTCCAGAAAAAAATAGAACCTAGCGCCAGGGACTAGAATTTAGTGTCACAAACTAGAATTTAGTGTCATGGACTAGAATCTAGTGTCATGGACTAGAATCTAGTGTCAGAAACTGGAATCTAACTTCAGAAACTACAATCTACTGAGAGGAACTAGAATCTAGCGCTGTGAACTAGAATCTAGCATCAGAAACTAGAATCTGATCAGGACACAATGGCTTAAGAGGCGAGTGTGTGTTCTTACAGAGCTCAGGGCCTCCTTTCTCCATGTTGATGACGGGGGCCTTGGGGGGCAGGTAGGGGCCGGGCCCCCACGTGGACAGGGCGCGCTTGCTGGTGTCAAACTGCTGCGTGAAGAACTCCTGCAGCTTCATGCCGATCTTGATGAGGTCCGGAGTGGTGGAGCGCGAGATGATCACCTGGAAGATGTCCCACTGCAGGTCGCCGTGGACGAAGATCTCACTGCAGATATTCAATGATGGCGTTAACATGACCAACATGTTGGTAGGTTGGTAGGTTAACAGGTTAACCCTTACCTCTTCTCTGAAGGGTTGCTTAACACAAGAACGACTGGGGTAGGAGTTATACCTAGAAAGACTGAAACTCAGAGGTCTAATAGACCCATTTCGCAGACTTGGGATAAATGCACGCCACATACAGCAAAAAAAAAAAAAAAAAAAAAAACAAGGAACATTTTTTTCAACATAACATGTTGAATGGTAAGAAATGATTGAGAATTGACCGAGCTATAATTGTTTGAAAATAAGATCTATAATTGTTTGAGAATAGGCTACTCATGCCCTACTAAGCCAGCAGCCAGGCTGCGTGCTTAGGCCGCGTTGCCGCATCGCAGCTGCACATGATAAACTAAAATGACTAAATGGACAAAAACCCTTTGGCGGGTCTAATAAAAACAGTTGAAAGTGTGGAAAAGTTACAGCTTAGTTTAGTGCTGAGAGAGAGACAGAGAGAGAGAGGCCGCACCCGACACGGACAAGAATTGAAATGTAAATGACCCATTAGACTGGTGCGAAAATCCTTCTGTGAGGATTAGCGGGAGAGGAGGGTGAGGACGGTCAAATTGACGGCGAATGCCCCGTCGTTTTAGGTAGTTCCGCCTCTAAATTCATATTTAGAAATTATTACAGACGAAAAGAAAAACAGAGATGACTTGAATTGCATATTTAGGAAAAGTCATGCAAGGGGGACCTTTTCAGACCATCACAGGCAGAGAAAATCCACTTCAAAATCTCAAAAACGCTCAAAATGACCTCTCATGTATGCTAGTGTTAACAGGTTAACCCTAGACCAGACCAGACCAGTGGCCTTGTGGTTAGAGTGTCCGCCCTAGAAACTGGGAGGCCGGGGTTCGATTCCCGGCCGGGTCATACCAAAGACTGTAAAAATGGGACCCAATGCCTCCCTGCTTGGCACTCAGCATCAAAGGGATGGATTGGGGGGTCAAATCAACTAATGATTCCCGAGCGCGGCGCACGCTGCAGCTCACCGCTCCAAGAGATGGGTCAAAAGCGGAGAACTAATTTAACTGTGGAAACGTGAGTGACTAATCTGACGACTTTGACTTTGACCCTTACCTCGGGTTGGTTAACAGGTTAACAGGTTAACTCTTACCTCTTCTATGAAGGGTTGGTTAACCCATTGTATCCTGACTAGATTCTAGTTTCTAACACTAGATGGCGCCAGATTCTAGTTTGTGGCACTTGTTTGTGATGCTAAATTATGGTTTTTGACGCTAGATTCTTGTTTTTTTTCTGAAAAATCCCTGCTCCTGTGTCAGTGATGCTCATGACATATTTCATAGGACCACCAGAATTATCTATATTTGGCTGCGGAGGACCCCCATCTAAAAAAAAGATTTGAGCTAAAATGTTTGATTCTGAAATAATATATTCAATATACATTTCTGCCACATTTTCAGGAATTTTTCAAAAATAGCAGAACAACAAGCTCATGTCGCGCCACTCGGTGGCGCGACATGAGCTTGTTGATCTGCTATTTTTCAATAGCTAAAACATCAAAGGGTTAACAGGTGGACTCGTACCTCTTCTCTGAAGGGTTGGTGTCCATGGAGCACAGGTTGACCTTCCACTCGTCCTGCAGCTGCAGGTCGGCGTTGCTGAACACTCCCATGAGGATGCTGGAGCCCATGTAGTCCACCCGGGCCTCCGTGGAGCCCAGAGTGATCTGGATCTTATGGCTGGGCTGCTGGTTGGGGTGCTCCGAGATGTTGGCTGCAACACGCAAACACACACGCACGCACGCACGCACGTACGTGCATCAATCGTACAGCCTTCAAGTGCATCACCGAATGGCGTTTCATTTAGTTGTTCAATGATTCGCTCTTTCTTTTTTAGACTTGGCTTTAAAAGGTTTTGACTTGGCGGTTTTGAGGCTGGGCGTATGAGAGCCATTCTTGTGTTAAAACAAGCGTCGGTGGTGAGATACAACTTGATGACATCATCAAGTTGTATTTTACCATGTTAATGATTTTTTCTTCCAGAGCGTGATTTTTGGTTCAATTTGGTTCACATTTCTAGAAAAAGAAAAAGGATGGAAGAAAAAGAAAATGGATGGAATTACCCTTTAAATAGATTACAATAATCAGACAGTAATTAGTGCTACTGTGTGCCAACAGTCTCTTCAGCTCTTGAGTGAATAGAAAATTAAATTATTTGCACGCAAATTATGGATGCATGGATGAACAAATGAACAGTGATTCTGTACATTGTTTGTAGAACAGGCTGCAATAATAACTAGCGGTAGTCACACAATCCCTAGACACCAAATTCCCAATCACATGGACCAGTATTATGTTTAGATGAGATGATGAGATGAGATGTACTTTATTATCCCCGCAGGGAAATTGATACGCTACAGTAAGTAATAGTAACACAAACAACAAAAAAAGGACACAAAAGCACACAATCACAAACAAGATAATAGACACAAAACCCAACTTGGGGGAGATTCTCCTATGAATTATACAGCCTGATAGCGGTTGGCAGAAAAGATCTGTCTGTACCGCTCGGTGTTCACTCTTGGAGCGGTGAGCAGCCTGCCACTAAAAGTGTTCACTCTGTCCTGAAGCTCACTGTAAAGTGGATGGGAAGGGTTGGACAGCATAGAGACCAATTTGTCCATGATTCTCCTCTCTGCAACTGACTGCAGCCCCTCCATCCTGATGCCCACCACAGAACTGGCCTTCTTTAGCAAGCGTGACATGTGTGTGTGTGTGTGTGTGTGTGTGTGTGTGTGTGTGTGTGTGTACTCACAGACCATCTCCAAGGTGTTGACGTCTATGTTTCCGCCCACCACTCCTCCCTTGGAGTCCAGCTTGGAGCGTCCCAGACCCACCGACATGCTGATCTCTCGGTCGCGGTTGCTGCCCACCGACAGGCGGCCCTGACTCTTCAGCCCGCTGGTGGTCCACCTGGGAGAGAGAGAGATAAGAGAGAGAGACGGGGAAGGGGGTCCAATTGGTCAATCGCTGAATCCAGCAGCGTGCCATTTCCGTAGCCCTAGAGTTCTATTATGGAGAGTAGTGACACTCCCGTTGACTCCCAATGCTATGGCAGAACAGAGACGCCTAATTGGCTGAAAAGCATCACGCGTGGCGACGGCTATCGGCTGACAGGCGCATGTTTGGAACTGACATTAACTAACATAGTTCCAAACAAACCCCTCTCGCCCATCCACTTGCATCGACCCCTAGGGTAGATACCCTCACATGTTCTCCACCGTGTCCCCTAGGGTAGGTACCCTCACATGTTCTCCACCGTGTCCCCTAGGGTAGATACCCTCACATGTTCTCCCCGTGTCCCCTAGGGTAGATACCCTCACATGTTCTCCCCGTGTCCCCTAGGGTAGGTACCCTCACATGTTCTCCATCGTGTCCCCTAGGGTAGATACCCTCACATGTTCTCCCCGTGTCCCCTAGGGTAGATACCCTCACATGTTCTCCCTGTATCCCCTAGGGTAGGTACCCTCACATGTTCTCCTGTGTCCCCTAGGGTAGATACTCTCACATGTTCTCCCCGTGTCCCCTAGGGTAGATACCCTCACATGTTCTCCCCGTGTCCCCTAGGGTAGGTACCCTCACATGTTCTCCACGTGTCCCCTAGGGTAGATACCCTCACATGTTCTCCCTGTGTCCCTTAGGGTAGATACCCTCACATGTTCTCCATCGTGTCCCCTAGGGTAGATACTCTCACATGTTCTCCCTGTGTCCCCTAGGGTAGGTACCCTCACATGTTCTCCATTGTGTCCCCCAGGGTAGATACCCTCACATGTTCTCCCTGTATCCCCTAGGGTAGGTACCCTCACATGTTCTCCCCGTGTCCCCTAGGGTAGATACCCTCACATGTTCTCCAGTGTCCCCTAGGGTAGGTACCCTCACATGTTCTCCCCGTGTCCCCTAGGGTAGGTACCCTCACATGTTCTCCACGTGTCCCCTAGGGTAGATACCCTCACATGTTCTCCCTGTGTCCCCTAGGGTAGATACTCTCACATGTTCTCCCTGTGTCCCCTAGGGTAGGTACCCTCACATGTTCTCCATCGTGTCCCCTAGGGTAGATACTCTCACATGTTCTCCCCGTGTCCCCTAGGGTAGATACTCTCGCATGTTCTCCCCGTGTCCCCTAGGGTAGATACCCTCACATGTTCTCCCTGTGTCTCCTAGGGTAGGTACTAGGTATCCTCACATGTTCTCCATGATGTTCCCTAGGGTAGATACCCTCACATGTTCTCCCTGTGTCCCCTAGGGTAGGTACCCTCACATGTTCTCCACCGTGTCCCCTAGGGTAGGTACTCTCACATGTTCTCCATTGTGTCCCCTATGGTAGATACCCTCACATGTTCTCCACCGTGTCCCCTAGGGTAGATACCCCCACAAAAACATGCAGTAATCCTGGGTTCTAGACTGCCTCCCCCTGGCCAGCCGGGGCGCCCGATGGATGGGACAGGAACTGGTTGGAATAACGTGTTCCTTCCATGTGCTATGTCCAACCAGGGAAACTCCCCCCCGGTCAGGTGAAAAGAAGGCAGCTTGGACTCCTCATGCATTGAAGGAAGCATGAGGCCAGTCTGCTGCGTCCCCAGGCTGGCGGAGGGTGTGTAGAGCCCAGGATCACATTAGGTAATTGGCACTGGGTGGCGACTCACGTGTTGTTTCCCATGACGTTGCTCATGTTCATCTGGACGTTGAGCTGCTTGAGGTTGATGGCGAACACCACCAGCGTCTCCCAGGGCGTGCCCTGTTGCCCCGACGCCTTGTTGCTGCCGCCGCCGTTCTTACCCAACGACGGGGTGGACGTCTTGTTGGTCAGCGAGTCTGAGAGGCACACACACACACACACACACACACACACACACACACACACACACACACACACACACACACACACACACACACACACACACACACACACACACACACACACACACACACACACACACACACACACACACACACGGGCTCAGGAGAAGACAAGGAGTCAATTAACTCATGGACTGCCGATCTCGCGGTCCTCGTTGATTTCCCGTTAGATTACGCACGCCGGTCACGACGACGGCTCGTATCACGACGAAATGTAGATTTCATTCTTTAATCCAACTATTAGTCCGAGCGCATCGTCTGATAATGATCCCGTTGCTGACTTTCATTTGGAACAGAATTGGCTGAATGGGGCTGAATGTCGTTTGCGCACGGGTAAATCAACTAGACGTCACTTCCTGATTTTTGACCCGGAACTTTTTGGTCAGATCGCCAGAGGACAGGTTAGTCAAGACACCAGAAATAAGCATGACGGCACCCCCGTCCTGTTTAGGCGATCTGGGGCTTCAAAATAAGGGTTTTTTACCGATTTCACTGGTTTGAGCCGTGGCAATGGGGAGAAAACAACGAAGATGCGCCCGCAGTCGATGTGTTAATTCAAAGAGTGTGCTGGCCATATAAGGACTTCCTCTCTGGTCCCCAGTGAAGTGCAGGAGTAAAAAACAAACAAAAACGAACAAACAAAAACAAAGCCTTAATGCAATCAGAAAAAAAGAGGAGCGTCTCCTCCAATCAGGATCGAGCTGGGCGGACCTTGGTGCACATGCTGTCGGGCCTGTTGCGTGTCCCCCCCCCCCCTGTAGAGCGTGTACAAGTGCAGATCTCGTTACCAAATCACTGAACGCTTTGACACAAGATTCAAGAAAATGCCTTCTAAATCCTGACAGTTTTCTGCGTCAGCAATTTTATGCCAAGGACCCCCCTCCAGAATTATCTGTGTTTGGCTGCGGACCCCCACCTGAAAACATGGGGGTCCCAGACCAGACCTCCCAGAGAAGCAAACGTTCGCTGGGAAAGGACATAACATTCCAAGATTTGCACCTGCGATTTATTTATTTTTTGTTCAAAAATAGCAGATCTACAAGTGTTAACATTTTTACCTCTCCTTGGGGCGGAGGAGTCCGACACGCTGCGGGTGCGTCCCGGCAGAGCTGGGGACTTGAGGTGGGCCGACAGGCCCCCCGGGGACATGTTGCTAACCCCGCCCCCGGCGGCGGCGGAGGAGGAGTGGTCCGAGAAGACGTTGTTGGGGGACTGCGGCGTCACGCCGTCCCACGTCCTCCAGTAGGCCTTGCGGCTGGACTCGGGGGACAGGTGCTGGGCCACGTTCTCCACAGAGTCCGGCGTGGCCGGGCCCGAGGCTGAAGAAGAACAAGCACGCCCGTGGATGCTTGTTGTTAGTCAAAGGGATATTGCACATTCACAACACCTTTTGGACATTTTCATCATCTATTCAGACCAGGGGTTTTCAACCTTTTTCCATCTCGGGAACCAGCATTTGTTCAGGATTTGGAAAGAAAACAAGCAAAACATACATTCCAAAATGGCTAAGTCAGCTGATGAATATTTTAACTCATTTTTACGTTCCAAACCAAATGGACCCGCAAGGGTCCATTTGGTTTGGAACCACTAGTTGAAAACCACTGATTCAGACTCATGTGAACACTACCGACTGATCAGACCAATTGATCCGTAAAACTCGTGGAACACGTGGGATGACGAATTAGATCTGTAAAACACGTGGAATGACGAATTAGATCTGTAAAACATGTGGAATGATAAATTAGATCAGTAAAACACATGTAATGACCAACCAGATCTGTAAAATGCGTGGAATGATAAATTAGATCAGTAAAACACGTGGAATCACCAATCAGATCTGTAAAACACGTGGAATGACCAATTAGATCTGTAAAACGCGTGGAATGACCAATCAGATCTGTAAAACACGTGGAATGACCAACCAGATCAGTAAAACGCGTGGAATGACCAATTAGACCTGTAAAACACGTGTAATGATCAACCAGATCTGTAAAACGCATGGAATGACCAATCAGATCTGTAAAATGCGTGGATTGCGCCATGAGGGTCTACAGATTAGCTCAAGTATGTTTCTAGCTGTTGGAGGCAGCGAAGAAGTTAACAGTTTTAGTGCCAAACCCGCCTTTTTGTGGCCACTAGGGGGCGCCAAATCATTTTTTTTCTGCCTTTTCTTTCTTTTTTTTTTGTTTTTTTTAGGCGAGTGCCCAAAGCAGTGAAAAGCTAATGTGCTAGGTTTCCCCTAGCAGCCAAAGCTCCAGTGCTTGGCGCCTCATGTTTCCCGCGTGGGACGTCACCTGGCAGGTTAATGGTCTGGTCTCCCAGGAACAGACGCCTGGCGATGCTGCGTCTGTACCAGGCCCTGGGGAACGCCAGGATCTCACTCACCTGGCAGGTTAATGGTCTGGTCTCCCAGGAACAGACGCCTGGCGATGCTGCGTCTGTACCAGGCCCGGGGGAACGCCAGGATCTCACTCACCTGGCAGGTTAATGGTCTGGTCTCCCAGGAACAGACGCCTGGCGATGCTGCGTCTGTACCAGGCCCGGGGGAACGCCAGGATCTCACTCACCTGGCAGGTTAATGGTCTGGTCTCCCAGGAACAGACGCCTGGCGATGCTGCGTCTGTACCAGGCCCGGGGGAACGCCAGGATCTCACTCACCTGGCAGGTTAATGGTCTGGTCTCCCAGGAACAGACGTCTGGCGATGCTGCGTCTGTACCAGGCCCGGGGGAACGCCAGGATCTCACTCAGACGCCTCATGTCGTACTTGAAGGAGGCCGAGCCGATGTCGCACACCGCTGCAGGGCGGACAATGTCACACAGACACACACGGAACAAAGGAAAGATGTTATTCAATGGTAGCCATTCCTCCCCCCAATCGACCTTTATTATGAAGACATTATAGTGTGTGTGTGTTTGTCATTACTTAGGATTATTAACAATACTTAGCATTAGCAATTATAGTATATATTATAATTAGGGCTGTTGAATGATTAAAAAAATTAATCAAATTAATCACAGCTTCAAAATTAATTTAATCATGATTAATCACCATTCGAACTATGTCCAAAATATGCATTTTTTTTTTTTTTTTTTTTTTTTTAAGAAACAGAATCTGTGAAAAAATAACCATTTATCTTTAAAATATGTATCAAAATAGGTGATCTACAAGTCCTCAATGCTTGTAGATCCTCCAGCTATACTCTATGGCTCTGGTTACAGGGAGACACACAGCTATATGTCTCCGTAAAACCGTGCTCTACCCATTTCTTTCAATGAGAAAATGCTCAGTGGGTTGAGTCAGTGTGCACATGAGTTAATTGAGTTAAAAATTTTAATCAGATTAATCAACAGAATTAATTTAATCCCATTAATTAACTATTTTCAACAGCCTTAATTATAATATGTAATTATAATATACGGTAATATTAGCAGTATTAGCATTTACCAGCATTACTCAGCATTATTAACATTAATTAGCATTATTAGCACCATTAACAATACTTAGCATTACTTAGCATTATTAGCATTACTTAGCATTATTGTAATACTTCAGCTATTGAAAAATATCAGCCCCACAAGCTCATAGCATGAGCTTGCAGGTCTGATATTTTTGAAAATGGTGAAAATGTGGCACAAATCTTTGAATTATTTTTCACTTCAGAACGGATTAAAGGTACATTTACAAAATCGGTCCTGATGGTTAACTTTAACTTCACATGAAGGACACGTACCGGAGATGTTGATGAGGGTGGTGTCCATCTTGCCCGTCTTGGTGGGGACGAAGCTCTCGATGAAGGTGGGCCCTCCGGTCCTTCTCATTCTGGACAGGCTGACCTTCACAAACTCCAGGTTGATGCTCAGGGAGTCCTTCCTGCCTGTCACCGACGACGGCTCCTCGTCCACCGTGCCTACAACAAGAACAACAACATGAAGATGACTCCTCGTCCACTGTACCTACAACAAGAACAACATGAAGATGACTCCTCGTCCACTGTACCTACAACAACAACAACAACATGAAGATGACTCCTCGTCCACTGTACCTACAACAATAACAACAACATGAAGACGACTCCTCGTCCACTGTACCTACAACAATAACAACATGAAGATGACTCCTCGTCCACTGTACCTACAACAATAACAACAACATGAAGACGACTCCTCGTCCACTGTACCTACAACAATAACAACAACATGAAGATGACTCCTCGTCCACTGTACCTACAACAAGAACAATATGAAGATGACTCCTCGTCCACTGTACCTACAACAAGAACAATATGAAGATGACTCCTCGTCCACTGTACCTACAACAATAACAACAATATGAAGATGACTCCTCGTCCACTGTACCTACAACAATAACAACATGAAGATGACTCCTCGTCCACTGTACCTACAACAATAACAACAACATGAAGATGACTCCTCGTCCACTGTACCTACAACAATAACAACAACATGAAGATGACTCCTCGTCCACTGTACCTACAACAATAACAACATGAAGATGACTCCTCGTCCACTGTACCTACAACAATAACAACAACATGAAGATGACTCCTCGTCCACTGTACCTACAACAATAACAACATGAAGATGACTCCTCGTCCACTGTACCTACAACAATAACAACAACATGAAGACGACTCCTCGTCCACTGTACCTACAACAACAACAACATGAAGATGACTCCTCGTCCACTGTACCTACAACAATAACAACAACATGAAGACGACTCCTCGTCCACTGTACCTACAACAATAACAACATGAAGATGACTCCTCGTCCACTGTACCTACAACAATAACAACATGAAGATGACTCCTCGTCCACTGTACCTACAACAATAACAACATGAAGATGACTCCTCGTCCACTGTACCTACAACAATAACAACAACATGAAGACGACTCCTCGTCCACTGTACCTACAATAACAATATGAAGACAACTTCTCGTCCACCGTACCTGTGTTCAATGATGAAATGCTGTTGGTTTAGTGGCGCCACAGCTGTAGTAGTTAGTAGCAGTAGTGGTGTTTCAAATCATTTTAAATATAGGCACTTTAATTTGAAATATCTCTTGGGTTTTGTTTTGCATGCCATCGTGTTTGGTGGGGGTAGTCTGGGCATTTAGGGGGGCATTGCCCCCCCATGCCCCTGTGTGTAGCCGTACCCAGCGGTCCCACAACAACATGAAGATGACTCCTCGTCCACTGTACCTACAACAACAACAACAACATGAAGATGACTCCTCGTCCACTGTACCTACAACAATAACAACAACATGAAGATGACTCCTCGTCCACTGTACCTAAAACAACAACAACAACAACATGAAGATGACTCCTCGTCCACTGTACCTACAACAACAACAACAACATGAAGATGACTCCTCGTCCACTGTACCTACAACAACAAGAACAACATGAAGATGACTCCTCGTCCACCGTACCTACAACAACAAGAACAACATGAAGACGACTCCTCGTCCACTGTACCTAAAATAACAACAACATGAAGATGACTCCTCGTCCACTGTACCTAAAATAACAACAACATGAAGATGACTCCTCGTCCACTGTACCTAAAATAACAACAACATGAAGATGACGCCTCGCCCACCGTACCTACAACAATAACAACAACATGAAGATGACTCCTCGTCCACTGTACCTACAACAACAAGAACAACATGAAGATGACTCCTCGTCCACCGTACCTACAACAAGAACAACATGAAGATGACTCCTCGTCCACCGTACCTACAACAAGAACAACATGAAGATGACTCCTCGTCCACTGTACCTAAAATAACAACAACATGAAGATGACTCCTCGCCCACCGTGCCTACAACAACAATATGACCATGACTTCTCGTCCACCGTACCTACAACAATAACAACAATATGAAGATGACTCCTCGTCCACTGTACCTACAACAAGGAGAACAACATGAAGACGACTTCGCGTCCACTGTACCTACAACAAGAACAACATGAAGATGACTCCTCGTCCACTGTACCTACAACAATAACAACAACATGAAGATGACTCCTCGTCCACCGTACCTACAACAATAACAACAACATGAAGATGACTCCTCGTCCACCGTACCTACAACAATAACAACAACATGAAGATGACTCCTCGTCCACTGTACCTAAAATAACAACAACATGAAGATGACTCCTCGTCCACCGTACCTACAACAATAACAACAATATGAAGATGACTCCTCGTCCACCGTACCTACAACAATAACAACAACATGAAGATGACTCCTCGTCCACCGTACCTACAACAATAACAACATGAAGATGACTCCTCGTCCACTGTACCTACAACAATAACAACAATATGAAGATGACTCCTCGTCCACCGTACCTACAACAATAACAACAACATGAAGATGACTCCTCGTCCACTGTACCTACAACAAGAACAACATGAAGATGACTCCTCGTCCACTGTACCTACAACAATAACAACAACATGAAGATGACTCCTCGTCCACTGTACCTACAACAAGAACAACAACATGAAGATGACTCCTCGTCCACCGTACCTACAACAATAACAACAATATGAAGATGACTCCTCGTCCACTGTACCTACAACAATAACAACAATATGAAGATGACTCCTCGTCCACCGTACCTACAACAATAACAACAACATGAAGATGACTCCTCGTCCACCGTACCTACAACAATAACAACAACATGAAGATGACTCCTCGTCCACTGTACCTACAACAAGAACAACATGAAGATGACTCCTCGTCCACTGTACCTACAACAATAACAACAACATGAAGATGACTCCTCGTCCACTGTACCTACAACAATAACAACAACATGAAGATGACTCCTCGTCCACTGTACCTACAACAATAACAACAACATGAAGACGACTCCTCGTCCACCGTACCTACAATAACAACAACATGAAGACGACTCCTCGTCCACCGTACCTAAAATAACAACATGAAGATGACTCCTCGTCCACTGTACCTAAAATAACAACATGAAGATGACTCCTCGTCCACTGTACCTACAATAATAACAACATGAAGATGACTCCTCGTCCACTGTACCTACAACAATAACAACATGAAGATGACTCCTCGTCCACTGTACCTACAACAATAACAACAACATGAAGATGACTCCTCGTCCACCGTACCTACAACAATAACAACAATATGAAGATGACTCCTCGTCCACCGTACCTACAACAATAACAACATGAAGATGACTCCTCGTCCACCGTACCTACAACAATAACAACAACATGAAGATGACTCCTCGTCCACCGTACCTACAACAATAACAACAATATGAAGATGACTCCTCGTCCACTGTACCTACAACAATAACAACAACATGAAGATGACTCCTCGTCCACTGTACTTACAACAAGGAGAACAACATGAAGATGACTCCTCGTCCACCGTACCTAAAATAACAACATGAAGATGACTCCTCGTCCACAGTACCTAAAATAACAACATGAAGATGACTCCTCATCCACTGTACCTACAATAATAACAACATGAAGATGACTCCTCGTCCACCGTACCTACAACAATAACAACATGAAGATGACTCCTCGTCCACTGTACCTACAACAATAACAACAACAACATGAAGATGACTCCTCGTCCACTGTACCTACAACAATAACAACAACAACATGAAGATGACTCCTCGTCCACTGTACCTACAACAATAACAACAACATGAAGACGACTCCTCGTCCACTGTACCTACAACAATAACAACATGAAGATGACTCCTCGTCCACCGTACCTACAACAAGGGGAACAACATGAAGATGACTCCTCGTCCACCGTACCTACAACAATAACAACAACATGAAGACGACTCCTCGTCCACTGTACCTACAATAACAATATGAAGACAACTTCTCGTCCACCGTACCTGTGTTCAATGATGAAATGCTGTTGGTTTAGTGGCGCCACAGCTGTAGTTAGTTAGTAGCAGTAGTAGTGTTTCAAATCATTTTAACACTTTAACACTTTAATTTGAAATATCTATATCTATATTTGTTTTGCATGCCATCGTGTTTGGTGGGGGTAGTCAGGGCATTTAGGGGGGCATTGCCCCCCCCCATGCCCCTGTGTGTAGCCGTACCCAGCGGTCCCGGGCCGGGGGGCAGCCCCGTGACGGCCGACTGCTGCTTGCCGGCTCCGTACGGGTGGAAGACGTAGAGGGAGAAGTCCGACATGCAGGCGGTGAAGCTGAGGCCCGACGAGTTGCCGGGGGGACCCGTGAGATCTGATTGGCTGCTGCTGTGGCGGCTCCGCCCCAGAGGGCTGCCCAGGAGAGGAGAGGCTGGAACGGGATAGAGAGAGAGAGAGAGAGAGAGAGAGAGAGAGAGAGAGAGAGAGAGAGAGAGAGAGAGAGAGAGAGAGAGAGAGAGAGAGAGACAGAGACAGAGACAGAGACAGAGACAGAGACAGAGAGAGAGAGAGAGAGAGAGAGAGAGAGAGAGAGAGAGAGAGAGAGAGAGAGAGAGAGAGAGAGAGAGAGAGAGAGAGAGAGAGAGAGAGAGAGAGAGAGAGAGAGAGAGACAGAGAGAGAGAGAGACAGAGAGAGAGAGAGAGAGAGAGAGAGAGACAGAGAGAGAGAGAGAGAGAGAGAGAGAGAGAGAGAGAGACAGAGAGAGAGAGAGACAGAGAGAGAGACAGAGAGAGAGAGAGAGAGAGAGAGAGAGAGAGAGAGAGAGAGAGAGAGAGAGAGAGAGAGAGAGACAGAGAGAGAGAGAGAGAGAGAGAGAGAGAGAGAGAGAGAGATAGAGAGAGAGAGAGAGAGAGAGAGAGAGAGAGAGAGAGAGAGAGAGAGAGAGAGACACAGAGAGAGAGAGAGACAGAGAGAGAGAGAGAGAGAGAGAGAGAGAGAGAGAGAGAGAGAGAGAGAGAGAGAGAGAGAGAGAGAGAGAGAGAGAGAGAGAGAGAGAGAGAGAGAGAGAGAGAGAGAGAGAGAGAGACAGAGAGAGAGAGAGAGAGAGAGAGAGAGAGAGAGAGAGAGAGAGAGAGAGAGAGAGAGAGAGAGAGAGAGAGAGAGAGAGAGAGAGAGAGAGAGAGAGAGAGAGAGAGAGAGAGAGACAGAGAGACAGAGAGAGAGAGAGAGAGAGAGAGAGAGAGAGATAGAGAGAGAGAGACAGAGAGAGAGAGACAGAGAGAGAGAGAGACACAGAGAGAGAGAGAGAGAGAGAGAGAGAGAGAGAGAGAGAGAGAGAGAGAGAGAGACAGAGAGAGAGAGAGAGAGAGAGAGAGAGAGAGAGAGAGAGAGAGAGAGAGAGAGAGAGAGAGAGAGAGACAGAGAGAGAGACAGAGAGAGAGAGAGAGAGAGAGAGAGAGAGAGAGAGAGAGAGAGAGAGAGAGAGAGAGAGAGAGAGAGAGAGAGAGAGAGAGAGGCGGTCAGTGTTGTTCTCGACAGCTACATTTTAAATTTAGTCTCTTATACTTTGGCAACTTCAGCAGATATTTGACCAATCTGGGAACTAAATGATTGTTAAGGTAGTGTAATTCAATTCACTTAAAGGGGAACTCCACCCGTTTTCAATATTTTACTATGTCATTGATGTACCTTCGAGGACTCGAGGTGTTGGGTGGACATGATAATAGAGTTCACGCCATTCTGTGTTCGAAAGAAATGGAGGTCTGAAGAAAACCACTAACATGGTGAAACACATCTTGATGACATCATCAAGATGTATTTTCACCATGTTAATGGATTTCTTTAGACACTTCTTTTTTTCTGAGAGCGTACAAATGCGAAACAAATGAACCCATTAGGGTTCATTTGGTTGCATTTGTACGTTCTCAGAAAAAAAAGTGTTGAAAAATGGGAGGAATTCCCCTTTAATTCAAACATTGGTATGTTTTTTCTTCTTTCTTTTTGGCTAATCCTCCCTACTATAGAATGTGGTGAAAATACATATAAGTTCCTCCCCTGTCCCTAGTGAGCCCCTAGGGGGTCAATAAACCCGACAGTGGTGAGCACTTGAGATTGTCACTGGTGGTACCACTGTGGTAGGTATCTGGTAGCACCAGAGAAAGTGGTACCGCAAAGTTGACACCTTTTTTAAATGAAGTCTGAAAACTGTTACCACAGCAGGGAAGTGGTACCACCCCGGTGCCTCAGGAGCAGTCAGATGGTAACAGTGACAATCTCAAGTGCTCACCACTGTAGATTCGGTTTGAGCTGTTGTCCATAGTACCTTTGCTGGGGGGTGGTTTGGGGAGGCTGTGTCCCGGCGGGGGGGCGGCACCGGGCGGCAGGTGCGCCGCTGCTCCGGCGGCGGCGGCGGTGGCGGCGGTGGGGGGGTGGCTTCCGGTGGGCAGCTCCAGCTCCCCTCGGTTGGAGGAGAAGACCAGGTCCAGGGAGGGCAGCTTGAGCATGCACTCCACCCTGGACATGGGCAGGCAGCTGAAGCGGATCTGAGACGGCTGGAGGTCAAAGGTTGAGGGGAGAGAGAGAGAGAACGTCGGTTAGCATTCACACGACAAGCACTTTCTGTCGGTTGTTACCAGGGGCGGATCTAGGCATAGGCATGGGGCGGAGGGCAATCCCCCCCCCTAAATGCCCAGGCTGCCCCACCAAACACGGTGGCATGCAAAACAACCCAAGATATTTCAAATAAGTGCTAATAATTTAAATGACTTGAAACACTACCTACTGCCACTAACTAGCTACAGTTGTGGCAAAAATCAAGGGCATTATGTAGGTGTGGCAAAGCCAGTTGGCCAAACAGCCAACCAACCGGCTTTGCCACACGTCTAAGTTATGGTTGAAGTCATAAGACTGAATACTTAAGACAATCAAAATAAATAGGGCCCATAGAGGTCTAGCGCATTGAAACGACTTGCAACGTAGTACTTAATCATGCAAAGGCAGGGGCGCCCACACTTTTTTGACATGAGAGCTACTTTCAAAATGACCGGCTCAACAAGATCTACACACACAAAAAAAAATCCATTTCAAGGCCCCCAAGAAAGTTTGACTTTGACACAGTGGTGATGGTGTTACCTACTGTTATAGTGTTTAAGAACAATGCACTTAATGAAAATAATGAAACATGGAGGGGGAGAATTGGAAGGTTTTCTTGTATATGCTACTACTGACGTCCACAATTGGGAAAGAGAACTGGCAAAACGTTGGTCAAAATAACAACTATTCTCCATTTCTTTATTGTGTGCACTCTCTGAAATTACGTAATTCAGACGTTTAAATATAATTTAACTCCTGAGAGCAGTAAAATGAAACTGGGTCCATTTGGTTTCATTTTAACGCTCTCAAGAGTTACAGATCTCTACATTTTAGGGGACTGTCATGTGATCTACCTGCATGGCCTGTGTGATCTACTGGTAGATCACCATCTACCTTTTTGGGCAGCCCCTGTGCAAAGGGGTTCCGTGCGCGACACACCGTCCGGGGGAAAGCGTACCTGGACTCTGACGTAGACCACCACGTCTACGGGGAAGGAGGAGTAGGCGGAGGTGGAGGACGACACCAGGGAAGTGGCAGACTCCTCCAGGGGGTCCACGGGGTCAAAGTGTCCCATGTCCTCTTCCTGGGACGTCACCGCTGCAACAAGAGGAAAGAGGAAAGAGGAAAGACAACATCAGCATGTTCCCACTCCAAGACACAACGAAAGGGTTGTTTGAAGGTACCCACGCGTGGATTGGAGCGATGCGAATGTTTTTTCTTTCTTTTTTTTTTTCAAAGGGTAATGGGATGGGCAATGACCCCTAAATGCCCAGTCTACCCCACCGAACACAATGGCATGCAAAACAACCCAAGATATTTAAAATTAAAGTGCTTATACTTAAAATGTTTTGAAACACTACTACTGCTACTAACTAACTACAGCTGTGGCACCACTAAACCAACAGCATTTCATCATTGAAAACAGAAAACTCTCTGAGTCAGACCTTTAGTAAAAATTAAACCAAATGGACCCTTGCGGATCCATTTGGTTTCATTTTTACAATCTCAAGAGTTAAAATATTCATCATCTGAATTAGCCATTTTGGAATGTATATGATTTGCTTTTTTTGTTTCCCAAATCCAACCTGGAATTGTGGACAAAAGCAAAATAAATCTTTAGATTTGGGGTCCGTGGTGCTAAAATATCCTCAAATGGAGGTTCCTGAGATGAAAAAGGTTGAAAACTCCTGGCATACAGGATGCCCCCCCCCCCCCCCCCCCCCCCCCCCCCCCCCCCCCCTCTAGATCCGGCCCTGGCATAGGGACACGTAACCCCCCCCCATGATTCTAAAACAAGGCCACTGACTGGTGTAGTTCCTGTCCACGGGGGTGATGGGGATGGTCTCCAAGGCCTTCTCCAGGAAGTCCAGCAGACAGGGGCTGATGACCATCTCCTCAGGTAGGGTCTGCAGAGCCACCCAGGCGTACAGCTTGGCTGTCTTCACCCCTCCACTGCCCTTCCCTTTGGCTGCAAGGACCGACACGCACGCACGCACGCACACACACACACACACACACACACACACACACACGCACACGCACACGCACACGCACACACACTATATCATGTCCCATCTGCAGGAGGGGCGAAATCAACTTACGACCGAGACAGGATAGTTAAATGAGTCCCGACCGATAGTAACGGTCGCGACCTTTTTCCACTTTTTTAAGAACTTTTTTTTTCCGGGACCAAAAAAAAAAAAAAAAGGTCAGGGAACTTTTTTTTTTTCAAATATTTGCCCCAGCAGATATCGTATCGGTCGTGGGAGATCATGTCATGCGAAAGCAGAGAATCGTAGCTTCAAATTCAGGAGATATGGCTTGTAAGAGTAATTAATGTCTTGCAGAGAAAGCGAGTTGAGAGAACAGGCTTGGAAGGTTCATTTCCGGGGTAGCTACAGCCACGGGTAGCTACATGTTTAACCCTTTGTCTACTGAACGCGTTTTGGTGTTCAAAGCATTATGTTACACTTATGCTATTGAAAAATATCAGACCTACAAGATATGATATGTGTAGCTCTGATATTTGAAAAATTGTGAAAATGTGATGCAAAGCTTTGAATATATATTCTTTCGGAAGCAAATATTTTTATTATTTTTTTATTTTGAATGAAAATCGTTGCTTCTGGGGGATCCCAACAACAACATGTTTTCAGACGGGGGAGTCCGCAGTCAAATATAGATAATTCTGGTGGTCCATCCATTTTAAATGAGGGATAACACCCGATGAGCCGGTTCGAAGGGTGTTATCCCACTTATTACATGGCTTACGTCATTGGTTTTCAACCAGTGGTCCTTGAGGGGTGACGGCGACGGCATGTAAACAACCAAATATGTAGCTAACCAAATGGACCCGCTAACGGCGTGCTGGAACTAAAAGCGGAAGCGCACCGCGGATTGATATGAACACAGCTGTTTGCACTTTGGGGACCTTGATTATGCAGCGGTCCAATATAGAGCGGAGCGGTGAATTATAGTGTAATATGTCACCGCTCACATGACCAGAACGCTGGCTTCTGATTGGAGCATTCATTCAAGCCATGTAATAACTACAGTTACTGACCATACAAATCAGGTGTGGTGTTTAGAGGCTGATCAGTAGCGCACGCGAACATACACAACACAAACACACACACACACACACACACACACACACGCACACCCGAGGCGGAAGGACGCGCACGCGCGCAAAGTAAGGGCCCCGCTACACTAGCAATATTTTGATCAATATCAACTAGAAATGTCAACATCAACGGGCAACATGATGAGACACACGGCAACAGGCAACACCTCCCATTGAAATGGGAATTCCACCCATTTTCATTTTTTTTCCTGAGAGTGTACAAATGTGAACCAAATGGACCCTAGCGGGTCCATTTGGTTCCATTTACGAAATCCTTGCTTTTATCCACAGCAGTGAAGCAGCAGCAGCCATGGTTTCAGTCTGAGAGAAAGGATCAGGTGACGCCCAGGAGGGCTGTGATTGGAGGATTCCGAAATATTGACCAGTAGGGGGCGCTAAAGATCTCGGACTTTTCTGAACAACCAGGTAGTTGATCATTTTCTACAGAAAGGTGAAAAGTCAACGTTGATAGTTGTTGATGTTGATCAAAACATTGCTAGGTGGTGTACCAGGGCCCTGAGAGGAGGGTGGGGGGTACTAGGGCATGCAGGTGTACCTGCGGGTGGGGGCAGGGGAGGAAGCAGGGAGTTAGTCTTGCAGTGGGCTGCAGCGTTGGGACGAAGAGGAGGAGGAGGAGGAGGAAGTGGTAGAGGAGCTACTATGATGGGGTGGTGGTGGTCTTTCATACCATACAGCTTGGACTCTTTGGAGAG
Source organism: Benthosema pterotum (assembly GCA_039105355.1). Classification (NCBI taxonomy): domain Eukaryota; kingdom Metazoa; phylum Chordata; class Actinopteri; order Myctophiformes; family Myctophidae; genus Benthosema; species Benthosema pterotum. Next base: position 45,673,030 of record CM076980.1, on the reverse strand, counting down.
GGTCCGGGGCAGCGAGGAGCCGCGCATGGACGCATTGGGAGACTCCGTCTTCAGGGTCTTGGAGTTGTAGTGCAGCTATAGAGGAGGAGGAGGGAGAGGGGAGAGAGAGAGAGAGAGAGAGAGAGAGAGAGAGAGAGAGAGAGAGAGAGAGGGAGAGGGAGAGGGAGAGGGAGAGGGAGAGGGAGAGAGAGAGGGAGAGAGAGAGAGAGAGAGAGGGGAGGAGAGAGAGGGGGAGAGAGAGGGAGAGAGAGACAGAGAGAGAGAGTTGACGCGACAATTTTGATGGAAACGTTTTGGATTTTTAGTTTTGAAGGGTTGTAATTTAGTCCCCTTTTCAGTACACCTGGAATGTTCTTGATTTTTCCTAGGGTTAGTCTGGTGTTAATCTCAGTTGCTTCGTATTGATGGTTACGTGTATTCAATTGGGGTGTATCGCATTGTTTTGCAATACAAATAATCGGTGTCGAATCGTTTTCTTTGCGGTTTATCGATCGCAATTAAAAAAAAAAAAAAAAAAACCAATAATAATAATAATTGAGAAACAGTGTCCTATTAGACATGTGAGCAGAGGTGTTCCACTAACACTACCGGAAAGTGTTAGAATAGGAGTAATAGGAGTAGAAAAGAGAGACGGAGCAACAATGAACAACGCGACTCAATCACCGCGCAGTGCCATGTGTTATCCTACTGTTCCAGCCAGGGCAGAGCAGGGCGGGGGGGGGGGGGGGGGGGGGGGGGGGAACACCATTTTCAGTTAGAGGACTTGATGATTCTGTCAACTACAATTTAATAGTCAGGGCATTTTATTACATACCGGTATTCGACCAATCACGGAACTAAATCGTTACTGAGAAATGTCTTCACCCATGTGTTTCCAATGGGGTCTAATGAGTTGAAATTCAACTCCTGTGGGAAACCTCATAACAAACAGGTCAGGGGACTAGTCACAACCTATAGAAGGCAAAACATGCAGCATTTCATCATGCTTGTAGCATGTGATGTGTCTAACTAGAGGGTTTTCATCATGCTGAATCCATTCAAGGCATTAGTTAAAAAAAAAGAGTTGCTTTCTGAGAAAAAAATAAATACATAAATAACGCTTGGAATTGATTCAGCATCACATTTCGGCTGCTATAGGTTGCGACTAGTACCCCGACTTTGACTTGTTTTTTTATGAGGTTTCTCACAGGAGTTGAAACTCAACAAAGATTCGGTTTTGCAACATTTTGTTAACATATCGCTTCCCGATCAAGTAGGACTGGGTCCGAACATTAACAGCATTAATCTGACGAAGCCAAAAGAAGAAGAGAGGGGGAAGACAAAAAACATGTTTTTGTCACCCCCTAAAAGACCGACCCACTCACCCTCTTCTCCCCCATAACCTGAGGAAAACAATGAGACACAAAGCTCAGCCATGGTTGATTGAGGCGGCCAGGGGAGGCCTCCCTCGGGTCAAACAAGAACGACATGCAAGGAGGGGAAACCGTAAAGCCGATCAGCGCTTTGCAGGGCTTGACACTAACACTTGCCCGCTTGCCCGGAGCAAGTAAAAAAAAATGGTGAGGCAAGTGAAGACTGCTACCTGGTTGCCCGATCGGGCAAGTGTGCAACTTAGTGCACTATAACACTACACAAGATAAATTTGTCTTGAAGGCAGTCATTGCACTCTGCCTCTGTGTCTTTCCCTGCTTTCTAGCTATCTCTACCCATCTCTCTCCCAGGTTCATTTGCTTCCAAACTATCATTTTGCTGGGGTCAGGGACCACTGGGTCTGTGACCACTATGGGCTAATTAAGATGATGAATTTTAACTCTTGAGAGTGGGAAAATGAAACCAAATGGACCCGCAAGGGTCCATTTGGTTTCATTTTTACGTTCTCAAGAGTTACATCTGGTTAACAGTCTCCGTGCCCTTGCAATAGAGCTACGTCGCCGATTATCATTATGAATAATAGTTATGACCGATGCCTCTTAGGTTGATCTACGTCTCTCTACGTCGCTTACCGTCGCTGGTTTGATACGATCCCCATGATAACAGCAGTGAGCAGCGACCGCATATTCCATTTAGAACGGACCAAAATAAGGGACGGACCAACCCGGAACCGGAAGTGTGTCGCCAACTAACTTGTCCAACGGGAAACATGGACCGAAATATGAAATATGACTTTTAGATGAAAATCGCTGGCACTGGCTACCTCAAAAAATATGAAAAAGGGCTGGCACTGGGTGTGTTAACCAACTTAGCTGGGGATCACCCGGTACCCTCTCAGGGACCACTGGTGGTCCCCGGACCGCCTGTTGAAAACCCCTGGTTTAAAGCACCCAAGTAGGAAGTAAACTTTACAATATAAAAATAAAATTTACAATATATTTTTGGGGGGCAAGTGACCATGACCTGAGGGCAAGTAGAACCTGACTTGAAGTGCCTCGGAGACCTTAGTGTCAACCCCTGCATTGAAATGGCACGTCAAGAGCATGCAAGACATGACTATTGTTAGACATACGGCTCCCCCGTCGCCCAACAATGGTACAACAACGGTATAGGCGGCCAAATCCCCGAATGTCTCTGCATCTGGCGTTTGGATAAGCCTAAGGTTTAGACCCGGGGGGTACCGAATCCTTTTCCAGTGAGGGCCACGTAACTTTTCTCTGATGGAGGCCTAGGGAAAGCTTGTAACAGAAAAAAGTGTGACGATCGCAGGGGTGTCTCAATGTAAATCATTGGCTGGTATGCTCTGTCTGGGGCCTTCTAGTAGGCCAGACCGGCTTATCAAATAATTAGTTACCCATAAGAATTAACCCGCCATCTGATTTTGACGTCATCTAAAGTGCACATGCGTCGCTTTACTTGTCGCGCGAATGGGGCGGAATGAAAGTGACCTCAAAGTGACTCTTACCCTGTACAAATGCAACATCAAAGGCATCAAGAAAATGGAGCTCCACTTGTCCAATCGCTTTTCGCCAAGAATTTACAATCCGCAGACCCGTGGTTTTCAATAAAAAAGGTCGTTTTGATCTCTAAATCTCCTCGTCTACGCGAATGCGCTAATTCTTGCTGCTCTATTGTTTATCCTTTTTGTCTAGTGTCTTGCCATTGTCTATTGTATTGTTATTGCCTTGGCACTGTGGAAAAGCTGGAAACATTATTTGACAAATAACAAATCTTGAACATTGAACCTTAAAGGGGAACTCCACCCATTTTCCACCCATTTGTACGCTCTCAGAAAAAAAGAAGCGTCTAAAGAAATCCATTAACACGGCAAAACATCTTGTAGACAACATCAAGATGTAATTTCCACCCAACACCTCAAAGGTGCATCAGTGACATAGTAAAATGTTGAAAATGGGTGGACTTCCCCTTTAATTGTGGGGAGGCAGCGCGTACCTTCACGTCCACTCCAGGGATGTAGAAGACGGTGGTCTCCTGGTCGTTGGACTTGGTCTGCAGCGAGGACGGGACCTTCTTCCCCGCCAGCAGGTGTGTGGTGGAGCTGTAGGCCGGCTGCAGCTTCTTTTTCTTGGGGGGAGAGTCCTGGTCCAGACTCCTGAGGCTGCGATCACAGCTCCTCCAAACGGAACAGAGAGAGAGAGAGAGAGGTTAGTGAGACATCAGCACTGTAGCTGTGTGTGCAAGGCGGAACTACTACTCCCAGTGAGCCAAAACTCCTCCCAGTAAGTCAAAACCCCGCCCAAGTAAGGCCAAACCCTGCCCACTAAGGCGAAACTCCACCCAGGAAGGCAAAACCCTGACCAGAAATTCAAACCCCCTCCCAGTGAAGCTAAAATCCTCCCAGTAAGGCAAAACCCCACCCAGTAAGTCAAAAACCCGCCCAAGTAAGGCATAACCCCGCCCAGTAAGTCAAAATCCCGCCCAGTAAGGCAAAACTCCACCCAGTAAGGCACAACCCCGCCCAGTAAGGCACAACACCGCCCAGTAAGGCAAAACTCCACCCAGTAAGTCAAAAACCCGCCCAAGTAAGGCATAACCCCACCCAGTAAGGCATAACCCCGCCCAGTAAGGCATAACCCCGCCCAGTAAGGCATAACCCCGCCCAGTAAGGCATAACCCCACCCAGTAAGGCATAACCCCGCCCAGTAAGGCAAAACTCCACCCAGTAAGGACTAACCCCGCCCAGTAAGGCATATCCCCGCCCAGTAAGGCATATCCCCGCCCAGTAAGGCATAACCCTGCCCAGCACAGCAAAACGCCGCCCGGTAAGGCAAAAGTCTTCCCAGTAAAGCGGAACCTCGCCCAGTAAGGTAAAACTAAAGCAAAACCCCGCCCAGTACGGCAAAAACTTCCAGGGATCCTGGAATTGTGGACAAAAGCAAAAGAAATCTTTAGTTCTGGGGGTCCGCGGGGGTCAAAATGTCTTCAACTGGTGGTTCGCGGCTCAAATGCCGAATAAACGGTTTGTCCCTGGGACCACTATCTACCTCCTGAGGGCCACGTCGTCGTGCTCGGCCTGCTGGGGCGTGGGGTGGAGGACACACTTGCCGCTGTCGATCTCCACGCGCACGTCCAGCTCAAAGTCGATGTTCCTCTCCGTGGGGGGGCTCATGAAGCTGCGTCCGGACGGCCCCCCGCCGCCTCCCCCGCCGCCGCCGCTGGGCCAGCGCTCGCTGAACAGCTGGCTGACCGCAGAGAAACCCGACGGCTTTCTGCCGTGAGACGCTTGGCTGTCGGAGGAGGAAGGAGGAGGAGTACGGCGGAAAAAATTGGCTCATGTCAGCTTCATTGGTTTCACACAGGGGTGTAGTGGAGGGGGGGACGCGGGTGGGGACGGCCTCCCCCCACTTCTCAAATCTAAAATATTTTTGGGTCAAAAGTAGGGCTATGTTTTTTGTCTTCTCGTGTTTTAATAGCGTGTCTGTGTGTGTTGGGGGAATTCCACTCATTTTCAGTACTTTACTTTGTCATTAATATACCTTAAAGATGTTGTGTGGACATGATTAAAAAAAAAGTTCCCCCAATTCTGTGTTTCCTAGAAATGGAGGTCTAAAAATCATTAGTATGGTGAAACACATCTTGATGACATCATCAACATGTGTTTCACCATGTTAATGAGTTTCCTTTTTTCTGAGAGTGTACAAATGTAACCAAATGGACCCGCTAGGGTCCATTTGGTTCACATTTGTACACTCTCAGAAAAAAAAAAAAAAAAGAAAATGGGTGGAATTCCCCTTTAAGAGGCGCCCCCCCACTTCTAAAAGTCCCACCACTGGTTTCACAGCCAATGAAGAGGGGTGGGGTGACTCACTAACCCCACAATGTGATACAATGTCGATATTTAGGGTTCTGAATCGATTTATATCGCAATTCCTAATCATCCTGCGATTCGATTAGACATATCGCATTTTTTCCCCACAAATGACTGTGCTTTTATTATACTAGAACATTTTAAAAGGGGAATTTGACCCATTTTCAAGATTTTTTTTTATCTGTACGCTACCAGGAAGAAAAAGGTCCTAAAACAAATTTTCTTTCAGAGCTCCATTTTAGGGAACAAAGAATGAGGGTTATTTTTCTTTTTAAATCATGTCCACACAACATCTCATTTCAGTAAAATGTTTAAAATGTTTGGAATTCCCCTTTAAAATAATTCTGAACGATTTTCAAACAATATGGACAACAAAAAGTACAATCACACACGTCAATGCAGCCTGATAACATCGGTCAGGAACGCGTTTTGGTGTTCTAAGCATTTTGTTTTAACTATTGAAAAATAGCAGATCTACAAGCTCATAGCGCGCCACCGAGTGGCACGCTGTGAGCTTGTATCTCTGCTATTTTTGAAAAATCGTGAAAACGTGGTGAAATCTTTGAATATTATGTTATTCTGCTGCTATCCTATCCTATCTTGCACATGTATACCTCACCTCATAGTAAGCTATGTGTTGTTGTTAGTTGTTTGTTAGTTGTTTGTTTTAGTTGCAGCTATGTAATCTCGTATATAGCTTTAGATTTTTAGTTGTAGTTTCTAGCTATAGCATACTGTAGTCTCTAGTAGTAGTTTCTAGTAGTTGTATGTCCTGTCTGTTAGCTTCACTACTGCCACTTTATCACACCTGGTTAGCTTAGCACCTTCACCTCAAGTTAGGTGTACTGTTTGCACTTTACTGGTCTGCTGCACTATTGTTGTCTCGTCCATATATTGTCTCGACCTTGTCTTATTGCACTGTCTATTGTCTTGACTTTGTCTTATTGCACTGTCTATTGTCTTGACTTTTGTCTTACTACACTGTCTTGTCTATTGCACTGTGGAAAATGGAAACGCTATTTCATCCCTGTATATGTCCTGACATACACTGGAGTGACAAATAAAAACCTTGAACCTTGAACTTATTCAGAAACTAGATAGAACACGGTCAGTTAATGAATAGGCATTAATATAAAACATTAATATAAAAAAATGGATCTTGAACCTGGCGATTTCGATATGGATATCATGGCATTAAGAATTGCGATGTATTGGCATGCCGATTGTTTTGCTCAGCCCTACAACTCACGGGCACTGATCTAAGTTTCAAAGTCCCACAGAACAGAACTCCCATTAGTCCGAACATGTGCTGGAAATCCACCATCAGCTGCAACGTGCTTGATGTGGTTATGGTGAGGATGAGGGTTAGAGAAGAGCTTAGGCATGTTTGTAGCAAAACCCTACCCTTCTCCAACCGTAACCCTAAGAGCCTAAACCCCCGGCGCTCAACCAAGTTAGATTTAGGGTTGGGGATTTAGGCTTAGGGTTACGGTTGGAGAAGGATAGGGTTTTGCGTCTCGTACATAGATTCGGAACACCAGTGGCACCAGTGGTGGACTGGGCAGAAACCCTAACCCAAACAAAAAACAAACAAACAAACAAAAAAAAATAAACGGCCTGGACATTTTTAGCGTGATTTGGCCTAGACCGGCCAACCACAACCAGCGCATGATGGACCTATTCTACCTGGTATAGTTGGTTAACCAGATGTAACTCTTTGGTCTGTTGGGGTTAAAATGGCATCAAATGGTGGTCTTCCGTGGCTCAAAATTCTAAACGACTAATGGGGCCATGAGATCAAAAAGGTTGAAAACCAGTGCTTTTAATCATACCGTGATACCACCGGCCCCCCTATGGTTCGTGGCCCACCGGGAGACCTCCCTGTACGGTACGCCCAATGGTCAATCCAACCCTACATGACACCATAGTTATGGATTTTTCATTTTACTTTAGTTTTAGTTAGTTTTGACATTTTATTTTCTAATTCAGTTAGTTTTAGTTAGTTTTCAGAGTGGGTTTGCTAGTTTTCATTTAGTTTTTAATTTGGTGAAAATATTTCGTTTTAGTTAAGTTATAGTTTTAGTTATTTTATTTTTTCTGTGCTTTGGTTGTCAGGTATAGGATTAAAAAAATGTGCCAAAGTAGGAAACGGTTGGTATTCAACCCTTGTTTTGAGTTTCTTAGTAGATTGGATGATTGCACTCTCCCACAAGAACACAATTTTTACTCCCAGTGTTTATGGAACTCAGTAGTGGATAGAAGATCTAGAAGCATCTCCTCCTCATGGTGGACACCAAAGCATTTGGATTTAAAAGCTTTATACTAAAACTAAGGGTATTTTGGGTAATTTCAGTTAGTTTTAGTTAGTTTTCTGAACCCACATTGCAGTTTTAGTTTAGTTATCGTTTTTGGCAACTCATTTTTTTTGGCAACTAATAACAACTAAAAACGAGTTGTTATTAGTTTCAGTTAAAGGTAGGGGAAGTGATTTGAAATTCATGGTGTAGTACCAGCCTGGTGCACTAGGGGCCCCCAAAAGTCGCTACACTATGTGAACCTGCTGCTCTCTCCTGATTGGAGGAGAATTGTGGTGACCTGGGGAACTTTTATTAGCTCCTCTGCTAACGTGGGGGAGGGGGAAACTCCATATGTGGTTTCCACACCTTATAATAGAGCATTTTAACAGAAAAAAATATATATTTTTTGGGTGATATCTGACAAAAGTGAAATCACTTCCCCTACCTTTAACTCAAATGTTTTCTGGAAACTTTAGTTTTCGTTTTTTTTTACTTTTAGTTAACTATTATAACCCCCGAATGGCACCCAACTCACATGGCCCGGCGGGGGTAGCTGGGCGGCCTCTCGAACTCGTCGTCCTTGTCCGAGTCGTCGGAGGAGGAGGTGGAGAGATCGTCTCCGTGGTGGTGGTGGTGGTGGTGGTGGTGGTGCTGGAAAGGAAGCAGCGGTGGTGCCGGTGAGAAGACGGCGGGCGTGGCGGGTGCGCTGAACGCAGCCTGGTAGAGGCCCTCGCCAGCGGAGGGGGACAACGACGACGGGGAGGAGTCGTGAGGGTGGTGGTGAAGAGGAGGCGGAGGAGGGAGATGGTGGTGATGTTGATGATGGTGGTGGTGATGATGGGTGGGATGGAGATGAGGCTCCATGGCCACAGACAACAGCTCCATTTCTGACTCCTCCAGGAACTTCGGCACAGAGAGACGGGGGGCACACAGGTCAAACGATGTGGCACGGGGAGGTGTGGGGGTGAGGGTGGGATGTACCCCTTTGTGTACTGAACGCGTTTTGGTGTTTTAAGCTGTTGAAAAACAGCAGATCTACAAGCTCATATCGCGCCACCGAGTGGCGCGATATGAGCTTGTAGTTCTGCCGTTTTTGAAAAAAAAAAAAAAAAAGTGAAAATGTGCTGCAAATCTCTGAATACATTACTTTGGAGGCAAACATTTTTAACTCCAATCTTTGCTTCTGGGGGATCACCTAGAACAATATGTTTTCAGATGGGGGGGGGGGGGGGGTCTCCAGACAAATATGGATAATTGTGGAGATCCTTGGCTTGAAAGATGTTAGCATCACTGACACAGAAACAGATTTTTCAGAAAAAGTAGAATCTAGTGTCAGAAACTATAGAATCTAGTGTCAGAAACTAGATTCTAGTGTCAAAAAGTAGATCCTAGCATCAGAAACTATAATTTAGTGTCAATAACTAGAATCTACAGCAGTGTCTGAAACTACTGTAGAATCTAGTGTCAAAAGCTAGAATGTTACTGCAGCTATATTTTTTTTTCATGATGTCATGAAGTGTTTCACCAGGTTATTGATTTTTTTTCTTTTTTTTTTGCCAGACCTCAATTTCTAGGACACACAGAACCTTTCGTATTATGTCCACGTAACATAGTAAATGACATAGTAAAATGTTGAAAATCGGCGGAATTCCCCTTTAAGCCCACAGAAAATCTGTTGCTACACTTAGATGAACGGGTATCTTTCTGTTTTGTCGAACCGACACCGCAGCAACGGGGCGTAAAACTTTAACCATTTTGTTTTAAAGGAGAATTCCACCCCAGAAGGATTTCTTACATTTATTTCCAGTTTATTTCTTACAAAAAAAAAATGGTTCAGTTTGTGTGTGTGTGTGTGTGTGTGTGTGTGTGTGTGTGTGTGTGTGTGTGTGTGTGTGTGTGTGTGTGTGTGTGTGTGTGTGTGTGTGTGTGTGGAAAAACAAAACCTTATTGGCTGTTTGCCCCCACCTACCCCCTCATAAGCTTAGAAAGGGGCTAGGAGATTTTGTTCCAATTTCACTCCAAAATGCATTTTTGGCTATATATTGTCTCTCCACCATATCAATAGAGAGCTGACACTCATACTTTCACTTTCAGTTTTGGTTCAGCCGTGGTTCATCAGTCTTAACTCTTTCCCTGCTGCTGATATGAGCCGTTACCAGTTCATACTCAAAGTGACAATGACAAGATGAAATGGTGCTGGAATGGTGCAGTCGCCAATTGTTTTGTATTGACCATTGACAAAGAGCTAAAGATGGCCTCCAAAAAGAAATGGTTCATTAACTCCTCTGCACATATTTATTTCAAACAGTGATGTTTTCTTTTCCTTTTTTGGGGAAAAAAAGTAGGCTAAAATAAATAAATAAATAAATAAATAAAATAATAAAAAAATAATAATAATAAAGTTTTTGGTGGCCATTTTGTTTTTGGGGCGGGGGCCTCATCTCCTCCATTCTCATCCATGGCTGTGAAAGGGGTAAGAGCTAGGAGCTAGGGGAGGGCCGTGGCACACGGTCTACGGCTGAACCAAAAGTGAAAGTGTGAGGAGGCTCAACACACTATGGACATGGTGGAGAGGCAATATATAGCAAACCAAACAAAAAAAAAAGCATTTAGTACTGATGGAAATAGGTGAATCTTATAGGTGAATCTTAACAACATCTCATAGTCCCATTCTAAGCTTAGGGTGGGGTTTGGGAAAACAAGACAACAAGGAGTTGTAACTGGACCACATTTTTTTTTGGAAATAAAATGAAAATAAAGGTAAGGAGGCCTTCTGGAGTGGAATTCTCCTTCAACATAGACAAAAACACTTTGACACAGACCTGTAATGTTGGGTTTTGTTCGTATAGAAGCGAACGCTGAAGGACAGAGCCAAGAGAAGGAGGAGTCAGTGGGTAGACATGATGATAAGTTACCTTATGTTAAGAGTAGACAGACAATAGTGTTCTGTGAAACACCTGCACTAGTAAGCTCTACCTACGGTATAACAGAACTCTGTTGGTTTTGCTTTTGTTTTCCCTTTTAGCCAGCCAGCTTGAACTACTGTACAGGGGTGTTTTTGCCATTAGGCAGGACTAGGCAGTCATCATTTAGAACACACCTATTATATGTTCTTTAGTTTAAAAATAGTTCATATTTTTTATCCCATTTTACTGTGCCTGTCATAGGTATGACCGACATCAGAGGAGATTTTCCCCGGAGCCCCCCCTTACCAAATGGACCCTTACGGGTCCATTTGGTAAGGGGGGGGCTCCGGGGAAAATCTTGCCTGGGGCTCCAAATTGCTTAGAAACGCCACTGCAAGTCACTGTAAGTGAAGCCAATGCATAACACAGAACACTATTATCTTGGAATGGTCGTGAGAGGAACGGCGGTCATGCATAGTCCTGTGATGAAAAAAAAAAAAAGCCATATTCATGCTCGCCGCGCGCAGGAGTGGCAAGAACAGCAGAGCTACAAGCTCAAAAGGCGTGGAAACCACCTATTCTACTAAAGCTACTACCCCTTATTCTGTGTCACTAAATGTCAGTTGAACTTTGAGAGGGCACTGTGCACAGTTTGGTTGACATACAGTCAAATTTATTGGCCCTGATACAGGGCCTAGCAATATTTTGATCAACTAACAATGTCAACATCAATGGGCAACATGATGAGACATGGCAACAGGCAATACCTTCCATTAAATCGGGAATTCCACCCATTTTAATTTTAAAAAGGTGTTTTTTGGGAAAAAGGGAGAAAGGATCAGGTGATGCCAAGGAGGGCTGTGATTGGAGCATTCCGAAATGTTGACCAGTAGGGGGCGCTAACGATCTGACTTTTCTGAACAACCAGGGGTTGATCATTTTGTATAGAAAAGTGAAAAGTCAACGTTGGTAATTGACGTTGCTCGTTGATGTTGATCAAAACATTGCTAGGTGTATCAGGACCCTAAAGCTGGTAGTGGCAACTTAAGGTAATGGCAACTTAATGTCCCGCAAGCTCACTACACTTGCAAACGTCCCGCAGAGCCTAAATGACACTCCACTTTTTCCCCCAGTGAGATACATCAACAGTTATGTCCATACACTCCATAAATCTTTCAGTCAGTCAGTCAGTCTGTCTCTCCCTTACTCCCTCCGTCCAACCCAACACAGAGCAGGCACCTGACCTGGACATGTTTAGAGTTTCTTGTCCAACTTTGCCACCGTCACCAAGCACGACTGGTGAGATTCTCTCAGAACTCTGGGCTCTATGCAGGGGAGGATTATCCAACATGCCTGTGTGAACTTGACCGTCCAACTGACCGAAAAGATGCTCAGGGCCCCACCACCCTCCAAAAAAACAGTGAACAACAGAGACCCACATGGCCCTTGTCACTGTTATTAACACACCGACTGCGAGCGTGTGTTCGTCATTTTCTGCTATATGCCACGGCTCAAGCTAGTGTAATTGGTAAAAAAACCCTTATTTTGAAGCGAAAGATCTCCTAAACAGGATGTGCGATGACGTCATGCTGTTTCTGGTGTCTCGACTAACCTGTACTCTCACGATCCAAGCAAAAAGTTCCGGGTCAAAAGTCAGGAAGTGACGTCTAGCCCTAGTGGATCTACCCATGTGCCCACGACATTCAGGGGGCGATTTTAGGAGAGGCTTTTGAATGCATTGGATTGAATGGGTGCGAATGGGACAAAAAAAAAATCCCATTTGCCCATTCTGTCCCAAATGAAAGTCAGCCACGGGGATCTTTATCGACGATGCACCTTCGTTGTGACCGTGCCGGTCACGACGAAATATCGCGTGCCGCAATTGTTATGCGTGTGTGAGTGGGACACGACCTATCGGGAGTTAAAATATTCATCATGCGAATTAGCCCCAAGTCTACACAACTAGAGAATGTAGAAGATTAACGGTCATTTTTTTGTATCTGGACGTTTGCCTGATTCCCAAAATCTAGCTTGGAATTGTGGACAAAAAACAAAAGAAACCATGTTTTGGGGTCTGTGGGGCTAAAAATGTCCTCCATTGGTGGTCCGTGGCTCAGATGCTGAATGAATAGTGGGCCCTGGGATCAAAAAGGTTGAAAACCACAGTTACTTTAGGTAGAAGAGCACACTGTCAGTGTGGGGCTGACCATGCAGCGCTGCAGACAGAGACATAGACACGCCTCCAGAAAAGACCATGGAGAGACCCAAGCAAAGCCCAAAGTAGAAGTGTAGTGAACTCTCACAACCAGGATGGGATTGTTAACATGTCACAACAAGGTGCTGTACCTCTGAGGACCTTAGAGAGAGATACACTAATTTCAAAAATGATCGGCTCAACAAAATCTACACGACAAAAATGTGATTGTTCCATTACTGAAAATCCATTTCAAGGCCCCCTAGAAAGTTTGAGCTTTGAAATAGTTGGTGCTGTTTACTGTTATCGTGTTTAAGAATAAGGCACTTATAATGAAAACTGTAGGGGGAGAATTGGAAGGTTTTCCTGTATATGCTATTGATGACGTTTGAAAACAGTATTTGAGGTTTGAGATGACAGTCCGTGAACTAAGAACTTTCACAATTTTGTCCACGGAAAGAGAACTGGCAGAACTTTGGTCAAAATAACAATTATTCTAATTATGTGGACTGGGGGGGGGGGGGGGGGGTTAAGGCTGACATTTTCTGCAGCCAAATATTTGGGCCATCACTAATCTTGCACCTACTGTAGTTAATTTAAGTTTGTTTTATTTCCCCCTCAAGAACTAATGCCATACTAGCCTAGCACGGAACGCTAGCAAAAATACCAAATCTACATGTTGTCATTGCATAGTAAAGCAACATTTCGCTTTTTGGTGGACCCTTACGGGTCCATTTGGTTTCATTTTACGCTCTCAAGAGAGGTTGTTTTTAGGATAAGATGAATGCCCGTCAATCATCTATACCTGGCCAACACCGGTAGGAACCTTTTTTACTCAGAGCAGAGCCTTTTTTTTAAAAGTAACTTTAGAACAATAACGTCACACGTCTTAAATGAAACATTAGATCCCTGTTCAGTATATATACACCTGGATGTTGGGCGCTATGGAAAGACAACGAGGTACGTTGAGATCACTGACATTAAAAAAATCCTTCGCCATCCTGGTTGGAACAGTTGCACGTTTCAAATGAGCGGCTGTCCGCGTTAATCCCAGCGGGAAATAGAGCAGGAAAAGCACCATCCACAGTCGATTCCGTTTTCACCCCTCACTTCCATTCATTATACCTTGAAAACCTCTCCCGGACTGGATGGCATGGCGCTGTCCAAACCTTGGTTATTCATCTTCAATTGAACACAAAGACACGTCAACAAAAAGGACTCATCAAAAAAGAAATAATAATTAAAAAAAAAATACTGGTACATTAATTAATGAAGAACAATTCTCTTCTGGCCTAAAGAGAAAACAGCTAATACTGCATCTGGTTGTGCAGAATTATGTAATTCAGGTTAAAACTAAAACAATAAATGTTTTTTTTTTATCCTGTAGGACGAGAGCAATCCTACTCAATTGTATGCATCGTTGTAGGTCATCTCAGTTTTACCTTTAGAGAGGCTTAATTATTACATTATTACATTGCTGTACTTGGACCATATGAACCCAACATTAGGCTTCCGAACTTATGGGGGCGCAACTTCAAAACCCCTGAATCTGGGAAATGTATTCTCCACCTTAAAGGGGAATTCCACCCATTTTCAACATTTTTTTTCTGAGAGGTTAAAACTAACCTCTCAGAAAAAAAAGAAGCTTCTAAAGAAATCCATTACCATGGTGAAAATACGTCTTGACGATGTCATCAAGATGTTTCACCATGCTAGTGGTTTTCTTCAGACCTCCATTGCCCATGGGAACCTCGAAGGTACATCAATGACATAGTAAAATGTTGAAAATGGGTGGAATTCCCCTTTAATAATGGAAATTGGTATTGTATCATATATTGTTTTAACCCTTTGTGTCCTAAACGCGTTTTGGTGTTTTATCTGTTGAAAAATAGCAGATCAACAAGCTCATGTCGCGCCACCGAGTGGCGCGACATGAGCTTGTTGTTCTGCTATTTTTTAAAAAAATGTGAAAATTTGCTGCAAATCTCTGAATATGCAACATGGTGTAGCCTGCAGAGATGGGGCATTCCTGGAATGAGTACCACTGCTAAACGCGTGGGCTGATACCTTCAAAGAATGTGGCAAAGTGAAATGCAGCTGTTCTGCATTCACTGTTGTTTTGAATTTCATTTCAAATGCCGGCAGGTGTGTGACAGTCACAGGTGTGTGTGAGTTTAGAAGCTCACACTGGACGTTGTTAGATTGGGTATTTTCCGAATGGGACGCTGTACGATTAACCCACCCTGACCTCGATTGGACTTTCTGACACCAGATTATACAGTAGTTCCTGACACCAGATTATAGCTGCAGCAACATTCTAGCTTTTGACACTAGATTCTACAGTAGTTTCCGACACTAGATTCTAGTTATTGACACTACATTATAGTCTCTGATGCTAGGATCTACTTTTTGACACTAGAATCTAGTTTCTGATGCTAGAATCGAGTTTTTGACACTAGATTCTATAGTTTCTGACACTAGATTCTATAGTTTGACACTAGATTCTAGTTTTTCTGAAAAAATCTGTGTCCCTGTGTCAGTGACGCTAACATATTTCAAGCCAAGAAATAGCCAAGACCACGAGAATTATCCATATTTGGCTGCAGACCCCCCATCTGGGAACATGTTGTTCTAGGGATACCCTAGATGCAAAAAAATTGAGTTAAAAATGTTTGCTTCCAAAATAACATATTCAGAGATTTGCAGCACATTTTCACATTTTTTCAAAAATAGCAGAACAACAAGCTCATGTCGCGCCACTCGGTGGCGCGACATGAGCTTGTTGATCTGCTATTTTTCAACAGATAAAACACCAAAACGCGTTCAGGACACAATAGGTTAAGGATTTGCATCAGGTAGTGCTCAATCGAGAAATCAATCAATCCTTCAACTGTACTGTCCATTCTAAGACGATCGCTCAGAAGAACCATAACATTCTACCAGCGATTCTCGTGACTCATAATCCCCGCAACTACCATAATATACATGTGGAACTTACATCGTTTTTGGTTCCATTTGTGCATTTGTTACGGACGCGCGGAGGCACTCTGATCTATCGGCCACTATTTTTTTTTTTTAAGAGGCAATTTTCACTCCATCCGGTCTACTTACAATTGTCTGTGTGTCTGAACAGTCTTTCTGCGATCTTTTGACATATCATATCAACAGATATGAATTCCCAGGGGCCAAGCTCTCTAGTCTAACCTTTCATACTCATGGTCGCCCCCAAATGTTCTTGAACAAGAACATTCACAAAGGCGTCCGTGGAAGGGGCCTCTACGGCCCACAGCTCAGGCACGGTACCGCGTGATGCAGTGTGAATGGCGTGATGCGGTAAGGACAGTGGTGATGGAGGAATGGTCGATGGTCTCATGTTGAACAACCGGGTCACTTTTAACGAAACAAAGTGTGGCCTCAGGTTCTAGTTCGTGCATCGTCGCACACCTGGGACCTCTTTAGTGCGGGGGGTTTTCAACAGGTGGTCCGGGGACCACCTGGGTTCCAGGGTTCCAAGTCCGCAAAAATACTTTGGGAAACTCAGGTTAAGCAGAGATACTGTTAACCAGATGTAACTCTTGAGAGTGTAAAAAATGAAACCCTTGCGGGTCCATTTGGTTTCATTTTTTTACACTCTCGAGAGTTAAAATATTCATCGTCTGAACTAGCCCAAATCAACACAACTAGAGATCTAGGTTTGCCTGTTATGTTTCCGAAATCCAGCCCGGAATTGTAGATAAAAAAAAGAAGAAATCTTTGGGTTTTGGCTCTGTGGGGCGTAAAAATGTCATCAAACAGTGGTCCGTCTCTCAAATTCTGAATAAATAGTGGGCCCTGGTATGAAAAAGGTTGAAAACCCCTGCTTTAGTGTCAGCGAGTGTGTGTGTGTGTGTGTGTGTGTGTGTGTGTGTGTGTGTGTGTGTGTGTGTGTGTGTGTGTGTGTCTGTGTGTGTGTGTGTGTAGGGGGACTTACCGTGTCCTGGATGTTGAAAGTGACTCTGGGACCAGGGGAGGCTGCGTCCACACGGATATCTGCCAAGTCATCGACCTCTCCTAGTCTGGAACTGACACGCACACGCACACACACACACACACACACACACACACACACACACACACACACACACACACACACACACACACACACACACCACTGAATGTAAGAATTACACTATGTTAATGAGTACAATCATTGGCTGGTATTCTCAATCGCTGTGGTGTAGCCAGGTATGGTGTAAGTTTTCTCATTGGCTGCATGGCAGCAAATCAAGTCTGGCCTTCTGTGTATAAACCTATACCACCAGGCCTGGGCCTGGGCCTACCAAATAATTATCCATAATAATTAAAACCAGTCATCAAGAGCTTCAACTCATGATGAACAAAGCAGGGGAGTACAGTAACATTTTCAATTGGGGGAGTCAGGTGATTTCTGGACCTTTTGACTTGCAGGTTTTAATTATTCTGGGTAATTATTTGGTAAGCTCAGGCCCAGGGCTGGTGGTATAGGCTTTCGGCCTACACACAAGGCCCGAGACCTGATTTGCTGCCATGCAGCCAATGAGAAGACTTACACCGTAGCTGGCTACACCACAGCGATTGAGCCATTAGAATACCAGTCAGATCGAATTTCATTTAATGAATTCCGTTCGAATATATATATATATATTAAGGCCGGGACTTTAGCGCGTTAATTGAGACTAATTAATTACAGAAAATATAGCGCGTTATAAAAAATAACGCATTTATTCGCACCTTTTCTTTATCCACCATTGGAACGGAACGTTTGTCACTGATGGCCCATTCACACCATTGAAGTGGAACGTTTCTCACTGTATCACCGTTTCACACCTACCCAATATGCTAACGCACACGGAAGCGGCAGTCCACCCGGAGTCACGACATTGAGGAGTCAGAAACTGAGCGCTTGAGCGCTGTTCAAATGGCCTGAATAGGGACAAACTGCAGTTGAAGTCAATGTAGAAGAATCGCCATTGGTCTACTAGCTCTATGGAGTAAACGTAACTCAGTCTATACTCTAAAGCTCCGTCCGCCTCCTCGTACTCTTCCCCCGCAGCAAAAACAAAACAAAACAACTCACAACGACAAACCAGATGAGCAAGCATTACTCGGCCCCGTTGATGGCAAATTTAGATTTAAGCAAAGAACGGATGGAAGCGTGGACAAAAAGGCAGTTTATGCAACAAAGAATGTGCATACCATCGCAGCAGTTCGAGCCTCAAATCACATCCAACATGTTGGAGCTAGTGTATTTACTGTCCCCGTTTCGTAGAAATCTATGTAGAAGAGCCACCATTGGACTGACCCCGTGAAGAGAAGGGAGCTTGGGTAAGTCTTTCTGCATTCTGGCTAGTACCAGAGCGACGTTGAGGTGTCCGACATTCAATGGCTTGAATAGGGACAAACTGGAGTTGGCGACCGGCGCTCATCAGTGCAGCTGGAGTCGAGTTCATATTGGCTGTAGTAGCCGTGTGTGTGTGTGTGTGTGTGTGTGTGTGTGTGTGTGTGTGTGTGTGTGTGTGTGTGTGTGTGTGTGTGTGTGTGTGTGTGTGTGTGTGTGTGTGTGTGTGTGCTCAGATGATCAATTGACGTGGGCTTTGGGCAAACAAATCCTCCGTGAGCGGTTTGATAATAGTAGCCTAGTTCAGAGTAGTTCACTTCACTGTGTTTATCTGACGCTAAATTGCATGATAATAATGACTGCTAAATGTACGCAAATGTATGCTCCAGAACAATCAGCGCTGTGTGTGTGGCACTGCCTTTCTTACCAGCTAGTCTTCCAAATACCAGTATTTTATTTATTTTGCCCCAGAGTCAATTATTGTACTGGACTGACTGAGAAATGCTAACGTTTGTACTTGAATTTGGTAAATAAGAAGAAGAAAAAAAGAAAAGAGGAAAGCTTTGGAATTGGGGAATCTTTTTGAATCGAGAATTTAAAAAAAAAAAATCTAGAAATCTAGTTTTTGGATCGAATCGTGACCCAGAAAATTGATACTGAATTGTATCGTGGGACACCCACAGATTCACAGGCCTAGTATTCAGTTCATTGCTTCACTCATTCAGTTCATTGCTTCACTCATAATATAATAATAATAAATTCAGTTCAAAAATGTGCTTTCTCACTTTTCTCAGGTAAATAATAATATGCGATTAAAATGAGATTAATTGAGATTAATTAATTATTGAGCCTCTAATTAATTAGATCAAAATTTTTAATCGAGTCCCACCCCTAATATATATATATATATATATATATATATATATATATATATATATATATATATATATATATATATATATATATATATATATATATATATGATTCGAAAGATTAAATTGCCATTCGAATTTAGCCTTAATAATTAATTATTTCTATATCATATTTTTATTTGGTTTCATATTTTATTTTCCCCCCGTTAAATGTAACAAATATTCCGGTGCCTGCAAGTTTGCAACCATCGCTGCATGCGAATAAATGTGTGCGTCCGTCCACTCAATTAGCATGACAGCGGCCTACCTAGAGAGGGGGGAGGCGTAGCAGCGAGAGAGCGAGAGAAGTCAGAGAAGCACCGCTGCTTACCGTTGCGTCCCCTCAGACCAAAATAATGCTTATAGAGCGAAAATAGGTCCAGTGCGTTGTAGTAGCCTGTATTGCTAGCAGAGTAGACATAAGTTAATAAAAGTCTCTGCGTTCAGTATAAAACCACCGCAGTCATCAGTTACAGCTGTGTGATGACCGAGTTACATGGAAACTGTGGTCATTATGTTCTGCCATTTATGGTAATAGCGTGATCATTCGAAGGTGCTGGTTTCTATAGGTCACCGCTTTTGATGTGGCATCGAAACCTATTGCCCTATTCAATTGAAATGCACACACAATGGCCCACATTTGCATGTGAAGGGGGGCCTCTAGTGGACAGAGCATGCAGTCAATGATTATGCATAATTACCGAGAGTATTTTATGGGCTATAATCTGGGCTATATTATATTAAATAATGATCTAAAATAACATAAATATTCGAATATAATATTTGATGATTAAAAATATTAAAGAAATGAATTTCAAATGGTATTTTAGAGGGAAAATGACAGCCCTAACAATCATCCAATCTACTAAGCAACTCAAGGGTTGAATATCAACCTTTTTTTTTTTTTTTTTTTTTTTACATTTTGGCACATCCTTACAATGTATAGCTTGTTGTACCAGGTGAGAAAGGTCAATGGCTGAAATACAAAAGACAATACTGTACCAATTGGTATTATGCAAGTTGATAAATAATGGACCCAAGTTAGTTTTCTGAAAAATTATTGCTGAATTTATGTTTTTAAACGGTAGCTTTTAAACTTTGAATTCTATGAATCTTACTCTGATCGTTTTAATCCTATTTGTGACAACCAAAGTGAAGTAAAATATAAAATCACCAAAACTATAGCTATAACTAGACTAAAACTAACTAAAAAGTATTTTCATCAAAATAAAAACTAAATAAAAACCTGCAAACCCACTCTAAAAACTGACCAAACAAACAGAAAATAAAATGTGAAAACTAACAAAAAAAAAAAAAAACTAAACAAAAATGAAAAAATCCTAAAAACTATATTGAGCCGGCTGAACCACTGCTGTCCCAAAAGCTAAAGTGCGAGTGTCAACACACTATTGACATGGTGGAGAGAGAATATACAGTAAAGCATTTTGTGCCTGTACTTCAGCACAGAGGATCAGTCCACGCAGCATGATCCCATCAAGGAAGGA
This sequence comes from Benthosema pterotum, assembly GCA_039105355.1. Lineage (NCBI taxonomy): Eukaryota > Metazoa > Chordata > Actinopteri > Myctophiformes > Myctophidae > Benthosema > Benthosema pterotum. Next base: position 45,652,601 of record CM076980.1, on the reverse strand, counting down.
ATTGCCTCTCTGACACATTGAATACTACTATTTGCAAAGTTTGTAACCCCTCGATAGGGATGTCTTGATCCACTTCTTTCAAGTCCGATCCGATACCGATTTCTGTGTTGGCTGATCGATACCAGAAAATAATATATATGTAATAATACGAAATATTAAAAAAAAAAAAAAAAAAAAAAAAAAAAAAATCATCTTATATGAAGTCCAAATAGCAGAATAATATAGCAGACTCCTAACTCAAATGTGCAATTGGGCAACTCCAAAGCAAATTCCACAACATTTTATTTACCTGCCATAGTGTCAACCCCTTACCACTGTGTCTGATCACTGGTTATAATACTATAATTACCAATACTGAATGGTCTTATAATGACAAATGAGGACCAATACTGATACTTTTCTGATGCCGATACAGTATTGCCGATGCCGATATGAACCGACAGGACAAAAAAGGGCCGACGCGATGCTTTGATGATATCCCGATACCGATACAGTATCGGGATATCCCTACCCCTCGAGTCCCAACAAGACGGGAGAAACGTACCTCTGTCGATCCAGCCTCTTGACGGGGGGGCGTCCCGCCGCGGTGGAGATGCTCTTGGAGCGGTTGTAGCTGGGCTTGTACCCCAGACCCCACTTGTCCTTGAGCGAGGCCGCCTAAGAGAACACACACGCACACGCACGCACACGCGCGCACACGCGCGCGCGCACACACACACACACACACACACACACACACGTTTGTTCCATTAAGACTTGATGTAGGCATGGGGGTTAAACAAAAAAGTACGTCACTCATGGTACTCAATGGCCATAGCGCGGAATCTACTATTCTTTCTTTTTTAGTGTGAACATGTGGCGCACATCTTTGAATAAATAGTGGTTCAGAGCAAACGTTTTTAAACACATAACATCTTAGCTTCCGGAGTCTGTGGGTCAACACATTTCCCTGTCTACTTGTCAGTCCCTAGAGACCCATTGTGAACACACACATGTTGAGTACACAAGGTTTTACTTTAAAAATGTTGAGCATGTAGGAACTGACGTGCGACAACTTGCATATGTACTGTATGCTTATTTCATAATTGGCGTAAAATGGGACCACACCATTAACAACCGACTCATGGGTCTCATCTGTAGTCGTCCACCAGCCATGTTAAGGAGCTCACATGTGATTCAATGTCTGATTAGGCTTTCAATTGGTCCATTTGGCCAGAGCCTTACAATGGGAGAGTTGTGACATTCATGTACCCGGAAGCATAGCGGAGCAGCGGGGTCACGTGGTTCGTCACGTGACTATACAGAGCCCCTTTGGGCCAGAACTGCAGGTGGAAATACACTGTTTTCAACGAGAACGGTGCAAATAAGAGCTATTTTAGGTACATATGCAAAAGACAACTGTATTATTCGGTTGTATTGTTCAGTTACAACGGCAGTCTCTGTAAGGTTTATGTTATAAAGACTAAAATAAAGGGATGTGAAGTCATTAAAGATGGACTATTGCCATTCCTAGCTACAGTCACGTGAGGCGCCCCGTTCCAAGAATCTACACAATTAGAAAATGTCGAAGAATCGTTATGTTTGACCAACGTCTTGCCAGCTTATCCCTCCCTAAATTGTGGACACAAACGTGAAAATCTTTATTTTTGGGTCTGAGCAAAAAAAAAAATAAATCAACATCAAACGCTGGTCCCAGTGGCGTTTTTGAGCAATTTGGAGCCTTAGGCAAGCTTCTCCCTGGAGCCCCTGGGTGGTCCTCAGGGTGACCAGATGTCCCTCTTTGCGTGGGACAGTCCCTCATTTCCAAGACTTTTCAAGTGTCCCAGAAATTGAGACTCTGTCCCACAGTGTTCGAAATGCCCTAATAATTTGTCGTGCCCCAATAGTTGGATTTCTGTTCATTTCTTGATGTGTTTTTTTTAAAGAATTCCCCCATTAGCACTATATTTCCACAATCACTCTAGAGAGGCCACATCGCATACTGTCGTATCAAAAATAGCTGATCTACAATCTCAAAACGCGTCGCACAGCGACGCGTTTTGAGATTGTAGATCAGCTATTTTTGATTTTAGCTCAGCTGTTTTTGCTATATATATGAAATGGAATCCTGAAATATTTCTTGGAATAGTGACATCAAGATGTTAATAATTTGCTAATTACATGTCGTCCCGTTTTCCCAACTTGACTTGTCCCACACACGCAACACTTCTGTCCCTCAAATGAACAGTTTGGATCTGGTCATCTTAGTGGTCCTCCGAGGCGAAATGCAGACTAAATTGTGGTGCCCTGGTTTGAAAAAGGTTGAAAACCACTGATATATTGGGAGGGACAGAGAGTGCTCCTCTCACCCTCATGCTGGAGCGCCGCAGCTTCTTCCTGACGTCTCTCCTGATGTCGTTGACGGCCACCGACTCCAGCTGCTGGTAGCGCTGGATCTCCTGGTTGATGGTCCCTTCACTGGCACCAAGCTTCCTGAGAGAGAGAGAGAGAGAGAGAGAGAGAGAGAGAGAGGGAGAGGGAGAGAGGGAGAGGGAGAGAGGGAGAGAGGAGAGAGAGAGAGAGAGAGAGAGAGAGAGAGAGAGAGAGAGAGAGAGAGAGAGAGAGAGAGGGAGAGGGAGAGAGAGAGAGGGAGAGGGAGAGAGAGAGGGAGAGAGGGAGGGAGAGAGAGAGAGAGAGAGAGAGAGAGAGAGAGAGAGAGAGAGAGAGGGGAGGGAGGGAGAGAGGAGAGAGAGAGAGAGAGAGAGAGAGAGAGAGAGAGAGAGAGAGAGAGAGAGAGAGAGAGAGAGAGAGAGAGACAGAGAGAAATATAGATATAATCTAAAATCCGATCAGAGCCTGATCGGGGGCAAATCGGGGCCGAGATTCACTGATCTTAGTGATTCTCTTAAACCAAGCCGTCGACATGAGCGGACGGTTTTGGCGGTGTGGTGAGTTGCGCAAAAAGGAAAAGGAAAAGAAAAAAGGTCAGTCGAGTGGTCATACATACTTGAGATCGTCGATGACCTTGGCCTGCTCGTTGAGCTCGCGGATGTCCACCAGCCTCTTGTTGAACTTCCGGCCGCGGGCGTCCACCACCTGGGTCCCCGCCGCCAGCTGCCTCCGGGGGTCCACGCTCTCCTGGGGAGAAAACAACAAAACAACGGAAGACCCCCCAAAACCCACAGTTGAAAACCATCGTCCTCGAGAGAAAAACTAAAACAAACAATTCAAAGCCAGTGGTTCTCAAACTGATTTTTGTAGGTCAGTGGTTTTAGAACAGTGGTTCGTGGACCACCAGTGTTCCCTGAGAGGATTCCATGATGTGGTCCCCAGCTAAATCGACAGTTGGTAACCAAATGGAGTGGACCCTTATAGATCTGTATTTAACTCTTGAGATCGTAAAGTGAAATTTGGTTCAATTTTCACGCTCTCAAGACTTAAATTTAGAAAATGTAGGAGAATTGCTATTTTTCTAATCACTGGAACTTATTTATTCATTTTTGATTCCTTGTCCACATTTGGAATTACATCATGTCAAGGTAACGACACAAAACAAAAGTGGTCTTAACCTTTCATGGGGAGTGATGTTTTTCAAGTTAACCATAGGTACCTCTGGGGACCTTAGGGATACAGGGGATCCACTGTGTGTTGTTTTTCATTTCAATAACTCCATAACTCCGAGAATGTACGGAATTGAACCGAACGGAGCCATTCTGGTTCCATTTTGCACACTCTCAAGAGTTACAGACCTCTCAGGGCCGATCTGGAACCATGTTTGAGAACCACCGAGCTACAAACGACCAACAACCTTAATGATCATCTCTTTACCCTGATTGTTGCACCAGACGCAATTTGAAACACAAAATCAGCATTATAAATGGAATCTGACCCACACACGTACACACACCAGGTACCAGGAACATTTTCCCACATTCTCCACCTTTTTCAATTTCTTTCAAGAAGAGAAGAATTTAATGGATACCAAAAACCACCACCGCCGCCACCACTTCCCTTCAAAACACTTCTCAAATGAACGACGAGTTCACGTCTTGCACAGTGATATACAGATATTTGACCAATCTGCAAACTAAAACCGTTACCAAGACATGTCTTCACAATGTGTTTTTAATGGTGTCTAATAGCATGTAGTAAAATACTGAAATTTAACTCTCAAATGAAAGAAAAAAGAGTTATGATATTCACCATCTAAATCCATCCTGGAATTGTGAACAAAACCAAAAGAAATCTATAGTTTTGGGGTCTGTGGGGTGTTAAATCGTGGTCTCTGGCTCAAATGCTGAATAAATAGTGGGCCCTGGAATCAAGAAAAGTTGAAAACCACTGCTCTAACATGAAGCTTATTGCCTGGTGCGGCTTATAGTCAGGAGCGGCTTATACAAGGAAAAATCAGTATTTTGCCCCAAATTTAGCTGGTGCGGCTTATAGTCAGGAGCGGCTTATACAAGGAAAAATCAGTATTTTGCCCCAAATTTAGCTGGTGCGGCTTATATTCAGGTGCGTCTTATAATCCAGAAATTATGGTAGGTGTGTTTTCAGCTCATCACGAAAACGCCCTAGTTAGACATATCGCATGCTACATGAAGCATGATGACATTTTGCATGTTTTGCCTTCTATAGGTTGTGACTAGTACCCCGACTTTTAGCCCGTTTTGATGAGTTTCCCTACAGGAGTTGAATTCCAACAATTTAGTACATATTGAGACACCATTAGAAACACAATGGTGACAATATGTCATGGTAACAGTTTAGTTCCCAGATTTTCATTACCTTGCTCTAGCTATTGCTCCCGGAAGGGGTTTCACTGTCAGCTGCCCACTAACACAGTGGAAAAATCCCTCGCTGAAAACAAGGGTTGCTTATATGCTTACTTGAGTGCCAGAAGTGATGCACCACAACGTGCGGCAGGCCGTGACAGTACTAGCACGCAACTAAGCATAGATCAGCCTTAACAGACAACCTTTTTTTTCCTTACCATCCAAGGTTTGTATTTTAGGTTGTTGTTAGAGAAACCGATGTGCAAATGTTCTTTTTCTACTTCATTTGCTGCTTTAGTTTAATCGATTTTAGCTGTTTTTGACGGATCAAACATGCGCTAAACTGCTTTTCTGAGGGAAAAAACAGCTTTCAGGTCTAGCCTTAGAAGACTATGTGTCTAACTGTACCTTAAATATAGGCTGTACCTGGTTATAATACTATGCCTTTAAATTAGCTTTTAATCATTTTTTCATTTTATTTATCTTTCTAAAATAGCACTGAAGGTTTTTTAGTTTAGGTTGACTAAAACTGACTAACTCTCAGGATAGAAATGTGGCTTTGTCACAACATGTGACTAAGACTTATTAGGCATTTTGTCCAAATGACTAAAGTGTGACTAAAAATAATAAGCAGTTCGTCCAAATGTCTAAAACGTGACTAAAAATAATAAGCAGTTCGTCCAAATGTCTAAAACGTGACTAAAAAGAATAAGCATTTCATCCAAATGAATAATGTGACTGAAGAGAATAAGCATTTCGTCCAAAAGACTAAGACTGACTAAAAAAGTATCCCTGCCAAAAAACAACACTGAGCTTTTGCATTTTGTACAAAATTTGATCGCAATTCATTATATATATATATTTTCATTATAGTCTTCATTATAGACTGCGGGAAATGACATAAGGCCACAACAGATCACAGGATCTACTGATTGTAAAAGGGGATACTATGGGGTGCTGTCATTCTATGTTCTAGGTTAAATACGTTGTTTATCACCTCCTTTACATTCAGTAGATCCTGAAATCTTTTGTGGCCTAATGCATTTTCCTGAGGTCTAGTAGGATCATAGCAGATGATAAAAAATAATAATAATTTGAAAAAAGAAAGCAAATCAAACAAAATGAACACCCCATCTTTTGCCCAATAACAACCTAAAACATGAACCTTGGTTGGTAAGAATAGATAAAGTTGTCCTTTAGATGACAGCACTGACCCAACGTGATGCGGGTATGAAATCAACTGGAAAACAATGCAAACAGCAGTCGCTCAGCATCGTGGAATCGACATCCGCTGTGGAGAGTGGAAGGAAGGATGGCACCCTGGAAAAAGTGATTCTGTGGTCTCCCCCACCGGCTCAGCAAGATAATCGAAAGGCTCTTTTTTTCCCTTCCCGGTACAAGCGTGCTGTGGAAAAAAAAAAGTATTCTACGGATTCGACATGTTGCCCCCGTGCTTGTGTTAAGGTAAAGGCCCTGATACACCAAGCAACGTTAATTAGCAACGTTGACTTTTCACTTTTTCTACACAAAATGATCAACTCCTGGTTGTTCAGAAACCCTCTACTGGTTGTTCAGCAACATTTTGGAATGCTCCAATCACAGCCCTCCTTGACGTCATGTGATCCTTTCTCCCAGACTCTCACAGATAAACTTTTTTCTGAAAACAACATGGCTGCTGCCTCACTGCCGTGGACAGAAACAACTCTCCTAAATTAACATTTTGGGCACTGTTGGGTGAAAATGATTCAATTCAAACTAAAAACAAATTATGAAAACATGTTACCATGTTAAGGATTTTTCTTTGAGACTCCTTTTTTACTGCTCTCAGGGGGAAAAAAAAGTAGGTGTGTTGATATTGACCAAAATATTGCTAGTGTATCAGGGACTACTAACACCCAAGTTCTGAAAGCACATTATGCGAGATTGAGAAATTGCACTAGAATTTAAAAAAATGGTTCCTAAAATAGCAGGAAAATAATCCATTTCAGGTTCTAAGGTTAACTGCTTTGTAGTGAGAGGGAAAAAAAGAGCCATACGAGTTATACGATACGATTCTACTGAGCGATAGTCAGCCATTAGACGTCTTGGCCATTACTGGTCTAAAATGTTTTATAGCGGTCTAGGCCTAGCTTAGAGGTCCATTAGGTGCTTTTTAAGTGTCTATATATAGACGGTCTATATTTTAGAAGTGTTTTCAAGATTTATATAGATATTGTTGGGCAAAATTACTTAGGAGAGCAATATGTTACGTATTACTCCTTACTCCTTAGAAAAGTCATAATATTATATACATTACATATTGCTTTTGTATTAGTTTTGCCCTCTTGAAAAAAAGGAAGCACAGTGGTTATTTCAGGTACTTTTAAAAATTAATCCACTGAAAGGGAGAGTCACCAATTCGTCAATGTTAAAAATAAGCTATAAATTATTCCAAGCCAACAAGTAACAAAACAGAAACTAAAGAAAGTAATATGTAATATGATCTATTTTTTAACTCAGTAACTAGTAATAATATTGGGAAAAGTAATAATGTATTACAGGTATGTGTCACTAGTTACTGCCCAAAACTGTATATAGACTGTTGAAACACTTCATTCAAGGCAAGCCTAGACCCGCTTAAAACAAATATTCATTTTTAAAAACAGTTATAACTGGGGCTGCAACTAACGATTACTTTCATAATCAATTCATCAGCAAATCATTTTAACTGATCAATTAACAATTGATCAGCTGCCAGGCTGCCATTTAAAAAAAGACACATTTTAAATTAATTAAAGCAACTGATGGTGTCTTTACGATTATGTGATTAAAGGATAGCTACACATGAGTCAGTTGAAAAGGAAGAGTAACTTTACTGAACTATTTTGGCCTCATGTATTGTTGTTGATACTATAATCATGGTTATATGTCGTATTGTGCTTTGCATTTGGTACTGTGCATGTGCCAATATCACACTTTTTAGATGAGTTGCACTGAAAACGTGGGAAAAACTATGGTTAAAGAGGGAAAAAAAACATTAACATGGTGAAACACGACTTGATGAAGTCATCAAGTTGTGTTTCAACATGTTACTGATTTAGTTCAGACCTCCATTTCTAAGAAACACAGACTGGGGAGGGTGGACTTTTTTTTCTCATATTCACACAACAACTCTAAGGTATATTAACAACCCATTAAAATCTTGAAAATGGGGGGAATTCCCCTTTAAGTGCAGGACCACCTGCCGGGATAACTTCTAACTTCAAGTGATGAATTCATTAATTAAATTCGATTAATCGTTGCAGCCGTAGTTATAACCACTCAGACATTATTGCAGACGTCAAATAGCCCGTAAAAAAAGATCCCAGGTGAGGTCGGATGGGGATTGTAGTAGAGGTGATGGGTAGGGACGGAGGTGTGGGGGGTTGGGGGTGGGGCAGCTACATACACATGCCCAGGACAGGGGCCTGGCGGCCCTCCCGCCGGCCCCCGGCCCACGCTTGGGGCCGGGGGAGGCACAGTTGAGGTAGTCGGCGGGCGCAGCAGCAGCAGCGGCAGCGGCGGCAGCGCAGCAGACGCTCTGTGGCCTGGGGCTCAGGCCCAGGATGTGGTTTACCAGACGCCTCCTGAACGTCAGCCGCGGGCTGAACTGGCCCTCGGAGCACTGCAAACAACCAACCAACCGGACCCCCCACCACACCACACAGCTTAGGGTTAGGGGTGCAGGAGCGGATCTAGGCATGGCCCATCAAACACGATGGCATGCAAAACAACCCAAGATAATTTAAAATTAAAGTGCTTATATGTAAAACACACACACACACACACACACACACACACACACACACACACACACACACACACACACACACACACACACACACACACACACACACACACACACACACACACACACACACACACACACACACACACACACACACACACACACTACTACTGCTACTAACTAACTAGACTTGTGTGCATACCACTAAACCAACAGCATTTCATCATTGAAAACAGAAAACTCTCTGAGTCAGACCTTTAGCTTTATGCATGCTGCGTGTCTGTTGCAACTTCAACAACTGATGTTATTATTGCTGCTTATAATAAGTCCTGTAACCAAAAATGTTATGGGTGCGGCATCGCCGGTCGCACGGGCGATGAAGCCGCACCCATAACATTTTCACCCCACCCCCCCCCCCCCCCCCCCGATTGGGAAATGTTACATCCGCCCCGGAGGGGGTGGAAAATAAACTCAAAAGTGAAGACGATTCGCTGCACACTTCCCAGGAATGGCTCAAAAGAATTAACCAGGAATTGACGCCGATGGGTCTTTGATAGTGTCTTTGATTGATTGATCGACTGATCGATATACTCACCTCGGCTGCGCTATCCTCGCCATTGAGGCTTTTCTCTGCCTTGGATCGCGAGACCGGAAGTAGCACGAGGCGAGAAAAAAAAAAAAAAAAACACTCGACCATAACAACACAACAACCCACTGCGGAGTTTCGGCTCGTCAAAATAAAGGTTGAATGCCAGGATCCTGGCAGTACAGGGTGGATTCATGAAATGCGTGCGTGCGTGACAGGGAGTGAGACGGACGGGGAAAGTCTTTCTTATTGGATTTCCCTACATTGTTTGGTCAAGTTCCGGATCCTTCGCATCATCAAAATAGGGTGTTTTGAGACAATTTACAGACATCATTATTATTTTGTGCTTTGTTTCTGTGTCACACACATTTCCGGTTAAAGCACTGACACGTTTTTTTTTTTTTTTTTTTTTTTTTTAACGAAATGGAGCCTGGCTGGTTTCGGTTCCAGGCGAGGCTTAAAATAATTTATCGGGGACTCCACACATTTATATTTGGAAGACAGTGTTTCTTGTCTTTGGAAGACAAGAAACACTATGTGTTTTAGATATAGTATTAATATGTCAAAGTGTCCATGGACATGCTAGAATATCTAACAACAACAACAACAACAACAACAACATACTAGTCACATAAAATTCCCAAGGAAGCGTTGTGCATTCAGGAAGTTGCCTGCGTTTCCGTGATGGAATGTTTGCTAGCTGCGCGAGACTGTTTAGAGAAAAATCACTTTCGTTTTTGTGGGGTTTGATACGATATGATGTTGGGTTTAGGTGAGGACCCAAGAACTGAAAGAAACTGACCTGAAAACACAAGGAGCTGCTCCTGAAAATAACGAATCATTAACACTGTCCTCAACCCCATTCTGTACGGGGGCGTTTTAAGTTTTATGGAAAAATAGCAGGCGTTTTATGGAAAAATAGCAGGCGTTCACGGCTCATAGCGCGCCACTCTGTGGCGCGCTATGAGCCGTGAACGCCTGCTATTTTTTGGGGGGGAGGAAAATCGTGAAAACCCAGCGCAAATCTTTGAATATCATATGCTCTTTCGGAGCGAATGTTTTGTTATAGAATCTCGTGTTACTACTGACCGCGTGGATGGTGGGCGACATGCTGCCCGCCTCGTCCTCGTCCGACAGGTCGGCCATGTTGACCGAGTTGAGGTCGGCGATGTCGTCGATGTCCTCCTCGCCCGTCAGCGACGTCAGCGTGTTGCCCAGGGCGTTGAGCCGCTTGCCGATGTTGGGGTCCATGTGCACGTCGATGCCGCACATCTTCCACAGCACGTTGAGGGTCCACGTGCCCGCGCTGCTGCTCTCTGCCGCCGCCGCGGGAAATACAGAAAAAAAAAATGTTCACATTTTTTATTTATGACATCTTTTTTTTTTGCTGTTCACAATGTCTTTTAAATTTTCAAAAAAAAAGAAAAAAACACATGTGCGACTTCATCGCCCGTGACGCTTCGCGCCATGGGCGATGAAGCCGCACCCATACCATTTTCGGTTACAGGACTTTTTATTAGTCAAGTAAAGCAGCAATAACAACAACATCAGTTGTTGTTGAAGTTGCAACAGACGCGCAGCATGCATAAAGCTAAAGGTCTGACTCAGACAGTTTTCTGTTTTCAATGATGAAATGCTGTTGGTTTAGTGGTGACACAGCTGTAGTTAGTTAGTAGTAGTAGTAGTTTTTAAATATAAGCACTTTAATTGTCATGCCATCATGTTTGGTGGGGCAGTCTGGGCATTTAGGGGGGCATTGCATTGAAGCACCGTACACAGGGTTCCAGTGTGGTGAGGTTGAGAGTTCGCAAGAAGGAACTAACTCACCTGCAGATGGTTGTCCTGTAGTTCTGGAACACACTTCATATGTACCGTCAGGAACTACACCTAGGAAACACAGGGCAAGAGGACAGTAAGGAACTGCTGTACATATGGATGGCGCCTACCGTAATTTCCGGACTATAAGCCGCTACTTTTTTCACATGCTTTTGACCCTGCGGCTTATACAACGGTGCGGCTAATCTATGGATTTTCCAGGTGCCGTATCCGTAGACTGAATGATAGAAAGTTGGTTAACCAGATGTAACTCTTTGAGAGCGTAAAAATGAAACCAAATGGACCCTAGCGGGTCCATTTGGTTTCGTGTTTACGCTCGCAAGAGTTATGATATTCACCATCTAAATTAGCACCACTTAATTAATAACTCATAAATCATGTTCATTTTGGTCTAAATTTGATGTTTTGCCTCTTTTGTTTGCGAAAATCCATCCTGGAATTGTGAACAAAACCAAAAGAAATATTTAGTTTTGCGGTCGGTGGGGTGAAGATGTTGTTAAATAGTGAAAAAGTTAGAAACCACTGCTCTAACATGAAGCACCTGACTATAAGCCTCGTGCGGCTTATAGTCAGGTGCGGCTTATACGAGGAAAAATCAGTATTTTGCCCCAAATTTAGCTGGTGCGGCTTATATTCAGGTGCGGCTTATAGTCCGGAAATTACGGTAAATGGAAATTTTGCCCATTTTCAATATTTTAGCTTTTGTTGTGTGGAAATAATAACAAATAATAACAAAAAACTCCTGCCATTCTGTTTCCTAGAAATGACACGACTAAGTGTATATTAATGACATGGTAAAAGGTTAAACATGGGCAGAATTCCACTTTAAGCACATTTTACCATACTATCCCGGATATAAGGGCCCTGATACACCTAGCAATGTTTTGAGCAACGTCAACTATCAACGTTGACTTTGGAACCAATCGACCCGCTAGGGTCCATTTGGTTCACATTTGTGCACTCAGGAAAAAATGAAAATGGGTGGAATTCCCCTTTTAATGTTGCCTGTTGCCATGTGTCTCATCATGTTGCCTGTTGATGTTGACATTGCTAGTTGATATTGCTCAAAATATTGCTAGTGTAGCAGGGCCTTATGACGCCCCTGGTTAAGACGACCCCCATTTTTCAAGACTCATTTGTGTATATATATATAAAAAAAGAAGAAAAAAAAAAACATTGAATGTCAAATAATATAGTCCCCAAATGTAAAACAACTCCATTTTTAGGATATTTTCATTGGAAAGGAACACTGTACTGAACACGTTTGGGTGTTTTAGCTGTTGAAAAATAGCAGATCTACAAGCTCAGATCGCGCCGCCGAGTGGCGCGACATGAGCTTGTAGTTCTGCAATTTTTGAAAAATTGTGAAAATGTGGTGCAAATCTTTGAATACATTATTTCGGAAGCAAACATTTTAAAACTCAAATCTTTGCTTCTGGGGGATCCCTAGAACATGTTTTTAGATGAGGTTCTGCAGCTAAATAATAGATATTTCTGGGGGTCCTTCCTATATGAAATATGTGAAGCATCACTCTAGTCTTTCCAGAAAAAAAACTAGAATCTCGCGCCAGGGGACTAGAATTTAGTGTCACAAACTAGAATTTAGTGTCTTGGACTAGAATAGAGTGTCAGTAACTAGAATCTAGTGTCAGAAAGTGGAATCTAACTTCAGAAACTACAGTCTAGTGAGAGGAACTAGAATCTATAGTGAGAGGACTAGAATCTAGCATCAGAAACTAGAATCTGATCAGGACACAATGGGTTAAATTTCTCTGGGGGGTGTTTCTTTATATATATATATATATATATATACCGTATTGTCCCGAATATAAGACGACTCGTTTATAAGACGACCCTCATTTTTCAAAACCCTTTTACAGAAAAAAAGAATGTTGAATGTCAAATAGTATAGGCCCTGAATATAAGGCGACTCCATTTTTTGGGATATTTCCATTGGGAAAAAAAACATAGTCTTATATTCATGCCAATAGGGTATATATATATATATATATATATATATATATATATATATATGGGATAATATATATATATATATATATATATATATATATATATATATATATATATATATATATATGGGATAATATATATATATATATATATATATATATATATATATATATATATATATATATATATATATATATATATATATATATATATATATATATATATATATATATATTATCCCACGATTTTTTCACCCAGTGCCAATTCCTAGTGTGATCCTGGGCTCTACACATCCTCCGCCTCCCCATCCACCTGGGGAGGCAGTGGACTGGCCTCATGCTTCCTTCAATGCATGAGGAGTCCAAGGAAGACGTTATTCCAACCAGTTCCTGTCCCATCCATCAGGCGCCCCTCCAGGGGAGGCAGTTCAGTGCCCAGGATTACTGCATGTTTTTGTGAGGGTATCTACCCTAGGGGACACGGGGAGAACATGTGAGGGTATCTACCCTAGGGGACACGGGGAGAACATGTGAGGGTATCTACCCTAGGGGACACAGGGGAGAACATGCAAACTCCACACAGAAAGGCCCTTTCGCCAACCCCGCCTCAGGTATAGGCAATGATGACGCGGAGGAGGAGACATGCCGCCAGCACCCGCAGCAGCGCCACTAGCGGGAATCGAACCCAGGACCTTCTAGCTGTGAGGCGATAGCACTAACCACTGTGCCACCGTGCCCCTCTCCGGGGGTTGTTTCGACTCACAGGCGTTCATGACCATGTCGCTACGGAGCTCGGGCTTCCAGTCGTCCCAGGACGTCTCGAAGCCCTCGGCGAAGCGGATGCAGAAGTTCTTGAAGTGTCCCTTGCTGACCAGCGACTCCGACGAGCACGCCGTGATGAGCGTGCTCTCGATGGTCAGCACCAGCGCCGAGCCCGTGTCGAAGTCCATGCTGTGGTTGGCCTGCCGGTTTTGGGTTTTTGGTTTTTTTCCACCCCCCCACACACACAGGGTAGAGAGAAAGAGAGAGAGGGAGGAGTTAGAGCAGGGGCTGACCAAAAGGTAGATGGTGATCTACCAGTTGATCACACAGGCTGTGCAGGTAGATCACATGACAGTCCCCCCAGCACTTGGACCCTTATAGATCTGTAACTCTTGAGAACGTTGAAATCAAACCAAATGGCTCTCAAGAGTTAAATTATATCTAAACATCTGAATGACGTAATTTTCAAGGGTCCACACAATTACAAAATAGGAGAATGATTGTTATTTTGACCAACGTTTTACCAGTTCTCTTTCCCAATTGTGGACAAAAAACGTGACAGTTCTTAGTTTTGGGTGCAAGAAACTAAACTCAACGTCACAAACTGTCAACTCAAACCTCAAATACTGTTTTCAAACGTCAGTAGTAGGCATATACAGGAAAACCTTCCAATTCTCCACCTCTATTTTTCATTATAACTGCGTTATTCTTAAACACTATAACAGTAAGCTCAAACTTTCTAGGGGGGCGCCCACTTTCCTACTCCGGCGAGCTCACGTCGCGTCCGTGTCACGCTGTGAGCTTGTGGTCGGGCCGTTAATGGTACAGTAAGTGATTTCACCTAATTCGAACAGACAGCTGCGATAGCGTCAATGAATCAAGTATCCCAAAGTTCTCACACCAATCACACAGTTCAGTTGTTGTTCCAGTTTTTAGTTTGGCATTTGATCAGATGTTTGCATTTTACTGTGTCTGTCACATGACCTGTCGTAGGGATGACGTCACAAGAGATCGCTCCACAGTAGAAGTAATGGAATTAGAGCTGTCAATCGATTAAAAAATTTAATCGCAATTAATCGCATGATTTCCCATAGTTAATCTTTGATTAATCGCAATTTAATCGCATATTTTCATGAGTTCTAAATATACCTTAAATGAGTGTTTTTTTCAAGAATATTCATATCAAGGTCAATTATTTATTCTGCATTTGAGCCACAGACCACCATTTGATGACATTTATTTAGACTTCCAGACCTAAATTAAAGAATTTGTCAACGATATCATTAGGAACGAACATGCACATTTTCTAGAAAGTTCTCTACATTCTGTAATTGTGTAGACTTAACTGATGCAGATATTTAAAAATTATTCACCTGCATTTGGCGAAATTGAACCAAATAGACCCACTTGGCCTTTGGTTTTACTGTGAGTTAATCTCGCACTAAAAAAATGAATCGAGTTAACTCATGGCTGAGTTAACTCGCGATTAACTAGTTAACTCTGACAGGCTTAAATGGAATGCATCAAACATCTAAATATATGTATTTTTTTTTTCCTGTAGTTCATTCCGTTTGTTTTACAGTTCTTTATTTCACCAGTGGGGGTCTCCATTGGCATAACAAACAGAACAGTGTACATTATATACATCGATGTTTTACGTTGCAATGCTGGGTAATCATGGGTCGTTCCATAGCCGTACTATAAACTACAGAACTCCTGTGACGTCATCCCTGTGACAGGTATGTGACAGACACAGTAAAATGGCGCCCCCCTTGGGATAAAAACATGAACTATTTTTAAACTAAAGAGCTTATTCTATGTGTTTTAAATGTTCAATTTCTAGTTATAGAGGGCAAGTATTTATCCATATTTGTCTCATTATTAGCCAGGGTTCCTTTTAAGGGCTCAGCAGGTGTTGTAACATGCTCTCTCCAAAAACACTGGACATATGACAGGGGCTGTGGCTGTTGTATGTCAACCACGCAACTCACAGGCAAACACACCATCACTGTCACCCAACCCGAAGCCTGATTGACTCTTCACGGCGCTCGAGGGCGTTGTGCTGCGCACCCTCCGAGAACGGCAGACTTGCCGTTCGGCGTGAGGCGCTGTAGCACCGTGAAGCGTGAATAAGGTTTAAAAAAACACACACACACACAGGACACAGTCACTTGTCAACCTATAGTCTCACGTAGCCAGACGACCATTCTGCAAACTGTGAGCACTTGCATATCAGCGGTTTTCAGCTCTTTTCATTTACAAGGCCCGCTGTTATCATTTATTCGGCATTTGTGCCGCCATTTTGATGAGTTTTTTTGGCCTCTCAGTGCCAAAACCAAGGGATATGTTGATGTCGTGGATCAAAACAACATATTGCGTCACTTCTTGTAAATGAAGCAATGCAGGTGTTCAACAAAAATGTAAGTCTTTGAAGTTGGCATTAGGGAAGCAGGGGAGGAGGCATCACTTCCACGCTCCGGACGAAGATGGCGAGAAGGGTCTGGCTACGGAAGAACTACCGCCACCCCAAACACACAGGGAATAAGTCGGTGGATTACTTTTCCGGCACGCTTTTGCTGGCCTAACGTTCTCTTGGCTCCGCCGGGTTCAGAGCGGCTGCCCTCGGCACCGGCCACGTGTCCTCTCTATATTGGAATGAGCGTGACACGACAGCTTTGTACATGCACCCGCTCATGGAAGGAAATTACAACATGATGTACAGTACATGCATTTGGATCTATTAGGGTATATCTGGGAGGTGTTGGGTCTACAGTACCGGAGAGGTGTTGAGTGTTGGGTCTACTAGGGTATAGCTGGGAGGTAATGAGTCTACTAGGGTATACCTGGGAGGTGATGAGTCTACTAGGGTATACCTGGGAGGTGTTGGTAATGAGTCTACTAGGGTATAGCTGGGAGGTAATGAGTCTACTAGGGTATACCTGGGAGGTGATGAGTCTACTAGGGTATACCTGGGAGGTGATGAGTCTACTAGGGTATACCTGGGAGGTGTTGGTAATGAGTCTACTAGGGTATACCTGGGAGGTGATGAGTCTACTAGGGTATAGCTGGGAGGTGATGAGTCTACTAGGGTATACCTGGGAGGTGTTGGTAATGAGTCTACTAGGGTATACCTGGGAGGTGATGAGTCTACTAGGGTATACCTGGGAGGTGATGAGTCTACTAGGGTATACCTGGGAGGTGATGAGTCTACTAGGGTATAGCTGGGAGGTAATGAGTCTACTAGGGTATACCTGGGAGGTGATGAGTCTACTAGGGTATACCTGGGAGGTGATGAGTCTACTAGGGTATACCTGGGAGGTGATGAGTCTACTAGGGTATACCTGGGAGGTGATGAGTCTACTAGGGTATACCTGGGAGGTGATGAGTCTACTAGGGTATACCTGGGAGGTGATGAGTCTACTAGGGTATACCTGGGAGGTGTTGGGTTATGGGTCTACCTGGGAGGTGTTGAGTGAAGGGTCTACTAGGGTATACCTGGGAGGTGTTGGGTTATGGGTCTACCTGGGAGGTGTTGGGTTATGGGTCTACCTGGGAGGTGTTTGGTGATGGGTCCACTAGGGTATACCTGGGAGGTGTTGGTGATGGGTCTACTAGGGTATACCTGGGAGGTGTTGGGTTATGGGTCTCCTAGGGTATACCTGGGAGGTGTTGGGTTATGGGTCTACCTGGGAGGTGTTGGGTTATGGGTCTACCTGGGAGGTGTTGGGTTATGGGTCTCCTAGGGTCTACCTGGGAGGTGTTGGGTTATGGGTCTACCTGGGAGGTGTTGGGTTATGGGTCTACCTGGGAGGTGTTGGGTTATGGGTCTACCTGGGAGGTGTTGGTGATGGGTCTCCTAGGGTCTACCTGGGAGGTGTTGGGTTATGGGTCTCCTAGGGTATACCTGGGAGGTGTTGGGTTATGGGTCTACCTGGGAGGTGTTGGGTTATGGGTCTACCTGGGAGGTGTTGGGTTATGGGTCTACCTGGGAGGTGTTGGGTTATGGGTCTACCTGGGAGGTGTTGGGTTATGGGTCTACCTGGGAGGTGTTGGGTTATGGGTCTACCTGGGAGGTGTTGGGTTATGGGTCTACCTGGGAGGTGTTGGGTTATGGGTCTACCTGGGAGGTGTTTGGTTATGGGTCTACCTGGGAGGTGTTGGTGATGGGCAGGCAGATGCCCAGGTCGTTGACGGTCAGCTGCAGGAACAGCGTGCTGAAGGCCTGGGCCGAGGTCTGCTGGATGCCGGGCAGCTTGTCCACCACCTCCTTGGTGGCCACGTGGATGTCCTTGTTGAGCGCCATGCGCTGCTCGTTCCAGTTGTCGTACGCCGCCTTGTAGTTCAGCCAGAACAGCACGGCTGCGGGGGGGAGAAGACAGCGGGGGGATAGTGAGTGGCCTTGAATGTCAAGTAAAAATCAAACACAGAGATCACTACAAAATAATACTCTTACCATCTTGACCCTTTCTGTACTGAACGCGTTTTGGTGTTCTATCTATTGAAAAATAGCAGATCTACAAGCTCATATCGCGCCACCGAGTGGCGCGATATGAGCTTGTAGTTCTGCTATTTTTGAAAAACTGTGAAAATGCGCTGCAAATCTCTGAATACATTATTTTGAAAGCAGACATTTGTAACTCATTTTTTTGCTTCTGGGGGATCCCTAGAACAACATGTTTTCAGATGGGGGGGTCTGCAGCCAGATATGGATAATTCTGGTGGTCGTTGGCTTGAAATGTGTTAGCATCACTGACACAGGAACACAGATTTTTCAGAAAAACTAGAATCTAGTGCCAGAAACTATAGAATCTAGTGTCAAAAACTCGATTCTAGCGCCAGAAACAAGATTCTAGTGTCAACAACTAGAATCTAGTGTCTGAAACTACTGTAGAATCTAGCGTCAAAAGATAGTTGCTGCAGCTATAATCTGGTGTAAGGAACTACTGCATAATCTGGTCTGGAATAGCTCAATTGTTCACCCGCTTCCTTCCAATTTTCTGGAGTAGGAAATGGGTTTACAATTGAGCTACTCCAGACCAGTCTGCTGACAGGCATTTTTTCTTGCCAACAGCTGATTGTTGGGCTATGTGTGGTGTGCACACGTGAGACCAGCAGACCTCGGTCGAAGGCCACCGGCTGGGCGAACACGATGGGCCGGTTGAGCGTGATGAGGACGGCCTCCTTGTCCGAGGAGCCGCTGATCTCCTCCTGCAGCGCGTTCCTCAGGCCGATGCGCGTGCGGAAGTACGCCACCTGGTGGAAGTCCGAGCCCGCCTCCTCGTACACCTGCGGGGGGAGGGGAGAGTTTCAGTCAGGGTCTCCTGGATGGCTAGTTTTAGTACACAATTTCAAGGGGAATTTCACCCATTTTCAACATTCTAATATGTCATTAATTTACCCAAGAGGTGCTGGGTGGACATGATAAAAAAAAAAAAAAAGTTTCACCCTTTCTGTGTTTCCTAGAAATGGAGGTCTGAAGGAAAACATTAACATGGTGAAACACATCTTGATGACATCATCAAGATATGTTTCACCATATTAATGGATTTCTTTAGGCGCTTCTTTTTTTTTCTGAGAGCGTACAAATGCAATCAAATAAACCCATTAGGGTTCATTTGGTTGCATTTGTACGCTCTCAGAAAAAAAAAATGTTGAAAATGGGTGGAATTCCCCTTTAATATTGCAGGATTTTAGTCGAGCGAGTGATGTCAGATGACTTTGTCGCTCTATCGTGATCCACGCACGCACGCGCACACAGAGGTGCATTTGCACTAGCTGCAGCTAAATGCTGTTGCACGGACCTTAGCCGCTAAGTTTAGCCATGTTACTCATCCCAGGAATGTCCGATCTCTACATGGCATGCCTTGTTGTAAAGGAGAATAATCAATGATTAAAACAATATAAAATACAATAGCAATTGGTATTATTGAGGTGGATGTTACCTGGTGTTATACTATCTGTCCTAGGGCCAGGTTGAGGTGATGTTACCTGGTGTTTGACTATCTGTCCTAGGGCCAGGTTGAGGTGATGTTACCTGGTGTTTGACTATCTGTCCTAGGGCCAGGTTGAGGTGATGTTACCTGGTGTTATACTATCTGTCCTAGGGCCAGGTTGAGGTGATGTTATACTATCTGTCCTAGGGCCAGGTTGAGGTGATGTTACCTGGTGTTATACTATCTGTCCTAGGGCCAGGTTGAGGTGATGTTACCTGGTGTTATACTATCTGTCCTAGGGCCAGGTTGAGGTGATGTTACCTGGTGTTATACTATCTGTCCTAGGGCCAGGTTGAGGTGATGTTATACTATCTGTCCTAGGGCCAGGTTGAGGTGATGTTACCTGGTGTTATACTATCTGTCCTAGGGCCATGTTGAGGTGATGTTACCTGGTGTTTGACTATCTGTCCTAGGGCCAGGTTGAGGTGATGTTACCTGGTGTTATACTATCTGTCCTAGGGCCAGGTTGAGGTGATGTTACCTGGTGTTATACTATCTGTCCTAGGGCCAGGTTGAGGTGATGTTATACTATCTGTCCTAGGGCCAGGTTGAGGTGATGTTACCTGGTGTTATACTATCTGTCCTAGGGCCAGGTTGAGGTGGTGTTATACTATCTGTCCTAGGGCCAGGTTGAGGTGATGTTACCTGGTGTTATACTATCTGTCCTAGGGCCAGGTTGAGGTGATGTTACCTGGTGTTATACTATCTGTCCTAGGGCCAGGTTGAGGTGGTGTTATACTATCTGTCCTAGGGCCAGGTTGAGGTGATGTTACCTGGTGTTTGACTATCTGTCCTAGGGCCAGGTTGAGGTGATGTTACCTGGTGTTTGACTATCTGTCCTAGGGCCAGGTTGAGGTCCACCTGGCACTTCCCAAACAGCTTGAGGTAGCTGCTGCTGCCGGGCTGGGCCTTGCACTGGATGCGGTTGGACAGCTCCAGCTCTATGAGGCCCGTCTCGAAGCGCACGGCCCGCATCGACGGGGTGGTGGCCGTCATCTGGATACCCTGGGGTGGGATAGACAGACACATACATTTCCACTGATAGTAAAGGAAAGTTATAACGAAAAGAAAATCAGGGAACTAAATTGTTACCAAGAAATGTCTGGACCGATGTGTTTCTAACGGAGCCTAATAACTAGGGCTGATGAATGATCAAACATTTTAATCAGATTAACCACAGCTTCAAAATGAATTTAATCATGATTAATGAACATAGTTCAAACTAGTCCTATACCCGTTGTGAAATATATGATCTGGAAATGATGTGTAGATCACAATGATTGGGAGGGAATTGTTGATGTTGGAAAGTTGGGTTGAACTTGGGCACAAAAGTAATGTTATAGACCTATAGGCCTACATACCTACATATAAAATAGCCTGTACTCAGCCTGGTAGGGTACTCCCTAATATATTTTGTGAGGTCGCACAGATGAAAGGCTAGGGCAGATTGTGTGTGTGTGTGTGTGTGTGTGTGTGTGTGTGTGTGTGTGTGTGTGTGTGTGTGTGTGTGTGTGTGTGTGTGTGTGTGTGTGTTTGTTTTAGCTCTGGCTGGGGAAACGCGTGGCTCAAGCAACCGTTGATGTGAGCTTGTAGACAGGCTATTTGGGGCGTGTTTGGAACTTCAGAACTGTGTCCTAAATGCACTGGAGTGGCCTGTTGTGTTTCATTTACACGTGGTGTATTTGGGGCATTTGGTGCTCCTCGTTCGTTTATCCACACTGGTGTGTTTGCTGCACGCACTGAGCAACCCTACGCTGGAGACGGGGTTGGCCGGTGGCATGATTGCGTCAAAGCTATGTCTCGAGCACTCCCGTTCAATAAAAAGCAATACAATTAATGAGAGCTAAGACGCTAGGCTATGGCTAAGCACTGTACTGTGTGGTCCCCTAACTTTTCCGTGTAAAAGTTTGGAGAGTAGTGGATGCCATGGCCGCCGTGCGTAATGAATATCCAAACGTGTAGATTTCAGTGGTAGTAGAAATAAGTCGTAGCCTCGTAGCTGACCACAGTAGCGCGTATATCATCACGCCGTTGTGGCAGGCGGAGCAGCGAGGACAGAGAACGCAAGGGGAGGTGATCCCGTGTTGCACAACAAACTGTGACCACAAATAAATGTGTGTCCGTGTGACGTGATCTGCGCGGTGATGAGCTTTTCATGCAGATCTATTAAATTAAAATGATTGGTATAATGTTAGGTGTTTGTAAGTAGCGCACATTGGTGCTGGATGACAGGGCTGTGCTACGCGAGGTTCATCGAGGCTGTCCGTGCGCCGTGGCATGTGTTGGTGATCCTCATTGCACAGTGCATTTGCGCAGGTAACAGACAGACAGAAAGACACACATTACTAGAATTATTTAGAGAGATAGGATTATTTGAACTGTGTTCAAAATATGCCATGTTTTCTTGTAGAGGATTTGGACATTAAAAAATTATGCAGAAATACTCATCCAAACTATGGCTCTGGTTGCAGGGATACATGCAGCTATATGTCTCCGTAAAACTGTGCTCTACCAATTTAGCCTGGGGACCACCTGGAACCCTCTCAAGGACCACCTGTTGAAAACCACTGAACGGGTCTCACCTTGAACATGAGACTGAGCGAGTAGAGGAGGATTTTAGGTTTGTCGGCGTCCGTGGAGATGTCGTGTTCGTTCCACAGAGGGATGGGCTGCTCTCCTCCTGCCAAAAAAAAGAAACAACGAAAAACATACGAAAATAAAAAAAAATGTGAACATTGTGAATTATTTTATAATTGTTTTTCTGCGTCATCCATTCATACTGTTTGACTCCTCTACACAGCTGCCTGTTCACTGCCACCCCCCCAAGTATTGCTAATGCTAAGTATTGTTAATAATGATAATGTGAAGTTATGCTAATAATGCTAATTGATGGTAATACTGCTAAGTAAGTAATGCTGGTAATGCTCATGCTAAGTATTGTCAATAATGCTAATAATACTAAGTAATGATAACAATGCTAAATAATGATAATTATGTCAATAAAGAATAAAACGAGTTAAAAAAAAAGCCTTCTAGCCAAGGCTAATCTAAGAAGGCTAGGAAGAGAAGTAGGCGGAGTCTCCTACGGTGGCGTCCACATTGATCCATGGAAGGAAACGGACATGTTTGCCAGTACAGTGCATGTCCGTTTCCTTCACTGCGCATGTCCGTTTCCGTAGGTGGCCTACTTCCCTGCCGAGCCTTCTTACAATAGCCTTGCTTCTAGCCAGGAAGACTTGTCACTCATATAACCCAGGGGTTTTCAACCGTTTTGATCCCAGGGCCCACCATTTATTCAGAATCTGAGCCACGATTGGACAACCGTTTGATGACATTTTAGCCCCACACACCCCAAACACTAAAGATTTCTACTAATCTTCTACATTCTCTAGTTGTGTAGACTTGGGGTAATTCACATGATGAAAAATGTTTAACTCTTGAGAGGGTAAAAACGAAACCAAATGGACCCTCAACGGTCCATTTGTTTTCGTTTTTACATTCTCATGAGTTACATCTGGTTAACCAACTTAGCTGGGGACCACCTGGAACCCTCCTCAAGGACCACTGGTGGTCCCCGGACCACCTGTTGAAAACCCCTGATATAACCCATTGGGTTCAATGGCCGAACGCTTCATTGGTGCAACTGTGGCACGGAGGGAAAAACAACAAAACAAATAAGAAAAGCCAAAATGTGCGACGTTACCTGACACCTTCTGGATGACCTCGTTCACCTCCTTCATGAAGACCTTCTGCAGGAAGACCAGGTGGTTGAGCAGGTCCGTGGTCAGGTTGTGCTCGAAGGAGCCGATCTGTGTAGGATCGGACGGACAGAGAGGTCAAAAACGCCTGAGGTGTACGAGAATGCGTCGTGACGCCGGGCTTCTCACAGGGGCCGATGTAACATTTCCCAATTGGAGGGGACAAGAAAAAATGGTATGGGTGCGGCTTCATGTGCCACGGTCGATGAAGCCGCACCCATATCATTTTCGGTTACAGGACTTTTATTAGGCGAGTAAAGCATCAATAATAACATCGGTTGTTGTGGAAGTTGCAGCAGACACGCAGCATGCATAAAGCTAAAGGTCTGACTCAGAGAGTTTTCTGTTTTCAATGATGAAATGCTGTTGGTTTAGTGGTGAGACAAGTGCAGTTAGTTAGTAGCAGTAGTAGGGCTCCATTTTCGTTACCACTAAACCCCTTATCCCTTAACTTCTTTGCCTTTTTAAACTATTAAAAAAAACATTTTTCCAGTAGTTCAAATGGCCAGTCTACAAGCTCACAATGTGTTAATAGATTGAATATTACAAAAAGTTTTTCAAAATAGTAAAAAACAAAATATGTTTTTCCGATCCAGTATCGGGACATCCCTACTAATTATGCTAATAAAGCTTAGAACAGGGGTCGGAACCCAAGATGTTGAAAGAGCCATTTTCGACCCAAAATTAAATTCAAAATCTGTCTGGAGCCGCTTTTATTATTTTTTTCCTGAGAGTGTGCAAATGTGAACCAAATGGACCCTGGCGGGTCCATTTGGTTCCATTTGCACACTCTCAGAAAAAAAGGTCCTCAAAGAAAAATCATTAACATGGTGAAACACAACCTTTCTTCAGAAATGGAGTTTCTAAAAAAATAAAATAAAGGAGTTTTACAGAACTCCATTTCTAGTCCACACAACATCTCTAAGGTATATTAATGACATAGTAAACTGAGTAAACCTTTGAAAATGGGTGGTTCAGATTGAAAGCTCCACCTCTGATAACTGCTGGGCTTTTTTGACATGGCCAAGTGCTACTTTAACTGGCAACTGTCAGACAGCGCAACGTGTTTTGGGTGACTGAAATGTTTATATTATTTTGGTGTGGATCACCCCAGTGTGTGTATGTAATAATGCTACAGCCACTGAGCCACTAGGGCTGTGTTCTAGAGCCCAGTGTGTATGTAATAATGCTACAGCCACTGAGCCACTAGGGCTGTGTTCTAGAGCCCAGTGTGTATGTAATAATGCTACAGCCACTGAGCCACTAGGGCTGTGTTCTAGAGCCCAGTGTGTATGTAATAATGCTACAGCCACTGAGCCACTAGGGCTGTGTTCTGGAGCCGCATGCGGCTCCTGAGTAAAAATGAAACCAAATGGACCCTTGCGGGTCCATTTGGTTTCAGTTTTACACTCTCAAAGAGTTAAAATATTCATCATCTGACTCAGCCCAAGCCTTAACAATCAGCGAACTTAAAAGGATGGAGGATCATTTTTGATCCCCCCCCCCCCCCCCCCCCCTCCCACCCCCTCTCATGGCGTCCTAGGCCAACTGCCTAGTCTGCCTAATGGCAAAAACGCCCCTGCATAGAACTCAGGGGTGGATTGGCACATGTTTTCCCACCGGGAAAATTTTGCCTTTGCAAAAGGGGGGTCAGCTGGTTAACCAGTTGTAACTCTCTGAGAGTTACAACTGGACCCCTTGCGGGTCCATTTGGTTTCATTTTTACACCCTCAAGAGTTAAAATATTCATCATGTGAATTAGCCCAACTTAGTCTACACAACTAGAGAATGTAGAAGATTAATGGTCATTTTGATCTGTATGTTCCAGGCGAGTATCTAGCACATTCTAGTGTATTTTGGAAGTGCCACTAGTGCATTTTGGACCTTGGCAGTTGGCAACACTGCCTCCAGCAGCGCGAGCGGAGCGCCCTGGCACACAGGAGTGAACGGGAATATGGCCTGGCGCCCTGGCCTGCCCTGGACTTTCAAAAAAAAAAAAAAAAAAAAAAAAAAAAAAAACGTCCAGGCCACTAGGTCACCGGGAAAACTCCCTGTACTCCAGATGGCCAATCTGCCCCTGATAGAACTGGAGAGAGAGAGAGAGAGACATGGAGGCGGTCCTCACCTCGGCCACACAGCGGAGGTAGTTCCCCTGTAGGTAGTTGCCCTGCTTGGCGGGGGGGAAGTCGTCGGGGGCCCAGACCTGGTCTGAGTGGCTGTCGTGGTCCTCCATGATGTACTCCCCGGACATGGTGACGGGAGGCAGGTTGAGGCTGGCCGACGGCGGCATGGCCGACACGTCCACCGGAGACACCTTGGACTGGAAGCACAGCTTGTGGCTGGGCAGCTCGAAGGTGAAGCTGGTCTGGGCACCTGAGAGAGAGAGAGAGAGAGAGAGAGAGAGAGAGAGAGAGAGAGAGAGAGAGAGAGAGAGAGAGAGAGAGAGAGAGAGAGAGAGAGAGAGAGAGAGAGAGAGAGAGAGAGAGAGAGAGAGAGAGAGAGAGAATTAAAACTGAAACAGTGGGCATTTAATTACTCACCTCACCTCGGCCATGCAGCGCAGGTACCGTCGTTTCTGGACTATAAGCCACACCTGACTATAAGCCGCACCAGACAATAAGCTTCATGTTAGAGCAGTGGTTTTCAACCTTTTTCATCCCAGGGCCCAGTATTTATTCAACATTTGACAACATTTTCACCCCACACCCCACATTTCTTTTCGTTTTTCGCAAACACAACAGGCAAAACATAGATCAAAGATCAAAGACCAGACCAGAATCAAAATGCGTGCATGTATGCGGGCGTACATGTTGACCACACACATACATAGACACACACATAGACCAGGGGTTTTCAACAGGTGGTCCGGGGACCACCAGTGGTCCTTGAGAGGGTTCCAGGTGGTCCCCAGCTAAGTTGTATAACCAGATGTAACTCTTGAGAACGTAAAAATGAAACCAAATGGACCCTGGCGGGTCCATTTGGTTTCATTTCTACACTCTCAAGAGTTAAAATGTTCATCATTTGAATTAGCCCCAAGTCTGCACAACTAGAAGATGGACAAAAGCAAAAGAAATCTTTAGTTTTGGGGGTCTGTGGGGCTAAAAATGTCCTCAAATGGTGGTCCGTGGCTCAAATGCTGAATAAATGGTGGTCCCTGGCGTCAAAAAGGTTGAAAACCCACTGACATAGACAGACACTCACCCGTCATGCCGTGGCTCTTCATGCGGCCCATCTTGTACTCGGCCTTGAGCGAGGGCAGCAGCGCCGCGCCGATGGTGATGCCGTCCATCATGGCGCTGAACTTCAGCACGATGGGCTTCTTCTCCAGGCCCTCGGGGAGCTGCGGGAACTCGTTACAGGCCTCCACCGGCGTCTGGTTCAGGACGCTGCCGCTGCCGCCAGCCCCTCCCCCACCGCCGCCACCGCCCGCCCCGGGGGGCTGCGGGGTGGCAGCGTCCTCCCGCGTGGCGCCGGAGCTGGCACTGGGACTGAGCAGAGAAGGAGAGAAGAGGAGTCCGGAAACTTTAGAGCAGTGGTTTTCAACCGTGAAGAGGGTTCCAGACGGTCCCCCGGGCTTAACCCATTGTGTCCTGACTAGATTCTAGTTTCTAACACTAGATGGCGCCAGATTCTAGTTTGTGGCACTTGTTTCTGATGCTGAATTCTGGTTTCTGACGCTAGATTCTCGTTTTGTTTTTTTTTCCTGAAAAAGCCCTGCTCCTGTGTGAGTGATGCTCAACATATTTCATAGGACCACCAGAGTTGTCTATATTTGGCTGCGGAGGACCCCCATCTAAAAACAAAACAAACAAAAAAACTTCTAGGGATCACCCCAGAAGCAAAGATTTGAGCTAAAATGTTTGATTCTGAAATAATATATTCAATATATATTTCTGCCACATTTTCAGGATTTTTCAAAAATAGCAGAACAACAAGCTCATGTCGCGCCACTCGGTGGCGCGACATGAGCTTGTTGATCTGCTATTTTTCAATAGCTAAAACACCAAAACGCGTTCAGGACACAAAATGAAATGATACCGTATTTTCCGGACTATAAGGCGCACTTAAAAGCCTTTAATTTTCTCAAAAAACAACAGTGCGCCTTATAGTCCTGTGCGCCTTATATATGGATTGTTAGACTGCAGTAGCTTTTATTCTATGTTGACTGCAGTAGCTTCTATTCTATGCGCCTTATAATCCAGCGCGCCTTATATAAGAAAACAGTTCTAAAATAGTCCATTCATTGAAAGTGCGCCTTATAATCCGGTGCGCCTTATAGTCTGGAAAATACTGTAACTCTTTGAGAGCGTTAACATGAAATTCATTTGGTTTCATGTTTACGCTCTCAAAGAGTTACATCTTTCATGCACGTTTCATGTATGCACTCTCAAAGATGCACTCTCAAAGACAGTGTAAACATAATATTCAGGGGCGGCTGTGGCTCAGGAGGTAAAGCAGGTCGGCCAATGACCCGTGGGTCGGCGGTTCGAATCCCGGCTCCTCCTGTCGCGTCGAAGTGTCCTTGGGCAAGACACTGAACCCCAACTTGCCTCCAATGAGTTGGTCGGTGTGAGCTTGTTGCCACCATTAGTGTGTGAATGTGGGAAGTTTAGGACGCTGGCGTCGACTGTTCACCGCTCTACTTCCCAATGTATGAATGAATGGACCATTGTAAAGCGCTTTGAGCACTTGGAAAAGTCCTATAACAATGCAATCCATTATAATATTCATCCCAGCTCTGTAGCGGAACACAGCTAGGGGCTAGCCGAGCGGGGGGGGGGGTAAGAGAACATGTTGGAGGTGCAAGAGAAAATGGTATGGGGGCGGCTTCATCAACTTGGGAAAGTAATAATGTAATATATTACTCTTCGATTCCAGGAATAAGTAAAGTAATGAACTATCCATGGTGCTGAAACAACAGCTCGGCCTCTATTGAACTATCCATGGTGCTGAAACAACAGCTCGGCCTCTATTGAACTATCCATGGTGCTGAAACAACAGCTCGGCCTCTATTGAACTATCCATGGTGCTGAAACAACAGCTCGGCCTCTATTGAACTATCCATGGTGCTGAAACAACAGCTCGGCCTCTATTGAACTATCCATGGTGCTGAAACAACAGCTCGGCCTCTATTGAACTATCCATGGTGCTGAAACAACAGCTCGGCCTCTATTGAACTATCCATGTTTCTGAAACAACAGCTCGGCCTCTATTGAACTATCCATGGTGCTGAAGCAACTGATAGGCTGTCTTGAACTGGCCATGGTCCTGAAATAGCAGGTTGGCCTTTATTGAGCTATCCATGCTTCTGAAACAGCAGCCAGGCCTATGTTGAGCTGTCAGTGGTGCTGAAACAGTGTCTGGCTCTGCTAGTCTAGCGTTGCCTCCTACAATTTTCAAATGTTTCGTCATACAGCCTGGCGCAGCAGAAGCTCTACCATGAGTAAACTACTAAGCGGAAATAGAGCCTTCTCCCAGCTTCCGTTTCGTGTTTATCGTTGCGGGAATGTGTCCTGATAAGAAAACAGAAATCACCTAAGCACATATAGCTTCCTGCTTAGCATAAATGGAAATACAAGTATGTCTTAAGGGGCAGACTGGGCATGCTCAGACCACCCCCCCCCCCCCCCATGCCTAGATCCGCCCCTGGCGCCACCTCAAACACAAAAACAAACAAACTAACAAACAAAACCAAGTGGACCCACATGTTGGAGGGCTGGCGGATGAGGTCTGCGATCTGCTTGGAGAGCTGGTGGGAGCTGCGGACCATCATGCTGTGCAGCGTGGCCGGGTGCTGCGGGATGTTGATCATGATGGCGCCCACCTTGAACACGGCGGCGTTGTTGGTGCGCAGGCCGCGCTGCGCGCTGTACAGCGCCTGCGACTTGGCGATGTTGCACTTCACCACCGTCCTGAAGGGAAGGAACAGAGGCGTTTTTGTATTGCACGCGTTTTGGTGTTTTAATTCAGCATTAAGCTGGACTTTAGCTATTGAAAAATATCCTGACAGTATTTTAAAAAATATCAGACCTACGTCTGATATTTTTGAAAAAAAAAAAAGAAGAAAAATGTGGAATTGATGCACAAAACTATGAATGTATTCTTTCTGACACCTGGTTGTAGTTTCTGACACTAGATTTTAGTTTTGGACACCACATTCTAGTTTCGGACGCTAGATTCTAGTTTCGGACGCTACATTCTAGTTTTGGACGCTAGATTCTAGTTTCTGACACTAGATTCTAGTTTCTGGAATCCAGTGTGCCTGATGGAGGGGACAGGAAATGGTTGGAATAACGTGTTCCTTCCACTACGCTACGTCCAATCAGGGAAACTCCCCCCTGGCAGGTGAAAAGAAGGCAGCTTGGACTCCTCATGCATTGAAGGAAGCATGAGGCCGGTCCGCTGCCTCCCCAGGTTGGTGGAGGGTGTGTAGAGCCCCAGGATCACATTGGAAATTGGCACTGGATGAAAAAATGGGTAGCAAAATCATGGGATAAACATATATAGAAAAACATAAAAATAAAATAGAGGCGCCATTTTACTGTGCTTGTTATAGGTATAACGTCACAGGAGATTTTCCCAGGAGCTCCAGGCAAAATCTTGCCTGGGGCTCTGAATTTCTTAGAAACACCACTGGGGAAGAAATTAGGAAAAAATAAATAAACAAAAACATAAAACAACATCAACAACAACAACAACAACAACACGGGACAGGCGTGAAGGTCGAGCGACCTGCCGATGGCATCACGACGGCCACCGCCGCGCAAATGTGGAAAAAAAAAAAACGGTAGAGCCCGACACATAGGTGGGTTTGTGGTCAATTATTTGGAAATTGGACTAGGTCAGGGGTTTTCAACAGGTGGTCCGGGGACCACCAGTGGTCCCTGAGAGGATTCCAGGTGGTCCCCAGGTTAAATGATGGAAACCTGTTAACCAGAGATAACTCTTTGAGAGCGTAAACATGAAACCAAATGGACCCTTGCGGGTCCATTTGGTTTCATTTTTACACTCTCAAGAGTTAAAATATTCATCATGTGAATTATCCCAAGTCTACTCAACTAGAGAATGTAGAAGATTAATGGTCATTTTCATCTGTATGTTGGACTGTTTTGTTTTCCCAAATCTGGCCTGGAATTGTGGACGAAAAACAAAATAAATCTTTAGTTTTAGGGTCTTTTGGGGGCTAAAATGTTGTTAACGTGCATCAACCTTGTCATAGGTTGATGCACGGCATGTGATGGAAAAAAGATAATTTACAAACATACTGTATGTCTGCTACATAATTATACAGAATTATGTGTTAAATAACTCCATTTTGGACTAATCGTTTGCTTGCCTACAGTAGTGTTCAAAATAATAGCAGTCTGTTTAAAAAACTGAATAAAGCCCAAAATCCTTATGGTGGTTTTATTTCCATGCATTGGGAAACACTGCACATCATATTTTAAATCAAAACATGAAGAAAAAAGCAGAAATGATTTAATTACTTTACAGAAAATGAAGAAAAATGAACTTTGGGCTTTTCAAAAAAATAGCAGTGGCTGCACTTTACTTTACAAACTCAAATATTTACTGTATTAATTGAAAAATATCCAGGATTCAGCATTCCTGTGAATCACTAAACTAATATTTAGTTGTATAGCCACTGTTTTTGAGAACCGCTTCACATCTGTGTTGCATGGAGTCGACCAACTTCTGGCATCTGTGAACCGGTATTCCAGATTTGACAACGTTCCATAATTCCTCTGCATTTCTTGGTTTTGCCTCAGAAACAGCATTTTTAATGTCACCCCACAAGTTTTCTATCAGATTAAGGTCCGGGGATTGGGCTGGCCACTCCATGACTTTAATTTTGTTGGTCTGGAACCAAGAAGCTGCTCGCTTACTGGTGTGTTTGGGGTCGTTGTCTTGCTGAAACACCCATTTCAAGGGCATTTCCTCTTCAGCATAAGACAACATGACCTCTTCAAGTATTTTGATGTATGCAAACTGATCCATGATCAGTGGTATGCGATAAATAGGCCCGGCACCATAGTAAGAGTATCAGGATGCTTGCACCACAATGCTTTCCTATGGGGATGTTTCGCTTACCATGGTGCCGGGCCTATTTATCGCATACCAGGGATCATGGATCAGTTTGGATACATCAAAATACTTGAAGAGGTCATGTTGTCTTATGCTGAAGAGGAAATGCCCTTGAAATGGGTGTTTTGAACAAGACAACGACCCCAAACACACCATGAAGCGAGCAGCTTCTTGGTTCCAGACCAACAAAATTAAAGTCATGGAGTGGCCAGCCCAATCCCCGGACCTTAATCCGATAGAAAACTTGTGGGGTGACATTAAAAATGCTGTTTCTGAGGCAAAACCAAGAAATGCAGAGGAATTACGGAACGTTGTCAAATCTGGAATACCGGTTCACAGATGCCAGAAGTTGGTCGACTCCATGCAACACAGATATGAAGCGGTTCTCAAAAACAGTGGCTATACAACTAAATATTAGTTTAGTGATTCACAGGAATGCTGAATCCTGGATATTTTTCAGTTAATACAGTACATACTTGAGTTTGTAAAGTAAAATGCAGACACTGCTATTTTTTTGAAAAGCCCAAAGTTCATTTTTCTTCATTTTCTGTAAAGTAATTAAATCATTTCTGCTTTTTTCTTCATGTTTTGATTTAAAATATGATGTGCAGTGTTCCCAATGCATGGAAATAAAACCACCATAAGGATTTTGGGCTTTATTCAGTTTTTTAAACAGACTGCTATTATTTTGAACACTACTGTATGTGTATACATTTGAATATTCCACTCAAAGTTCATAGTAGATTAAAGGAGAACTTCTCGACTTTTCAGCCAATGTTCATATAAAAAGGTCCTCACTTAGCCTGGCTCAGGCTAAAATAATACCTTGTTTTATCCCTGTGATTCAAGGACTGGCTTCCCTGCCTTTGGGGTCGTTAGTGCCGGTTGGAAATCCGAGCGCAGTGCCTGACAGGCCAACAGTCAGTCCTGTCACTCACTTTGTTTCACTACATTGTTCTTTAAAGAAGCGTCAGGTTTTAGTTTTATAAACGAAATCATCATCCAACATATTTTACTGCTTTTGTTCACATGCTAGTAACGCTCGTCGGCTGTGTTTGTTTTGTTAGAAAACCGGGCTAACGCATTAGCCATAATAATGACAACAACAACAACGTCGTCTGCTTTCCCAATATTCTTAGGGGTTCATATGAACCAATCACCGTTAAGACTTCCACTTTGACCACGCCCATCCCAGAAACCGCTGTGGTGGAGAGCGACTTCCGTCTGAATAATGAAGTGAAACGAAATGACAATTCCGACTGAGGTCAGGCAGGATAATCGTGATAAAACAGCACATCGACTTAGAACTTTCCTTTCTTTTTTTTAAATATGGGTCACTGGTGGTCTTAAGGGTCTAAATTAAGGGCCATGGGTCGGGCTCTACGGGAATGGACGGTGCTACATACTGTACTATGATAAAAAATAAAGAGGATGAAGTACAGGGGCGTGGCGCAGGCTGGTGCCGGAGGTTTGCACATGCTCAGTGTAAACAGGAACTGCTATGATGGAATGTTCCAGCAGAGGCACTAGAGTTACTGAACCTGAACTGAAATAATAATAATAAAAAAAAAAAAAAAAAAAAAAAAAAAAAAAAAAAATATATATATATATATATATATATATATATATATATATATATATATATATATATATATATATATAATATATATATATATATATATATATATATATATATATATATAAAGAGAATACTATAATGCTTCTGTCTTTAGTTTACGGTAAATAGGTAAATATTATGTCAATTTAACTACTGTGTGGAGGAAAAAAGCTGTTTATAACAGACTGAAAGACAAGGGCAAGTAGCCTACATTTACTGAATGGAAATGTTTTGTACATTTTTCTTTTGTAGATTTTCCCTGTTCGTGATGCTTCTGCTTTACTTACAGACAGTACATGTGTCAACTTTTATTTTTGTAACAAAGAAACATGGATACTGTTTCATACAAACAGAGGGCCCTGTTTGTCAAAAAGATTGAAAACCACTGCTTCACATAAAAAAAAAAAAAAATGCCCGTCCTGCCACTATGGGCTAAATCCGGCCCTGCTTCACATCCAAAATAAATTCCAACAAACATGAATGCCAGCAGGCAGGCAGCACGGACAAGACGCATGAGAATGAGGTTCTGGTGGTGGTGGTTCGGGGTCTCAATGATGATGTCATTAACACAAATAAAATAAACTAAAAAAACCTACAGAAACTCTTGTTTGGCTGTGCTGGTGGGAGAGGTAGGGAAGTCCTCCAGTCTACGCAGGTATAGCGGGAATAAGAGAGATAGCAAGTCAAAAAGCACAGACACACATCCACACAGAGCTTCAGAATACTTTGACGTTTTGGTACTCCACTGCAAATTTGGTCCTCAAGACTCAAATAGGTTGAATATAATAATGTATATAGTACATTTGTAAGCAAACACATGTTCGTATTGTACTAGAGTGAGTTGTTTCTTAATATTTTAATACAGGGGTTTTCAACAGTGGTCCTTGAGAGGGTCCTTGAGAGGGTTCCAGATGTAACTCTTGAGAACGTAAAGATGAAACCAAATGGACCCTTGCGGGTCCATTTGGTTTCATTTTTACGCTCTCAAGAGTTAACCCTTTGTGTCCTGAACGCGTTTTGGTGTTTTAGCTGTTGAAAAATAGCAGATCAACAAGCTCATGTCGCGCCACCGAGTGGTGCGACATGAGCTTGTTGTTCTGCTATTTTTGAAAAATTGTGAAAAATGATGCGCAAATCTAAGAATATATTCTATTTGACACCTGATTGTACTTTCTGACAGTAAATTCTAGTTTGTGACTAGTTTCTAGTTTCTGATGCTAGATTCTGACAGATTCTAGTTTCTCTGAAAAATCTATGTTCCTGTGTCAGTGATGCTTAACATGTTTCATGCCAAGGACCCCCAGAATTGTCCATATTTGGCTGCAGACCCCCCACCTGAAAACATGTTGTTCTAGGAATCCCCCAGAAGCAAAACTGGCGTTAAAAATGTTTGCTTCCAAAATAATGTATTCAGAGATTTGCAGCTCATTTTCGCAATTTTTCAAAAATAGCAGAACAACAAGCTCATGTCGCGCCACTCGGTGGCGCGACATGAGCTTGTTGATCTGCTATTTTTCAACAGATAAAACACCAAAACGCGTTCAGGACACAAAGGGTTAAAAATATTCATTATCTTAATTAGCCCATAAGTCTACACAACTAGAAGATGAATGGTCATTTTGGTCTGTTATGTTTTGCCTGTTTTGTTGCCCAAATCCAGTCTTGTATTGTGGACAAAAGCAAAACAATGTGGGGCTAAACTGTCCTCAAATGGTGGACCTCCGTGGCTCAAATGCTGAATAAATGGTGGGCCCTGGTATGAAAAAGGTTGAAAACCCCTGCTGTGTATAGTCATTTGTAAACAAACAAATGTGCGTATTGTACTGGAGTTGCTCCGAATGACACCGGTAGGACTATGTGAGGGAATATAAAACCCAACGAACCGGTGGGTTGTTTCTTAATGCCTTAATAAATAACTAAAATTGACAGACAAGCAGTGATGGGCAATAACTAATTTTAGATTACATATTACTGTAATATTATTACTTTTGCTCCAAAAAGTAAAGTAACGAGATTACTCTGCAAAAATGGGTAATAAGTAACGCATTACTTTGCAAGTAACGCCAAGTTACTTTTTTTTTTTTAAATGAGCTTGTTGTTGCATGCAAAAATAGAACAGATTTACAAGCTATCGACAGGTACTGTAACAACAGAGATGTGCACTAGATTGTAGATCCAGTCCACACGCTGCATCCTGCGCACAGTTATGTACACTACAAATCGCTTGCTGCTTTATTTTGTATTTTATTTTTAAATACAAGACCTCAACTGTCTTTGAAAATAATTGTGAAAAAGTTTAAAAAGTCAAAGAGACAGATTTTGTTGGCTTTGTTTTCAGGTGTAGTTTGTGGGATTGGAGACTATTATTATTCCAATAAATGGGATTCCGTTCTAAAAAAGAGCTCGCTAAACAGATTATGTTGTACATCTCTATTTTTTCAAAGATGGGAATTGAGAACTCGGGGAAAGTAATGATATTACTTTGTCTAAGGGGTAATGAGTAAAGTAAAGAAGTTACTTTTCTAAGTAATATTAACCAACACTGCAGACAAGTAAATAACAAGGCTGCTTTTATTCATCTACAGTTGTGTAGGCTACATTCGTCCGGGCCAGAAGGTCTGTTGTTGAGGGAAGCGATATGTTGTTGTGACCGCTCACGTGACACGAATGCTAAACTAAAGTTGCCCTTTAAAAGATTTGTTTAGCGTGAATGTAAACCGGTGCCATAACAGTGTATTTTCTACGGAGAGCAAGGTGTTTTGCCACTCTGACGACAGAGGAGGACACGCCCCCACGTGCACACTCTCCATTGGGTCAAGTCATTGCCAATCCAATAATCCACATCGCTCGTCAAAATATGATTAATAGGATTCAAGTCGGCAGCAGTGATTAGTCGCTGGTGAGTCGTGCTTGCACGAGCCTGCTCGTGCGCAAGTATGGCCATGTGCGGCCTCGTTGCGTGCGCATTGAGTGTGTTTCGCGTGCAAGAGGGTTCCAGGTCGTCCCCAGGTAATTGATGGAAATTTGGTTAACCAGATGGAACTCTTCGAGAGCGTAAACATGAAACCAAACGGACCCGCGAGGGTCCATTTGGTTTCATGTTTACGCTCTCGAAGAGTTAAAATATTCACCATCCGATATTAGCGCCACTTAACCCTATAACTCCCAATGACATATTTGACGTGTATATATATTTTTTAATTTATCAATACGTACTGGATGTCGGGCGTGATTCCCTCCAGCAGAACGATGTTGACCCCTCCTATGTGCGCCGACGCACACGTCTCCCGTCATCTTCTGGTGCAGGATGTCTGCGGGACGCACACACATACACACACACTTAGTTACAGTCTTTTTCGAATACATTTTCATTTCAGTTTAGTCATTTTACTATAGACCTGCCGCAGTGACGTCACCACCCCTGATTCCAGAAGTGGATTCCTCATTCATTTTCCTCATAGACATTTCGAAAATGGTTAATCAAAACACGATTGCGCCGCGGACAAAACCAAATATCTAATTAGCAAGAAGTAGAAAAACGTCAAGATACAACACTTTTTTTTTTGTTTTTTTCTCATGTTAGAAATTACTTTCCTAAAAGATTGTGTGTGTCATCATGATTTGTCACGGCCCGAGTTGGCTTCGTCCGCGGCATAATCGTCTTTATACAAATTATCTTTAAAAAAGTCTATTAGAAAAATGAATGGAGAAAGCGCTTCTGGAAACGGGGCGGTGACGTCACCGCGCAGGTCTATAAGTCACCGGTAATGTTTTCGAACCCCCTTATCCCTAAACTTCTTTGCCTTTGAACCAAATGGACCCTGCTCTCAGGTCCTCCCATTAAAGGGGAATTCCACCCATTCCACCCTAGCGGGTCCATTTGGTTCACATTTCTACACTCTCAGGAAAAAAATAATCCATTTGGTTTCATGTTTACGCTCTCGAAGAGTTAAATCATTCACCATCCGATATTAGCACCACTTAACCTTATAACTCCCAACGACATACTTGACGTGTAGGTACAGGGGCGGATCTAAACATATCCCCTTTGGGGGGGCAAGAGAACATGTTGGAGGAACAAGAGAAAAATTATATGGGTGCCACTTCATCGCCCGTGGCGCGAAGCGACACGGGCGATGAAGTCGCACCCATATAATTTTCAGTTCAGGAATTTTATTACACAATTAAGCATCAATATTAACATCAGTTGTTGTTGAAGTTGCAGCAGACACGCAGCATGCATAAAGCTAAAGGTCTGACTCAGAGAGTTTTCTGTTTTCAATGATGAAATGCTGTAGGTTTAGTGGTGCCACAGCTGTAGTTAGTTAGTAGCAGTAGTAGTGTTTAGAATCATTTTAAATATAAGCACTTTAACTTGAAACATCTTGGGTTGTTTTGCATGGCATTGTGTTTGGGGGGGCAGACTGGGTATTTAGGGGGGCAATGCCCCCCCCCCCCCCCCCCCCCCCCCCCCCACCCCCCTCCATGCCCATGCCTAGATCCGTCCCTGTCTCAGGGGGAAAAAAAGCGCCCTAAAGGGCCTCCTCCTCCTCCTCCTCACCTTTCATCTTCTCCTTGAGCGTGAAGCTGCCGTGGATCTTCTTGAGCTCTGCCTCCATGGTGAGTCCTCCGATGTCGGCCTCCAGGTGCGTGCGGTTCACCATGCCGATGCCGAACACGATGAGCGTGACGTGCTGCGGCTCCATGGAGCTCACCAGGCTCCGCCTCCGCCCGCTGCCCCCGCCCCCCGCCGCCCGGCCGCTGGGCGTGGCGCTGCTCCCGCCGCCGCCGCCGGGCACAGAGTCCTGCTCGTTCTCGAAGATCACCCTGCATAGCGGCTCTGAGGGGCTGCGGCCTCCGCCGTCTGGACATGCACGCACGCACGCACACACAGACACACACACACACGCACACACACACACATAGACATTATTTACTAGGGCTGGGTATATTGGTCCCTCACGATACGATATAGGTGGCGATATTAGGCCTTCGATAATGAATATATCATGATATTTGAAATATTGCGATAGTTGCGATATATCAATATATTGCATGGAATTCATCAACGACATATCATGATACTGTAACTGCAGCTGAAGAACAGAAAACAAAACATAATAATGAATGAATAAAAAACTAAAAGACAAAAATCAGAACTTACTAATATTATATCCTCATTCCTCAATTAATCTTAGCTTTTATTTGTCTCGACTGATTAGAAGACGGGCTTTTTTGTTTTTATCTTGTGTTTCTTTTTTTGGGAATGAAGCAGCTATAGGAATCATTTAACATTTTAGTTCTGCGACCCGTTTTTCAGCAAGTATCACAATATTTGCTGAGTAATATATTAGATATATATTGCGGGAGGAAGTATACAACATTATCACGATAACGATATTCCAGCACACCCCTATTATTTACTGAGATGGTGGCGGCGGCGGCTCAGGGGTTAGAGTCACCGGATGGTAACCACAAGGTTGCCGGTACGATCCCGGGCTCCTGCACATTTAGTGTCAAAGTGTGCTTGAGCAAGGCATTTAACCCCTAATTGCTAGTAGGTGCCTTGCATGGTTTCCAGTGCCATAAGTGCATGAATCGGTGTGTGAATGTGGTGAATGTGACGCACAAGCTATGCAAAGCGCCTTGGAAAGGCGCCATATCAATGCACCGTTTACGGTAAACACTGCTTTTACATAGCTCCTTAAAAAAGGACAATTCCACCCCAGGAGACTTTACATACCAGTGGGTCCTGTCGAGGACACACAGTTAGGACGCCCTGCTTTACACAGACAGACGGACACGCAGACAGACAGCGTACCACAGGGGTTTTCAACAGGTGGTCCGGGGACCACCAGTGGTCCTTGAGAAGGTTCCAGGTGGTCCCCAGGCTAAATGATGGAAAGTTGGTTAACCAGATGTAACTCTTGAGAGTGTAAAAAATATTCATCATCTGAATTAGCACCACTTAATGAAGAAGTTTACACTGTTATGTTGGCAAAAATACCGCCTGGAATTGTGTAACGAAACCAAAAGAATTCTTATTTTAGGTCTTTGGTGTGCAAATGTAATCAAATGGTTGGTCCTCCGTGGCTCAAATGCTGAATAAATGGTGGTCCCTGGAGTCAAAAAAGGGTTGAAAAACCACAGGCGTACCAGACAGGGCGTGGTTGTGGGGGGAGTGTTTGTCCAGGATGCCGGTGGGGTCTGAGATGAGCGAGTAGAAGTTGAGCAGCTTGTACATGTTCTGCCAGCACTCGGCCGACGGCTCGCTCTGCTCCGACACCGTGATGGAGTCAGAGTCGTCCATCTGGATGGCCATGTGGTCCGCCACGTCGCGGGACCCCTTCCTGGACACCTGGGACACGGACACACACACACACACGGACACGGACAAACACACACACAAGCGTCACCAAGGCGTGGCCACAGAAAGAATTGCCCTTGCCCTTGTTTGGTTACCTTTTAGCCTAGCCGGTACTGTATGTGCGTTTTGGTGTTCGGAGCATATTACCACACTTAGTGCCGCCATTATTACTAGATTTCCAGCAAGTGCCACGGCGCAATCAAGTAAATTCGGTAAAAACAGCCCGTTATTTTGAAGCTCATCTCTGCCGCCCTAAACAGTGCTGTTTCTGTTATGCTGTGTCTGTTGTCTTGCCTAATCGGTCATCTGGCGATCTGCCCATATACATCCGGGTCACAAGTCAGGAAGAGCCGTGTAGCGCTAGTTGATTCACCAGTGCGACAACCCCATTCAGAGCGAAAACACAGGAGAGCCGTTTGAATGCATTGGTTTGAATGGAAGTGAATGGGACAAAAAAAAAAAGAGTTGTCGCTCAATTCTGTTCCAAATGAAAGTGAGCAACGGGATCATCATCAGACGATGCGCACTAGTCTAGGACCTGGCTAAGATTTGTATGCACTTCATTTAGCAGAGAATATCTCAACTGTTTTTGGCTAATATGGCCGCTGCGAACAACATGGGAACAGTGGCTAAGCCTCTATCCGGGACGAAATACCCGGAAATGACCACACCCCTTTTAAAATGACCCCTAATTCAAACATGGCTCTAACCTACAAACCGTTGCAGCTACAGATTTTCTGAGGTGCTCAAATGTTCAGAATACTCATGTTTGTGTTATCCGTGCCTGAGTCAGCAACACTCTATAGTCTTTAGTGGCCAAATCCAATATGGCCGCCAGTTCGCCACCTGAAAAAGCGTTTTATCAAGAACGTCTGAACCAGATGAGCTATGAATGCAAAACTTGTGTCTAAATCATGTGTTTTGACAATTAGAAACATGCTGGGGTGCTTATCTTTATGAATGGGTGTGGCTAAACATCTATTTTGCATATTTCAAAGATGGCGACCATCTGACAATTTGTTTTTCTTACGTTACTTTTGTCATTATTTGTAAACTTGCTGTCAATTGTGTGTTTTTTGAGCATTAGAAGCACATTGGAATGGAAAAAATGAAATTTTGTGCAATTTGGTGCACCAAAACCAGTGCACAGATACTCTCCTGACTTTGCAGGTTGGGGGTGCAATACAAGTCCTCAACAACACCACAATAACATAAATGACACACAACCAACAGACCAATTATCAATTAACATTTTGCCCAGACTGGCCCACCAGAGAGGTAGCCCACCGGGCATATGCCTAGTACTTCCTGTAGACAGTCCAGCCCTGTTATGCTTTGTCCTTTTGATTCCTCAGGGAGAAGCCTTTTCTTGTCAGATCACACAATTCTATTATATCGAGCAACAGAAGTCAGCTTTCTTTATGTCCAATAGGCTTACATGACTTTGC
Organism: Benthosema pterotum; assembly: GCA_039105355.1. Classification (NCBI taxonomy): domain Eukaryota; kingdom Metazoa; phylum Chordata; class Actinopteri; order Myctophiformes; family Myctophidae; genus Benthosema; species Benthosema pterotum. The sequence continues at coordinate 45,611,655 of CM076980.1, read as the reverse complement.
AGTCTCAGTGAAGTCGGATGTTGCAAACTTTACTGGCATCTACAAGATCCCGTGAGGATCTCATTGAGTAAGTGACCAATCTAAGCCTATGCTAAACCTAACCTTAGCCCTAAACCTAACCTCAGTAAAAAACTCAAAACCTCATCTCAGTAGAACAATGCCTGAACGTAACTGGCATAAAAGGTGAGGGAGATAACTAAAAGCACATAAATAAAAGGCCGCAGTATATGTGGAAAGAGGTGTTGGTCAGGCAAGTGATTAAACTTCACAGTAGATAAGTAATAACCATGGCAGATAAATAAAAGTCGTGGCTAGTGGTGGATATTGCTTGCAATCTCATGATAGATACGTATAGATATGATACAGAGACCACAATACGATATGTATTGATTTATCGACATACTGTATATCGATTATACGTTCATTCAAAAATAATGACTATGTTGCACAAATACAATACAACACTTTTGGGCTCAAGGAGATCTTTAAATTCTAAACATCTTAACAAGGGCTCAGGGAGTGTTTTAGAACTGCCAAGTTGGGCTTTGATAACAAGAAACGTTTGTGAACACTGATCACCAGATAATTCCGAATCTATTGATACCAAATAATTTGCAGTTTTGTAATTAAATAATCTCAACTAATCGCTTACCAATATTTGACCCAAGAAGTATTTTTTCGTCAATTAAAACAGACTGGTATATAGCATATCAATTAGTAAGTTTTCTTAAATACAATAACTAATCGTCTGGTTAGTTATTGTGTATCCACTGGTGGGGACTGTCCGTAGATCTGAAGTCCCAGAGATCCTATACTGTATGTCCCATTACTCTGAACATGCACTGGAATTCCACCATCAGCATAACGGTTGCCACCTTGTTTTAAGCACTGTGTCCACACTGTGACATGTTATGTTGAGGGTTAGAGATAGGATTGGCAGGTAGAAATTCGTCCAGTGAAAAGGGTTTTGTTGTGCAAAATCTATGCGTGATTAGGTAATTATTTTAACCCATTGTAGACTATCCCGATTCTAAAAATGTCTCTGAAATACTAACCTAAGTGTACTGGAAAACTTCAAATTATTGTGTAACACCACCAAACTTTGACATTTTTTGATACTGTACATACTGTACAGAACGCATATTGGTGTTCCCGTCAACTAGGGTAAAACTACCACTAGGGGTTCCCGCCCACTATGGGTTAATTGTATCATTTTTACTGTAATTAACTAATTTCAATTAATCAGTTAAGATAAAACGTTGCGGGGGAGCGGAAATGTCCCTCATGCTGACAAAAAAAGGAGTCTCACAGAAACGCTGGTCACTTTCTCCTTGAAGCCTCAAAAGATCAACTCAGATATCCTTTGGCCAAGTGTGTTTGTCTTATCATAAGTGGTGCACAATATTATTATGTCTAATATGATCTGATCTCTGACATTAATGGTTGCCCACGTGCCCTGGCAGGTAAATGAAACTTTTGTCTGTTTTCTGATAAATGACATAAAAATAAGAGCAAGCTTTAACTCTGATGTGCTGTTTTCACTGCTGCTACACTCATGAATTTTGCTTATATTTTTTATAGTACAGGCTAGTCAACGGTCAAGTGAGCATGACCTTTGGCCAAGTAGGACCTGACCTGTATACTTGCCTGCCAGGCAAGTGCCTCTGACTGTCACTGTCAACCACTGGAAAAGTCACTGTATGGCTTTGCTATCACTAAGATCTTGCTGTATGCGATGATGACCATACATCAATACATCATGACCATACATCAATATTGTATTAATAGAGTTGGTTTTTTTAGGCTCCTTTTCACACAGTAATGGAAGGTTGATGTTGGTCAAACAAGTCCATTGAGGACATTCCTCTTACCCATGCTACTTATCAGTATGTGGAATTGGTACATTTGAAGTACAACTACAAAAACTGTTGTACAATGCCATAGAGCATTACACTTATGTTATTAAAATAGGTCATCAGAACTTTTTGAGACTTATACAAATATACACGGTGTGTGTGTGTGTGTGTGAGTGTGTGTGTGTGTGTGTGTGTGTGTGTGTGTGTGTGTGTGTGTGTGTGTGTGTGTGTGTGTGTGTGTGTGTGTGTGTGTGTCTTGTTCGCAGCGGTCATATTAGCCAAAAACAGTTGAGATATTCTCTCCTAAAATGAAGTGCATACAAATCTTAGCCAGGTCCTAGGAATCAAAAGGACGAAGCATAACAGGGCTGGACTGTCTACAGGAAGTACTAGGTATATGCCCGGTGGGCTACCTCTCTGGTGGGCCAGTCTGGGCAAAATGTTAATTGATAATTGGTCTGTTGGTTGTGTGTCATTTATGTTATTGTGGTGTTGTTGAGGACTTGTATTGCACTCCCAACCCGCAAAGTCAGGAGAGTATATGTGCACTGGTTGTGGTGCACCAAATTGCACAAAAATGTCATTTTTTCCATTCCAATGTGCTTCTAATGCTCAAAAAAACACAACATTGACAGCAAGTTTACAAATAATGACAAAAGTAACATAAGTAAAACAAATTGTCAGATGGTCGCCATCTTTGAAATATGCAAAATAGATGTTTAGCCACACCCATTCATAAAGATAAGCACCCCAGCATGTTTCTAATTGTCAAAACACATGATTTAGACACAAGGTTTGCATTCATAGCTCATCTGGTTCAGACATTCTAGATAAAATGCTTTTTCAGGAGGCGGGCTGGCGGCCATATTGGATTTGGCCACTAAAGACTATAGAGTGTTGCTGACTCAGGCACGGATAACACAAACATGAGTATTCTGAACATTTTGAGCACCTCAGAAAATCTGTAGCTGCAACGTTTTGTAGGTTAGAGCCATGTTTGAATTAGGGGTCATTTTAAAAGGGGTGTGGTCATTTTCGGGTATTTCGTCCCGGATAGAGGCTTAGCCACTGTTCCCATGTTGTTCGCAGTGGCCATATTAGCCAAAAACAGTTGAGATATTCTCCGCTAAATGAAGTGCATACAAATCTTAGCCAGGTCCTAGACTATCTGGGCCTCCAGGGACTAATAGTTGGATTAAAGAATGAAATCTACATCTC